>JAFIRS010001044.1:0-456266 GCA_018342105.1 Gonioctena quinquepunctata
TTATCTTGTTAATGTAAACAAACTCTTTCACAAAGGATGCCGCCGCCGATATCTTATCTCAATGTAAACAAAGGATGCCGCCGATATCCGGTCGCTTAAATAAACAACTGATAAGAAGTGCTGACGTAGATAATATTCCTGCAAAGACTTGTCGGTTGAGTCATAGCCGCATCATCGCTGGCTCCTCCCACTTTCAAAATGGCCGCCGCCATTCACTGATCACGTGACACTTCCTCCCAACCAATGCCGTTGACGGATATTGGTTGACACTCATTTCAATATGCTAGCTCGGCTATTGGAGAACGGCCGGCGGCGATCACCACGCAAACGACCGATCACAGCTCTGCCCACATCCCACACTCAATCACAGGCCACTCATCCCCCCCACCTTTTTCCCTACCCCACATACAACCACCATCCCCCACCTCTCTCATGAAACCGCCATTTTGTGGTGGTGGTGCGGGACCATGTGGCGGGAGTAACCGGAGCTATGTCGGTTCTGGCTCACCTGAGGGTGAGCCAGAATCGGCATAGCATATCTACTTATATCAGATGTAGTTCAATGTCCAGCGTGACTTTAGCCGGAGAAGTAGTTGTTCACTATTAGACATTCACAAAAAATAACTTCATTTTTATCGTGCATTTTTCAATTCACAGAAAAATATTTCTATTCAATATTCAATTGAGAATGTTTCCCTTTTCAACATGAATACCCCACAAGAGGTTATCTTGAACGATGGAAGATAGTGATAGTGATAGTTTATCTTTCAATCGCAGAAGATTCCACATCTGATTTTATGAACATCCCGTTCATATTTTCAAACAAATCAATAACCCACTTTTACTATACGTTCCATAGGGCCCCAACGTAGCGGGTCCCATGGGAAGAACTAAAGTGCATGAGATCTAACCTAACTTATTTCACATATAGGAAGAGAAGATAGAAGAGAATACTAACAGAAACTAGAGAAATATTGTTTTCGATATAGTTCTTCTGATTTCAATACTCACTATTCAATAGTACAAAAAAATAGACACATATTGGCAACGTTGTAACCTGTCATCTTGTGAAATTTTCAGGGTGTCCTCTTGAATTGTACACAATTCTTAGTGAAACCAAAACATAAAAAAATCAGATTCATGTATAATATATAATAGTCCTTGTGAATGTAGGAAATGTTTTATTGGACAAATTGAACAATACTTATATATAACAATCATCATAAATACGATTGCTATGCAATACATAGAAATAAAAGAGAAAAAACAGCTCTTGCTGCATATCGTTTTGAATCAGTTTGTAAGTTTAATTTCAATTCTGATTTTGGAAACAGAGAGGACTTTTTCAAAGACATTATTAAGAGAGATGATTCTAATTAATCTCCTTGATAAAAAATATTCACGCATATTCTAGAAAGGTTTGAAATACTTCAACTAATAGATTACAAAGATATTTGTGTGGATTTCTTTCCCGATATCAATGTAGGTAGCGCTCAAATGATTGATTGAAGTGAGCGATTTTAATATTTATTTAATATTTTTATTGTGTTACTTGTGCCAATCTGCCTTCCATCAGACTACCATTTTACAATATTTACGTGGAGTTGAATCCATGAAGAGGAAAAAGTTAATATTAAAGGTGTGTTGTTATCCTCTACTGTAGGTAATTACTGGTCATTCCAGCTTTGATAAAGGAATGAATCTTCAGACTGAGGATTTTCGAAAGTATTTTTTTCGATCGTTAAGAGTATATTTTCGACACAACGCTAAAAGGAAATAAGTCTTGATATCCAGAATATGGAGGTAGCGCCATCTTACCCGAGAGGCAAGAAAGAACTGAACGAATGGAATTTTCCGTACACTTAGACCATCAGCATTGCAGAATACCAGAAGTAGTCAAAGTATTTCCAGAGATAATTTAATCTTTGCCAAGAAAATTTCTGTAGATGTTCTAGCCGAAGAACCGACTGCAAATTCACTTACATAAATCTCCCAATCGAAAGCACCAATAGGTACACCTATCTAGGGGTTACTTTCTCGTGATCATCCATTCTTTCGAGAAATGGCATATTCTACTGCGGAAAAAGCCAAACTAGCATCCCTTTGATGGCTAACTCTAGGTTGAACAACCGCCGTAAAACTGTATGATTCCCTTGTGGTTAGTATCTTATTTAATTGTATTACAACTTTCTTTCATTATTTTATTATTTGAGATCCAGTTCAGAAGTACTCATTGGCATCTAACATTATTGTTGACAACGAATTGAGGTGAATATGTAGAAGTATTGTGTGTTATGATGTCTATATATGAAAGTTAATTGAAAATTATGTTTATTATAGTCAGTTGTAAAAAGCTTCAAGAATCACCTGACATTATCAAGAATCAGTGATAAACATATTTTTTTAATTTTCTATAAATCTTCATATAGATACAGATATCACAATACACAGTACCTTAACATATCTATAACAACATGAAATAGTCGCATATACATAGACTATAAAGAATTGAATATAATAAAACAAATTGCAAATAATAATGATTATACTTCGAACTTGATGGATAATAATATATCAAGAAAACTGTATAATGAAGCTTTACGGGAAGTATTTCCCACTCGAAACGAAATAAAACAACTTTCTTACGTGAAAACAACATTAATGTCACGAACAAAAAAGATATCAGTTTAGGTGAATTTATCTTCAGGCTGGTTGACTACTCCGTACTGATGAGGGCCCAAAAAGCCTGAAACTGGTATGCGGATTGTTAGGTGAACACGACATGAATTAAACATAATCGAGCTTATCAGAAAGAAACATTTGCATTCAATGTCCATTTATATGGAGGTATGCATGGATTTTCAGGTGAATATCATTCAACGTTCTGCAGGGTATTTGCCAGGAAAGTAGTTGTTTTTCACCTGAGATCTACCATTTTCTGGTTCAATTTATATTGAATATTTTATGTGAAGAAAACCGTTTAATTCGATTTTTCTATTTATTCCACTTCACATGGCGTTTATCTTTCACTATATGCTAGTCGGGCTTGCCACTCCTACTGGGAAGGAATCTATTATTTAGAAACCTTTCGAAGTGGGAGATTTTCGGAGTGTTTATTTCTGTCACTAGGTACCACCAGTTAAAAGTTTTCTTTTCCGGCGTACCTATAGGTGTTATAGACTCGATGATGGTTTTGGTTATGTTGTGTCTCGCTTCAGCCAGAGCTCTTCGGACCTTTGGCTGGTTGACTACTCCGTTCTGATGAGGGCCAAAAAAGCCTGAAACCGGTATGCGGATTGTTAGGTGAACACGACATAAATTAAACATAATCGAGCTTATCAGAAAGAAACATTTGCATTCAATGTCCATTGACATTATATGGAAGTATGCATGGATTTTCAGGTGAATATCATTCAACGTTCTGCGTGGTATTTGCCAGGAAAGTAGTTGTTTTTCACCTGAGATCTACCATTTTCTGGTTCAATTTATATTGAATATTTTATGTGAAGAAAACCGTTTAATTCGATTTTTCTATTTATTCCACTTCACATGGCGTTTATCTTTCACTATATGCTAGTCGGGCTTGCCACTCCTACTGAGAAGGAATCTTTTATTTAGAAACCTATCGAAGTGGGAGATTTTCGGAGTGTTTCTTTCTGTCACTAGGTACCGCCAGTTAAAAGTTTTCTTTTCCGGCGTACCTATAGGTGTTATAGACTCGATGATGGTTTTGGTTATGTTGTATCTCGCTTCAGCCAGAGCTCTTCGGACCTTTGGCTGGTTGACTACTCCGTACTGATGAGGGCCAAAAAAGCCGGAATGCGGATTGTTAGGTGAACATGACATGAATTAAACATAATCGAGCTTATCAGAAAGAAACATTTGCATTCAATGTCCATTTATATGGAGGTATGCATGGATTTTCAGGTGAATATCATTCAACGTTCTGCGTGGTATTTGCCAGGAAAGTAGTTGTTTTTCACCTGAGATCTACCATTTTCTGGTTCAATTTATATTGAATATTTTATGTGAAGAAAACAGCTTAATTCGATTTTTCAATTTCCTTTTTGGTTTGAGACACACTGACAGTGAGTTCAAACCGATAATAATAATAATATTTATTGCCCGAAATAAAATGTTACTAACAGTATCATAGCGAGAAAACAGCTTAGTACTTGTCGAGGATTTTTGAGTTTATAAAACAAACTAATCAAAATGCTTACATTCATGATAAATTGGTCTATTTTAACTTGTCTCATAGGTGATCCCTAGCAGTTATTCTAAAAATTTGTATTATTGATTATGAATAGACTGATCAGAAACACTTTGGAATAATTCATAAAACCATAAAAGAGAAGGCTAGATATATGTGAGATCAATACTAACTTGAATTAGTGAAATTACAATTAATATGATTTACATAAAAAAAAATAACATTAAAATAAATAATAAAAAACATGGGACGAAACGTTGGAATAAAATATTTGGGAGATGAAAGATGCTATATGAAAGATTGAGGTAGAAAGGTTAAGGTAAGTGACACTTCAACGATATCGATCAATTGAGAAAGTAGGTATATATAATAGGGTATTGAACTGGATCGAAAGATCAAAAGATATTTGCCATCACAGATAAGAATGTTTTTTGTCAATTGCCTGGTGAACACGGTTCTTGGGGTGTTATGAAGCCAGACTTTAATATTCTGCTAGTATCTATTGAAATGCTTATATCTGGATTCGTAAAATCTGGGAGATGTATATGTATGGTTTCCCTCACCTATTGTTTTATTTACTCTTTTTTTTTCTGTGGGTACATTTTTATTTCTCATATTATAACTAAGCGGATTATAAGAGGTATTTTCTTTATTTTTATGTTCATGTAGTAATATTGCTTGAGCATAGAGCTATCGTATATCAAGTTTTTTTCGACTCTATGAAAAAAAGGTCACTATTATGATTTCTAAGTCTCCTATATATTATTTTTTAAATCCATTCTTGTATAGTTTCTAGCTCTTCAAGATAATTATTTTGGACACCTCTCCAACCAATAATGCTGTATGTTAATTGTGACTGTACGAGTAAAAAATATAAATTTGACAAGCAAGAAATTTCTGAGATATCATAATAATTTTTTTAATGATAAAATTTATTTGCGCATCCCACATGAAATGTTTATCAATCACTATGCCATGATACTTTATTTGGTCAGATTTTTTAATATATACGGTTCTATTTCCTGAAAGTATTTCCACTGCATTGAAATTGGGTGAATATTTATCATATGAAGTGAATGGAATAAACTTAATTTTCAGAGCATTGACCGTCAGGAGATTCGTGGTGAACCACTGTTTAATCCGAGAAAAATCTTCTGTCTTCGTTTTCACTTCATCCCAAGAATTTGCCTTATAAAGTACCAGTGTGTCATCTGCAGAACTGAGTAATATCACCTTTTGTTTCCAGAAGGTCAGTTATATAGAGGTCGAGTAATATAGGATAAATAAAGATCTCTTAACTTTTGGAATGAAGGCACCCGTGGAGTTATGAATGGCTTCTGGATATTTTTGATTTGCTAATAAAAGATTTCTGACCATATTCACTAATTCTTCGCGAGCCAAATCCATTATCAACAATTAGACGTGTACAATTATTGAAAGTACACGAATATGTGATTTTGGGACAGTGGCCTACTCGATCCCTTTTTTTTACTTCCACATCCACAATGTAGGTACTTGAACGTTCGTACGGCGTTTCATGACAACATAAATGAGCATGGTTTCAATTATGAGAAATACTCCTTGTTGCAAAATTCAATGAAATATATTCAAACATGGGAAATACTTATGATTGAACTAATGATATATTTGTCAATTTTCGTCGTGCATTGAAGAGGAAATGGTTGCTGCATGAACCTGTTTTATACATACTAGTAACATAAAAATTACCGTGAAAATTTTACACCAACATTTTTTAACCAATAAGAAGCTTTCGTTTCAGCTCGTAATTATAGCAACCACAAAACTTTGCGGAAGTTTTTTCCTCCTGGGTACCCAGGGCGTGATTACTGCGAATATTTCCATCCTACATTGAAAATTCCATATGAAGCAGGACATTTTCGAATAATTACAGCGACATTATCCCATATGAAGCGGGGCATATGCATGAAGCGGGACATATTCAGCGATAATTGCCCGGTAGGTATCGAAAATTTCCCTATAGGTCCGTATCTACTAACGATTGTTGAAATGTGCATTTGTCATCTTGACATACATAAATATTGAATTTTAAAAGTCGTTGAAATGTCACGTTTCGGAAAACCTGCATGTAAATTTGAATAAAATTTCAAACTTAGCACATACCTTTTTTCTTTCAACTCCGGAAATATTCTACCGAATTACACTCGTGCATCAAAATAAACCCGATAATTTTCCGTTCAAGCATGTTGTCAGTAAAAGCTGCATTCGATTATTTTAATATTTTGTTAAAGGAGCCCTCCTCCTTCGGAGTCATGCTCTTTCGCCAAAATATGAAAATAAACTCATGCAGTTTTTAGACAACATGCTTTCATGGAAAATTATCGGTCAAATGCACAGCCCTCTATACGCTTTTTAAATAATTATTGTTACCTTTATCTGTCTATCTTAACAAAAGAAAAATGTTATGAATACATTTTTTCTGTCTTTCTTCACTAGTATAATAGAAAAGTATAGAAAAGACGATTTTATTTCTTAAAAATATATTTCCATTTAAAATAACGTTGTAGAAACTGTGCTAGTACTTCTTCTTTCTTCAATGGTGGATAAAAGGAACTAGGTGTTAGATGTCTATGTTTAATAACATATATATATATATATATATATATATATATATATATATATATATATATATATATAATTCTTCATTGTAGTATCCTTGGACAAACTTTAAAGAGTACACTTTTTCTTTTGCTGCATACCCCAATAATCAATTTGTTTACACCTTACTAGTCAGCAACGACTATCTTTCACTATATATATATATATATATATATATATATATAATACTTGACACAATTTTGTTAAATTTAGTTTTTGAAATATGAATATATGATCCATCAATTTCAAGAAGTAAAACTTCACTAATTTTTCTGAACAACATGTCTTGCGATGATTGAACACAGAGTTCTTAAAGCAAGTAGGATAAATGTCTGAAATTTCGATGACACTTCCTGAAATCATCCATTTCGTCGCACAAAATACACAGATTATATTCTTTAAAGTTTTCCATTCTGTTTCGAGTGTTTAAAATAATATTAATTAATGGATATATCATAAGATACACCGTCAAAATAACATTTAAAAAAATAATGTTAATGTGATAATTCAAAAATGTTCATTATTTTTAAAGAATACTTGATAAACAAAAATTGTAAAAATAAAGCTTCCATTCACTTTAGTGACACAGATTTGCTGATAGCTAATAGCATACATTATTTTTAACGGACAAAGATTCGTTTCATGCAACTGAAATCCTAGGAAGGTCTTTCATGGATATAGAAACCCGATATGATTACAAAATAAACAGGAATATTTTGCAAAAAATATATTTTTAGCAAACTTTAGTAGTAGAACTCAAATTAAAATAAACTCTTTGAGGTTCTGTTAATTATTTTTTTATTATTTCATATAACTAAAATTTAAGGAAGGCGTTTCATTTGTGCCATAAATATCTAACAAATTCCTTTCCTAATTTAGTCACCTGACAAACAAAAATTATAAAAATACAGCCTTCCGTTCACTGTAATAATACATATTGGTTGATAGCTAATTATTTTAGACGAACAAATGTTTATTTCATACTACTGAAATCCTAGGAACATATTCTTTGGGTATATATGAATACTCAATATAATTATTATAATAAAAAAATAGCCGTATCATCACGAATATTTGCAAAAATATATATTCGGTAAATTCTAGTAGCAAAACTTGAATTGAAAGAGACTGCTGAAGGTTCTATTAATTTGTCTTTGATTATTTCATGTAACTAAAATTCAAGGAACACGTTTCATTTACGCCATAAATATCTAACGAATTCTTTGTGAAATATAGATGTCTATATACCTTACAAAAAAAAAGAAACAACATAAACAGGTATTGAAGGTATTCATTGAATTATATTAAAATCAAAGTTAAATGCCTCATATTATAAAAAATAATTCATTAATTATCAATATTGTTTTCATTTTTTTGATAATTATTATCAATGTTAAACACACAGTTATTATAAACAATTCCTGGTTGGTTTTCTAAACCTGATGAGACACTGAGACTAGTACTGGGAATGTCTCTCATAGCTTTTATAACGCCTTTATGATGATCAATGTCCATTTGTAAGACTCAATCGACTGGCTTTTGTTATGTTCTGTAATCTTTATCAACTGCTGTTCGCTGATCCCCCCTTTTGCTGAGCTGAAGACTGCAGTTGCCCTCGCTGAATGGTTAGTAATCTTCACTTTCCTGGTATCAATGCCGGTCTCAGTGGCAGCAGATTTTAACCACATAGAAATTGTATTTTTCCCTACAGGGCAATTTTTGTACCACCCCTGTGACTGTGGATGCTTCCAGTTTGGATTTGCAGTTAAAAATAATCTGTCAGTTGTGACAGTATCATATCTTTTTTGGATCAGTTTTTGATGAAGACGAACAGGACATACCTCAGGTTTGAAAGAATTAGTAACCAACCATTTGCTGTCTGCCAATTTCTTGGATCCCCCTTGGGTAGTCTTTGAGAACAGTGGATTGTATTCTATGGGGCCTTGTAAATCCTCCGTTGCTATCTTTTTCCTCCACAAAGTATTTCACACTTGCTGAACATCTTTTCCCATCTCGCCAGGCCAGTTCTCGGGAAGAAACGTGGAAAAACTTGCGTTGAAGACCTTCGCGTGTCCTCGTCCCACATGTCACGAATTCTATTATAATCTTCATTAGATAATGCTGCAATACCCTATTTTCTCTCAGAAAGGTCCGTTTGTAATTGTCGACGCTTAGCATCACGTGCAGATCGAGCTTCTACAAGTTTAATTTCAGAAAATGGATCAAATTTAATCTGAAATTTGGTGAACATCATTTCTTGCAATTGTTTGGCGGTAAGAGTCCACATCAATTTAACGACGCTTTCCTTATAATCTGCTCCATTTAATCTTTTCATATTGATTGAATAATCTTGCAATGAATGAGCAAACTGTTCAGTAGATGAATTTTCTATATTGTGAGATTTTTCGTTACGAAATTCTATGAACTGTTTCCATACACTTGCCTTATTGCTTTTAGTATTATATGGTGTTAAATTCTGAACTTCTTGTCTTATAACTTCCACACTTTCTTTCGCCAAACGAGACATCCTGCAAAAATGCCACAAAGCGAGAAATGTGAAATTGCATTGAATCAATGACACATAATTCACGTGTTACGAGGCACATAGCCTACTTGGTAATTTTAGTTTCCTACTGGATTTTCTGAAGGAAAATGTCATGTTATAATTTTTTATATTACTTTGATGTGAAATTTTTTTACCGAATCTCCCACGTTCTTGAATTACTACCTGGATATATCTCCTCGATCATGATTTTTTTTTTTATCCATCGTCTTGGACTTTGAAAAAAAAATGCATGCTCTCGGAAATATTTCCGATAGTAATTCAAACACTAGGGAGATTACTAGTGATAGTAAATACAAATAATCTACAAATTATGTTTCATTCTTTGTTTATTTTTCGTCTAATTAGTCGACAGAAATGAAGTAATGATATATAATTAATATTAATCTGTTAATTGTGTCAAATATGGAATATTATTATTTTCATGTATTATTATTATTATTTATTTGTGCATCATTTATACCACCCAGTATATGAAATTGATATTTTTCCATCAATGCATCGAATTCCAATTAATCATTCACCTGAATAAGTAAACAAATAAGTTCAATACAACTTAAGTTCTTGACATGCTTTTTTGAGTAACCTTCCACATTCTGAAAATGGAAATATAATCAGGAAAAACTATACAAGTGTAGAGAGGGCAAACTATTAGTTCACCCCGATAAGTTACTGCGTTCACCAAATTATATTTCCTTTAGAAAAATGATTCAATTTGTCAGTAACTTGTCGTCCCCTGAATATGCCTATAAAAAAATTGTAAAAATTCCAAAGATACTTCTCTATATAGTTTTTGACGTTTCGGGGACCATATCTGCCTCCGTTCTCAAAATCCTCTAAATCTCCTTCAATTGTTTGATATATGGGGTGTTGTTCAGATGAGTTTATTAGCATTCTACCTCATAGTAGAGGTAACCATGTATGCTCCATTTCAACAGAATTTGTTGAAGAGCAGTTTGCAATTTCAACCAGAATCTACAGGAAGAAATAAACCTGATAAAATGTGTTCTCAAGGAAAATGCATATCCGGATCAGTTTGTGGAAAAAACAATCACTGACATTGAAAACAAAAATCCATCAAACAACCAATTAACACAACCAACAGGAGTACTCCCATCACCTACACATTTCACAACCAATATAATACCTTATTCTGTAGTATAAGCGTCCTTCACTTAGAATTGGGTTTCGAGGTAGCGGGAATAGGACACAATGAGTAGTCTGAATATCAAATTGCCAACGTTTCGACGTTTATTTGGCGTCTTTATCAAAGCTTTTCAATGGGTCAGACGAAATCGTTTTGCAATAGATCAATTATTTCACTGAAAATCCACATGGTTTATCAAATGACGGATTTGTAGGTGTGAATAAAATTTCTGGAACCCTATGGTCGGAAATAGAATTCGTGAAATAATCGATCTATTGGAAAACAATTTCGTCTGATCCATGAAACTGATAAAGACGCAATACGTCGAAACTCGGCAATTGATATTCAACTACTGTTATTCCTCAAACAATTATATGTCCCCGGATTACCTGAGAAGATCAAACGGATTGGACATAGGTATGATGTGAGAAAATCATTGAAACGCAACAAAAGTTTTAGGCAAAAACGTTTATTGTTCAGTCATACTTTCTATTATTATGACAAAAACTTCATACAGACATATGAAAAATACTTCAAAACAAAATCATAAACAGTATACACAGGATATTGATTTATTTACAATAACAGTGTAATATTCGACACTCCCATTCGCAGTTAATTGTAAGTTAATCCCAACTCTTGAATGTTTGAAGTAAACTTCTCTCGATTGACGGGTTTTGTTAATATATCCGCCAACTGACGATCACTCTGTACATAGGACACAGTTATTATCTTGGATTCATATAACCCTCTAATGAAATGCAGTTTAACATCTATATGTCGTACTTCAGAGTTTCATATGAGACGTATAGCACTTTGATTGTCAATGAAAACAGGATATGCTGAAACAAATTCTTTTCCAATATCTTTCAAAAACTGTCTCAATCAAACTACTTCTTTTCCACCATCACATGCAGCAATATATGCTGCTTTAGTCGTTGAAAGACGATGACTTTTCCATGTTACTGCACCATTTCCAAGCATACAGACATATCCAGTGGTGGATCTACGCGTTTCTGTATCTCTTGCAACATCTGCATCAGTATATATTAACTTCCAAATCCAGAGAGGAAGATCCATATTCGATACCCAAATTTGGCTGCTCTAAAAATCCGTTTCACAGTTCGCACGTGAATGTGCTTGGGTTTATTCACGAAACGACTCACTTCTCCTACTTCATAATATCGCAGCAAACATCAGAGACGCAACTGCTTCACGCTCCACGATCAGCAGGTATTGAAACAGGTTTTGAATGTACCATATTGAACTTCTGCAGTATTTTTCTGATGAAGGCTCGACCAATGAAAATTTTTCTTTCCTTTCTATCCCTTCTGATTTCAAGTCCAATGTAATAGTTCACAGAACAAACAGTCATCTCGAAATTTTCAGCTAGCAACTCTAGAAATGTATTCAAAGGATGTTTGTTTCGAAACAAACGTAAACCATCGTCTACGAAAAGAAGCAAAATCACGCTCTCTTTCTCCACTAATCCCGTGGAAACTCAAGGATCAGCGTTTGACGAGTTGAAATCATATTGTTTCAGGAAATTCGTAAACTCGTGATTCCATACACGTGGCGCCTGTTTCAAACCATACAGACTCCTTTTGAGACGACAAACCAAGTTTTTATCATCAATTTCGAGACTTTAGGAACTTCCATGTAGATTCCTTCTTCTAACGTACCATTGAGAAAAGCTGTCTTGATATCGAGTTGAGCAAGCCTTGAATCCTCCACAGCAGGTATTGCAAGGATTGTCCGAACTGATTTATAAGTATCCGACCACTGGTGCGAATGTTTCATTATAATCGAACCCTTTCCTCTGGGAGTATCCTTTTGCAACAAGTCTTGCTTTTCTCCTGACAGCCGTACTTCCTTGTATCGTTTCAACTTTGAACACCCATTTACAACTAATTATTGTGCGATTGCTTGGCTTTTTCACCAAATCCCAAGAATCATTCTTCTTCAGAGATTCCAATTCTTCTGACATGGCTGTTAACCCTTTGTGAAAATTATGACTGTGTGCACGTATCGATGTAATCGATGAAAGAAAATTGTATTTTGTGCATAAAATAATTTATTAAAATCGTAGCAAAGCGCTTTTGACCGCTAGGTCATCATCAGTGCGTACCTGAAAGTAAGTAATATTGATAGAGAACAAGTTACTGAAAAGTTTTTTTGAGAAAGAAAATTGACATATGTATTTCAAATGTGAGGTTACTTACTCGTCAGGTGTACAAGAAGCCAAAAAGACCATAAAATATCTCATGATCAATGAAAGTTGTATAGGTTTGAGTGACACACATGTTGAAATACATATTCTAGGCCAGGATGAAAATTGAGATTACAATTTTTCCTTATCTACACACTGATATCTATACTAACACAAATAAAACCAAAAAACGCGGAAGAAAGTACCAAAAACTGTGTTTACAACATACCTTGTTCGTGTGGTGATAGTTATATAGGTGAAACGTCAAGACCATTGGAAGTGCGCCAAAGTGAACATCAGAGATACATCAGAAATCGACAAATAACCGGATCAAAAATTGCAGAACATATCCTCACATCCAATGGCGAGGAACAGGAATAGGACAAAAATCTTGATGAAAGAACCGCATCAAGAGAGGAGAAAAGTGAAAGAAACGGCCTGTATTCTTCTTTCCAATAACAACTGCTTTTCAACAAATTCTGTTGAAATGGAGCATACATGGTTACCTCTACTCAGAGAGGAAGTGAGATATGGTTGAATGCTAATAAACTGATCTGAACAACACCCCATATATCAAATGAGCAATACGTCACTCTCAAATTTTCTGGCATATATCAATTGACATCCGTCATTTGAAAAAGCGAAAAAGACTCTGCAAAAAAAATCCAAATTATTCAAACAATTAAAGGAGATTTGGAAGATTCTGAGAACGGGGGCAGATATAGTCCCCGAAACGTCGTAAACTATATAGAGTATCTTTTGAATTTTCACTATTTTTTCATAGGCATATTCAGGGGACGACAAGTTACTGACAAATTGAATAATTTTTCTATAGGAAATATAATTTGGTGAACGCAGTAACTTATTGGGGTGAACTAATTAGTTTGCCCTTTCTACACTTTTCCTGATTATATTTTCATTTTGAGACTGTGGAAGGTTACCCAAGAAAAACACGTCAAGAAACGTTGTTCCTCCACACAAAATCACCTTCATTCAAAACTTAAGTTCATTTTTTCAAAGAGTGATGCGAGGGGAATAGGCAGTCGCCATCGGGTGTCCATTCTGGACACCAAATTTTCTGACACATCTCACCCTGTTCGATAAGGCTATTAGATAATGTTAATACTCTTTTTTGTATATCTGTCTTTTCCCATGTTATATGAAAAAATCTTGTTATTGTTTTTTTAAACCAAGTGTTTCATTTTGAAAGAGGTTCACTTAAGAGTTACCCCCCCAAAGTCTACTTAGCCCTAAAAAAGACTTCGCGTAATTGATAAACTCATTTCATCAAAGTCTTCCGAATAAGGATATGCTCAAAGCATTTCTTCAAGTACACAGGAATATTATGAAAATAACAGAATACATTCAAAAGAGAATATTGAGCTCGTTTTCTCGATCTCCAACTTCGAGGGTAATTTCTCCCATTCCGAAACATAAAATGAAAGCCGTTAAAAGAAGTTCAACGTTAATCATGCCCCATTTTCTGCAAAATGCATCCGAAAATAGTAGTTGGTCTAGTGGGCAATAAAAGATTTAGAAATGACTATCGTCCATCAACGTTTTATGACAATTGGACAACCCTCCGAGAGGTTTATTACATGTTTTCTTCCAGAATTGTTTTTCTCTGAATTAGTTCGTTTTTCACAGTCTGCGTTTTACCGACTGGAACGATTCGGATTCATTGATCGCATCAGTTATTTTCAATTGTATTTAATTCAAAATGTGTTCGTATTCAGATAAGCCAAAACATGTAGAAAATTGGGGACATTTGACGAATCATGAAAGTGTTTTTTAACTTTGTATCGGGTGAATCGGGATAAACACCTAACAAAAGATACAGGGTGATTCAAAAACACTTAGACAAACTTCAGGAGGTGATTCCTCACAATATTCTGATATGAATTGTCCGAATAAATATATGTCCGGAAACGCTTCGTTTCCAAGATACAGGGTGTTAAAATTTTATTTTTATTTTCGTTTTTTTTTTAAATAACTTTCAAAATTCTGACCTTGATTGAACGGGAATTGGTATCAAGAGGTTTTTTGAGGTGTCAGATTCGAATCTGATGTTATTATTGCTCTTACTCGTAGGGGACACCACTCACACGTCTTTTTCTTTTTTTACGATCCATAACTTTTTTGAGCGTACTTCTAGTAAATTTTTCATTAAAAAAGTCAACTCCTCTATCATATCAACGTGAAAAAGCTACACCTGTTACAAGTCGCTATAAGCAACCGTTTTCTAGATATTTGGACTTGAAAATTTCAAGTTATTTGATAATCGATGCATGTTGACGTTATTACCATCATTTTGCATTTTTCACAAGAATGCTTAGGAAATAGGAAGTAAGTAGTTTTGGTCTTTCGTAAAGGGCGCAACCTATTCTAGGGTGCAAAATCTGTATTTCTTTTAATCAAATTTGCAAGAAATATCAACATTTTATTTCAAGAAATTTTGAATATGTAGAATAAAATGAAATAAAGGAAACTAAATTGTCCAAAGCGAAGATACAGGCATTCAGTCATCTAGTCATTGAATCTCGTACCCGCTCAGAAATTATTGGTGTGTTTATTATTGTTTCACAGGCGTCTACTATTCGGTTTCTTAGATCTTTCTCGTTTGCTACTGGAGTTTTATAAACTAGTGTCTCCAATTGTCCCCAAAATTGAAAATCTCGCGGGTTTAGATCTGGGGACCTTGGTGCCCACGCCTGGTTAGGTTCTTCTATAGACAGTTGTAAGGAATTCCCTGGCTACAACGCTAAAATGGGCTGGAGCCCCATCATGCATAAACCACATGCGGATACGAATTTCTAAAGGTACATTCTGAAGTAGTCCCGGCAATTCATTTTCTAGAAAGTCCCTGTAAGTTGCGCCATTCAGTCGAAACGGAAGAAAGAAAGGACCTATCAAGTAATTATCAATTATTGCCGCCCATACATTTACAGAAAATTGATACTGATAATGTCTTTCACTAACTGCGTGCGGATTTTCCAGAGCCCAAACATGGTTGTTATGGAAGTTTGTAGCATCTCGGGAGAAGTTTGTCTGGTCCGTGAAGAGTACATATCTTAAAAATTGAGGATTTCCAGCCAATTTTCCCAAATTGTTGATCGTGGATAATTCTCCAAACTGTGGACTGAGTAGAATTGAGAGCTTCAGCACTTATTCTTGTACTTGTTTCTGGATTCTCCTCGCGAGCGTTCAAAACAGCTTCTTCCAATTCTGGGGTTCAATCTGCTCGTGGTCCTCTAATAATATCAGCTACCTTCTTAAAGCTACCTGTGTCTGCCAAATGACGGTGGAGACTGGTAAATGTTGGAGCTGAAGGCAGTACTCGATTGGGAAATGGCTCTTGCTTCGCGCGCATTGCCATTCGCAAGGCCATAAACTGAATGCATATCGGCTAAATGAGCATTATTGTTTAAAAAATCCATTTTTTCAAAATTGGTGTTTTAAAACTTACATAAACTTCAACATTACAACAAAACATGTAACTATCACATAATATGTTATTACCAAAACTACTTACTTAAATGTCAAATTCCTTTCCTGAGCATTCTTGTGAAAAATGCAAAACAATGGTAATAACTTCAACACATCGATTATCAAATAATCGACTTCCAAATATCTAGAAAACGGTTGCTCATAGCGACTTGTGACAAAGGTAGCTTGTAGCTTTTTTACGTAGATATGATAGAGAAATTGAGTTTTTACTGAAAAATGTGCTAGAAGTACGCTCAAAAAAGTTATGAATCTTCAAAAAAGAAAAAGACGTGTAGGTGGCGCCCCCTACGAGTAAGAGCAATAATAACATCAGGTTCGAATTTGACAACTCAAAAAACCTCCCAATACCAATTTTCGTTTGATTAAGGTCAGTATTTCGAAATTGATTGAAAAAAAAACGAAAATAAAAATAAAACTTTAACACCCTGTATCTTGGAAACGAAGCGTTTCCGGACATATATTTATTTGGACAATTCATATTAGAATATTGTGAGGAATCACCTTCTGAAGTTTGTCAAAGTACTTTTGAATCAACCTGTATACTCTTGAGTTTTGCTAATTTAGTGAGTACCGCAACATATTCATTCAAATAGCTAAAATTGTGGAATTACGTTATTGACGACGTATTGTCCAAAATGTATCGAACACCTCGTAGAACGTATTTTACACGCGCTTTATTAGCTTCAACAGTATGTATGTATGTATGTAACGGAATCTTTGAAATTAATTGTCAGTTACTTCCAGACGTCCATAATTTGATGACATGGTATTCCCACCAAGATCGTCAGAAAAAAAGTCACAAGATTTGGTGGATTCACTGGTAAAAAAGCGTAATTTACATTTCGCCAATTTGGTGAATTCACTGGCACGGTCGTAGTACCTTCACCAAAAGTTGTGTACAAAAGATCTTATAGGTTGTGGTACGGAGAGCTGAAGAGCCATATCGACTCTCCTACAATCTGCTTTCAACAAAAGTTAGTAAAAACTTCTCATGTGGATGAATTAATCGATGAGTTTTCTCCCGTGGAAAATTTCAAAACACGCTTTTCTGTCAATATGGACTAAAAAGTGAAAAATAAAGTTATAGTAATAAATACACAAAAATATGATTTTTTAACTATATGAAATAAAAAATTTAAATAAGAATAAAGTCATTAGCCAAAAAATTACCTTTAATGTAGTAAAAGCGAGGGAGGGCTCTCTATTTATTTTTCATAATGACTTTACCTTCACGAATAGCTAGCGCTAAAAAAATTTAGACAACTCCATTTAGTAGTAGTATTTAGTTTTATCAATTCAAAATCTGTAACTAGTAGGACAGGTTCAATAATTCCTTTGAATCATCGTTAATTTTCCTATAGTACAAATTTGAATAAAAGGCGGTTTTTAATATTAAGGGTTTTCAAACAATAAATGATCGAAATCTACCAAGTAAGTTGTGAAAATCACAAGTGATGGAGGCTGACATATTTCCATTTGTAGATCCATGGTTATAATAAGCCAATTTTAATTTTGGTATCTATTAAAAGTATTGAGAGAACTGATGATAATTTCACTTGAAAATAATTTGAAGCTAGGCGGAATTTGCTGATCCATATAGGTACTTTGTTGTAGATGAATATTATCTACTTATGTGCAACAATTGTATTTTCACGAAAGTACACCATATGGTTCTGGGTTATCCACTAAAAACTACCCACCCCATATCATCGTAATTATTGCCCATAAAAAAGAAGTAAAATGTAGAAGTTATGTGGTTATGACTGAATTTTGATAAAATGCTATAAAAAATACAGAATCGTGCAGATTTCAGGGGATATTTTTTTAATGGGATATCCTTTATATTATTGAATCTTTGGAATAATATGTTCTCCTGATTTCAGAAATATATCATATGTGGTATAGTTATTCCAATCCCAATTGGAACGGCAATAAAAATAAGAGCACTACGAGGAGTGTATGCACTGCCCGGCAAATGAGAAGTTTATATGCTACCAGTGTTTTTACTTTCGAAGCCTTCCTGGTACAATCATAAAAAAGTTCTGTCGTATGGAAGAGAATCCATTCTCGAAACTTTTTATGTCGGTCCAATTGGGATTAGAAATACTATATCATATAGTATATTAATAAAATGAAAGATTTTCGTATAAAGTGTGTATTTTCTTAAGTTTGCGAAGCGTTTTCGACTTTCGTCATCTTCAGTGCTTCCTGAAAGTAAATACTCTGATTGACTGTTGTGAAAGACTTTAAATTTGAATTCAAAATTTATAAGTTAGGAAAATTCTTTGAATTTTGTAAAAGTTTTTTGAGTACTTACATGTCAGGTGCAGGAAGTAAAACAATAGATGAGTACATTGTTAATCAAATGATTATAAGATTGGCTTAGAATCTAACGTATCACATGTTGAAATTCAAAGGCCAGGTGGATATGTCAATGTCTTAATGACAATTGATTTGATTCGAAATGTCAACTATCAATGAGAGGAATAAGTAGTGCCAACTTAATGAAATGAAAATTGAGAAAGAAGTTGCCAGTTCTGTAAAAACATTTTTACTTTATTTTATTTTTTTATATAGGAATGGGGGGAGTTATAAAGTGTTTTGGAATTTAATTATTAACCTTTTTATTATTTTGACTTTACTTAAATTTTGCATTTCCCAGGATTTTTTCATCTTCAATGACGAATTCTATAGCCAACCTGAAGGTTTAACAATGGGTAACCCCCTCTCACCTTTTCTAGCTGACCTTTTTATGGAACATCTAGAAAACTCATTTATATTTATAAAATTGGAAACATTTAAAAATGGTTTCGGTATGTAGATGATTGTCTAGTATTTATCGAAGGTTACAACAACGATGCACCAAATATTTTAAACTCACTAAACAATATTCATCCTAAAATAAAATTCACTCTTGAAATCGAAATGAACAACAAATTAAACTTTTTTGATTTAACAATCACAAAAATTAACAACAAATTAGATTTTTCCATTTACAGAAAACCCACCCAGACTCGTCATGTCATTCCATTCAACTCTAATCACCCTATGCAACATAAAATGGCTGCTTTTAATTCTTATATAAATAGACTGTTGAACGTTCCTTTAAGCCGAACCAATTATATCGAAGAAGTCAACATAATTGAACAGGTTGCTGTCAACAATGGTTACCAACCGTACACCATAGATGAATTAATCCACGAATTCAAATCTCGTATGGACAGAAACTTAGCTTTCAATTCAAACCACCCTGGCTGTACTTCGCCAGTCAAATATTTCGCTTTACTTTTTCTTCCAGATATGAAAATATCTTTCAAATCAGTCAACAATTTGAACAAAACTCTGGTTGATTCTAAAGATAAAATAGATAAACTCAACAAAAGTGGTGTTTATTAACTTGACTGTTCTGATTGCCCTGCCTCATATATCGGTCGCACTTGTAGACCACCACTAACTAGAATCAACGAACATTTGAAAAAAACCTGACAAATCAACTTCCGGATTTCACTTAAAATTCAATAATCATAATTTTAGCCCCAACAAAAATTCAAAACTCTTACATTACATAAATAAAAAGAATTATTTGAGATTGGACTTGTTCGAAGAACTGGAGATTTCGAAAAAACTTTTCAATAATGACTATTGTCTGAACACTCAAGTAAATTTGAACAGAGATTTCTATCCCCTTCATAAAATGATTAATTATTAAAATCAAATTCCAAAACACTTCATAACTCCCCCCATTTCTATATAAAAAATAAAATAAAATAAAAATAATTTTACAGAACTGGCAACTTCTTTCTCAATTTTCATTTCCTTAAGTTGGCACTACTTATTCCTCTCATTGACAGACATTTAGAATCAAATCAATTGTCATTAAGACATTGACATATCCACCTGGCCTTTGAATTCCAACATGTGATACGTTAGATTCCAAGCCAATTTTATAATCATTTGATTAACAATGGACTCATCTATTGTTTAACTTCCCGCACCTGACATGTAAGTACTCAAAAAACTTTTACAAAATTCAAAGAATTTTTCTAACCTATAAATTTTAAATTCAAATTTAAAGTCTTTCACAACAGTCAATCAGAGTATTTACTTTCAGGAAGCACTGAAGATGTCGAAAGCGCTTTGCAAACTTAAGAAAATATACACTTTATACGAAAATCTTTCATTTTATTCTACACAAGTGTATTCAGCTTCCCACTTTTAATATGGTATATGTTTTATACCATTTTTGAGATATTAAACGTCGAATATCTTAGTTAAACTAGTTGTTACTATAAATACCTATCCTATGCAAGTTAACATTTTTAAAGTGAGCTATAAAAATGACAACCATAGTATGTTTGTTTAGTGACATTTCAAATACATTCAAAAATAGTTACCCAAAAGGTGAATCATACCTTCAGTTTCAGAAGAAAGAGCGTGTAGTTCAAGAAAACCAGGAAGAACCGCTAGATAAACTGCTTCATTTCGAAGGTAAGCCTATCCATATTAATTCGCGAATAGACTTTTTGAAAACATTATATAATTTTTTTTTTAAATTCCGACTCTAGTTTGAAAAATGTAGCCGACCAATTAGGTAAAAGTTTTTCCAAAATCCAACGTACTTTGAAAAAAAACATTTACAAAACATATAAAATTTTACCCGTACAAGAATTAACAGAGACTCATAAGAGGAAAACGCTGGAATTTTACCAACAGATGAGTCAAAATTTGAAAGAATGTCGCGATTATTCAATTGAAATATTATGGACTGATGAGTACGAAGGCGTAGAAGGGCCAACAACAAAATATTTTTAAAAACATTTGGAATTGCCACTTTGAATGACAATTGTCACTTTGAAGTGACAATTGTCACTTTGAAGTGACAATCGTCACTTCGAAGTGACAATTGTGAGTTGAAAGTGGCAATTCCAAATGTTTCTGTGAGTGACAATTGTCACTTTGAACTGCAATTGTCACTTCAAAGTGACAATTTTTACTTCAAAGTGACAATTGTCAGTTCAAAGTAGTTATAGTTATAAATAAGAAGACGTTATCAATTATGAATTGATGATAATGGTAGTCACATTGAACATCTTTCATGAGTTATCATGTTATTTACATTTCCTAAATAAATCTTTGTTATCTATTTTTTTGTATAAATATTTGAACCTTTTCTTCCATTTTGATTATTTCTTTGACATGTCACTGAATAAACATAAATAGTTGTCATTTTCAAAGCTAACTTTAACTTTGATAGGAAAGGTATTTACAGTCACAACTAGTCTAGGGCATCTACTTTTTCTCATCATTTTCCACTATATGTCTCCCACAGGATGCGTCTGCTATGCTGACGACACAACACTACTGAATTCTCATAAAGACAAATATACTCTGAATAACTCACTGTTGATGCACTTGAAAAAGCAAACCTATGGTTCTCTAGAAATGAACTTAAATTTAATCAGGCTAAGACGCAAAAAATTATCATCTCCACTCACAATAGGCTTTCTTCTGAAGCTTCAGTGAGTCTGTTAGGTATAGTCCTGGAGGACAAACTCAAATGGAATGCACATGTTGATCAATTATGTAAAAAACTGTCCTCACAACTATTTTTATCAAGACATTTGAAAAAGATACTAAGCCCCACCAGTCTATTTACTTCATATTACTCATTATGTCATTCGAACCTTAACTACGGCACTCTTCTCTGGGGAAACTCATCCCACGCGATTGGAGTGTTTCGGCTACAGAAAAAGACCATCAGAATACTGGATGGAAGCGGCTATCGTGACCATTGTCGGCCTCTCTTTATTAAATATAGGATTTTGCCAGTGCCAAGTATTTACATTTACCAAACACTACTGGAAATTGCTCATAATAAAAAAATTACCGAACAAATGCAGATGTTCACAATCATGAAACAAGGTCATCCAGGCAACTAAGACCAAATAGACACAAATTATGTATTACAAAACAAAATTCGCTTGATGTGAACCTTAATAATAAACTACCGACTGTAGTGAAATCGCTCAACTACATTGAATTTAAAAAATGTATAAAATCCTATCTCCTTGCTCACTGCTTTTATTCGATCGATGACTACATCGCTACACCCTATGACGCTGACACTAGAATGCTCATTCCCAACCACTGAGTGTCAACTCATTTTTAATCTCCGAGTGTCTTCACTTTTAGCTGTATATATTTAAACTGTAAATTTTTCACAAACTATGTTTATAAATCTGTGTGTATAGTATAAGTTCTAGTAAATTAATACTGAATTTGACAACAATGACCTGCTACAAATGTAAAAATAACGTAGTCAAATAAAATATCTATCTATCTAAGTTATTCGACCTTTAATATCTCAAAAACGGTATAAGATAGTGGTAGCATATGGTATGTTTTTGAAATCAGGAAAAAAGATCATTCCAAAAATTCAATAATATTCAGGGTATTAAAAAATAATATTTTTTTTATCTCCCCAATGTTTGATAGCATTTTATCAAAATTCAGTCATAACCACACACATTTTACATTTAACTTTTTTTCTATAGGCAATAATAACAATAATAAGAGATGGGTAATTAATAGTGAATAACCCCGTACATATCCATAGTTTTTTGGGATAAAAATGTTGAAAACATTTTTTGGAGGGATATTTGCACTGATAAGTTACTGGGAGCTCCAAAATAATTATTTTTTGACAGTGATAAAAATGTTCCATAGGTCAGTAACTTGTATATCATTTTGATGAATTGAAGTTACCTACACTTCTCTATATTCAGTTGAAGTTTTCAAAATATATGGGAAAATAATCAGAATTCTTGTAGTAACTTGGTGGTGTGGACTAGAAATCTGCCTCCTACACTTTTGATATATTCCATGAATAATTCAATTTTTTTAGATTGTGGAAGGTTGACATTGGGATGCGGGCTGAAATTGTTTTCGGATTTGTGATCAGGACATGGAATTCATGACAATTTTTTTCATTTCTCTTGGAAACTCCACCTCATCTCCCGTAGTTATTGTACTATCATTATGGAATTTCCACATTTTCTCTAAACTAGAATAGGAATTCACACACCTCACGAAAAATCTAACTTTTTCCCATCTTGTTTGGAATTTCCCCCGTATCTGAGGTTATTGGGATAAAAAAAGGAAATTCCGGAATCCTACCTTCGAAGTACGAAACTTCATTTTGTTCATTTTAAAATGACGAACTTCGAAGAACTTTGATTACAGTGACTAAATAATATTTTTCTGTTGGGATGGTATTGGGAGATGCGCTGAACCTGACACATCATAACAAATATCTTATAATTCGATGAGTGGTGATGCAAGGAATCAACAAACATTATCGCTGTTTTTCATTTTTTTGTTTTTAGGATCGTACATTTCGATTAGAATATTCATTAGAAATATATTCAAAGTTTTGGAATTCTAATTGAATAACTGAGGAAGACAAATGAGAAGGGAGCCAAATTTGGATTATTCATAGCTGAAATATTTCCAGAAAACTGGTTTACCTACTGGTGACAATTTTGAAAATCGTAGATTTCCTTATCGTGCCTCGATGGTTTCATCGTCCCTGCTGTGCAGTGGATATTACTCAGGTGGACGTCAGTGAATTGTTAGACTCATCTCTGAAATCTCTAACGATTATGCAAGTTTCCAATCCAATAATTAAGAAGAAGAAGAAGATATGGATAATAACTCGTCAAGTCGGGAGGTAAACCTAAAATCAATAAAAACCAAATATTTCAATTCTGAAAATCAAAATCACTGACAATTGGACAGCGGAATATTACCATTAATAGAGCAAACCCATTAAAATAGAATCAAAACAAAAAATAATAATGAATAAACTTACGGCATTAACACAACACTGTATATACCTGTATATATGTATGTGTTTATTTGTGTAAAAAAATGTGCTCCAGGAATCATCTCTTTTCTCCGGTTAGATAACTTCATTTGCTTTCTTTAATCACTATATTAGTATTTTTTATGTGAATTTTTAATCCCATTTTGAATTTATTTCAACAATGTACTATATATTATTGTAATTTTCATATGTGTCTCATTTAACAACTATTTTTTTTATAAATCCACTTTTTTTTATTGCTCTATTTTACTTTCGTTTTTATATTCATTCATACCTAATTTCATCCATTTCTATTGTGAGTAATGTAAATTTCATTTAATTTAGATATTTCTTTTATACATTATATCATTGATTTTATTTATATTACGTTTATATGTTATTTTAATATTGTATTTTTATGAGATTTTGCGATTTAACATGTTATTTAATAATATAACTTTAATTTACTGCCTATTTTCGCAAAACACTGCCCTTATCGCTGTGTTACCTTATTCACCCCAATGCTATGCAACCCTTATATTTGTATTCCTATTGCGAATAAAGTTATTATCATTATTATGACCATCGAAGTACTGCTAATTACCTGTAAATAATGATTCGGAAAACTCTCATTTGGATCAGAGTTGTGGATGGCATATGAAAATAAAGTGTCGGGAGAAGTCGAGACAATGAGCTGTCTTGTCTTGTCCCAACAAGGAGCATCATTAATAAAAACAAATTTTCAATTTGGAATTTCACGAACTCATACTATCCTAAAATCGAGTTTTATTAACCGATGAAACCAAAAAGGAGGAGGTTCTCTAGTCGACGCGTATATTTAATTTTTTGTACTATTTATTTATTTTTTGATTGAAAAAAACGTTTGTAGGAATTTGGCCAAGTTTTTAATTTTTTGAAAATGGTTTTGCAAAAAACAGTTGAGCAATATTTGAATAAAATGGTTGAAATGTCCTATTTTTTGCGTTCGTTCAAGAGAGAATACAAAGTGCAAATATTATGTCATTTTCGTGCTTAATATTTGCGGAAACAGAAGAAAGAAAACAATGTAATAACCTCAACAAAATGAAATTATAAAAAAATATTCAAATGATTATTTTTGAGTAGAGGAATTTGAATTACAACGCAAGAACTTTTCGTGAAAACTTTTGCGAAAGGAAGATAAAATGAATCGATTATTAGAAGAATATATTTTGGAAATTTCATTATATTTGTAGTCGAATGTCCATGGATGAGAAAGATAAGAACAAGTCGAATAGCAGAAAACATTTTCTACTTTAGAGAATTGTAAATCAAATCTGTACCAATGAAAATTAAATAAAATGCTTTCAATTCGGCCGTGCAGTATGAACATAAAATGGTTGTTCTATGTGGATCCTCCTTTGATTTCTACTCCACCTCTGGGAGAACAGCGTAACTGAATTCATTAATTTTATATTACAGCTACCTCATTAATAAGGAGTTTATATAGCGAAAAATCTACAGAATAACATATGGTCAATAATATTTCTAGCAGATTAATTCATAAAATTTCACATATTATCAGCAATAATCCAATATAGAAACGCCCTAAATACAATTTTTAAATAAGACGTAATCTTTGTTTCGCGATAGACTGCCCTCTAGTGATGGGACTGTCAACTGAAAGATTTCATATCATAGATTTCTTCTTTTCAGTCACCTCATTCAATTTATCGATTTCAACCAACATGCAGGGCCATTCCATTTAAACAACATAAAGCGTACGTGAAAAGAGTAGCTTCTCTAGTCGACGCGTATATTTTTTTTATGTATGATCACACATAACTTTTCAAAGAGCAGTTCGATTCCGATGATCCTTTTTTCATTGGATAGGGACCCATTGGAATTTGAATTGAAAAAAACAAATTGAGGATATTGATCGTTCACCCTAAGAATTTTAGTCCGTTAACCGATTCTATCAGGCATAACTTTGTAGTGGGTTTTCCGATTTGGTTGATTTTTTTTTATTAGATAGGGTATACCTCATAGTTGAGAATGAAATAATAATATGGGTACAAAAATAGGGGATGATTGATTTTTCACTTGTGAAAATTGGCACACATATCTAGTTGACATTGACAGATCCTCCTACATCCGTCACAATAATAACATTCTATGAAAGGATGGAATTATATACAAAGTTATGAAATCAACTAACCAGGACTTCCGAAAATAATTTATATTATATAACAATAAATAATTAACGTAGCCTAATCATATTATTTAACAGTTAATAGTTGAAGTAAGCTAGGTAAGTAAGTATTTTGGAAGTAATTAAAAATTAAGTAGTAGTAATTAGTAGATTTCAGCCACAAAAAATTTAAAAATAAAAACTTTTCAACAAAAAATTAAACAGACGAAAAAGTCAACTGGAAAGCAAAAAATAAAATAAAGCTTCTTAGTCATAATGATAATTGAGCTTCTAAACTGATGTAACTAATTTTGAGTCGGCGCCAATCAAACTAGCAATTGAATTAGGTAAAGCGAAAAATGATGGCATCGGCACAGTATATAGCTAAAGAAACAGTAAGCTCACTTGGCGTCGGCACTTTGATCTTTATGTTCCCGTTTGTACACTGCGCAACTCTGATTTTTATCTCTCGCGCATTCCGCGTGTTACTGTGTTACTAATACCACAGTATATAGCTAACGAAACAGTAAGCTCACTTGGCGTCGGCACTTTGATCTTTATGTTCCCGTTTGTACACTGCGCAACTCTGATTTTTATCCCTCGCGCATTCCGCGTGTTACTGTGTTACTAATACTGACATTTTTCGTATACTTCGAAGAGCGATAATCGCGTACAGTCTTTTGCGCATCCTGAATTCTTTCCCTGAAGTGAATGTTACCTTGGAACATGCATTTGGGCCAAGTGAGCTAACTGCTTCTTTAGCTATAAACTGTGGCATCGGGATGCACGGCGGCGTTTTGATACTTCTTCAAAGTAATATAATGATCTTAGTCCAATGTTTGTTTGGCGCTGACTCAAAATTGGGTTCTTACATTAGTTTAGGAGCTCAATTATCATTAAGACTAATGGGGTTTATTTGACTTTTTGCTTTTCAGTTGATTTTTTCGTCGGTGTAATTTTTTGTTAAAAAGTTTTTTTATTGTTTATTTTATATATGACTGGTAAAATATGACCATCATCATGTATTCGGTTATCTGCATGTGTATGTAATGAAAATTCAAGATGGCTGCTTCAATGAACAACTGTTACCATTTTTCATGATATCTGCTTGATTGGTAGAATTTTCGAAAACCTTATCTAGCTATTGAAACTTTTTCCATTTTTTTTTTAATTTTTCATTTCAGATATTGCAATTTATATTCAACAAAGTTCCACAAGTTTTGCAAGTCCTATACCTATAAAATGAAAATTCGAGATGGCGTCTTCAATATGAAGTAGGAGAACATGAGATTCAGAATCAGAAATATCTGATTAATTTGGAGAAAACCTGATTTTACGTAGTCATTGGAACTTTGTGAAATTTTGTTTGTTAATCGTTTTATATATTACGATTAAAATTTGACAAACTTCCACTTATGCAGGTGTAAATAATAAAACTCTAAGCGTTCTAAAAGTGGTGAATTGGGAGATATTCAGTTCACTTCTGGAGACAGCTTACTGTGCTCCTGAGAGAATGGATTATCCACTTGGGTTGGATGAGGCGCGTTACGAACCCACCATTAAAAATGCTTCGGAGGATTCCTCCCATAGGGAACGGGCTCCTAAATCTCATAATGAATTTCCTCAACGTATTGAGAACCAAGAAAGGAATCGAGCTAAGAGAGCTTATCAAAAGAGTCTGTTTCCTGCGGATAGAATCCGAGCTAACGATCTGAATAGAGAGGTTAGAGACAATATTTCGGAATTTAGAAATGATAGATTAGGCATTATAATAGAAAATTCAGAAAACTGTGATCAACTTTAGAAAATCAGTCGAAATTTTAAAACGAAAAAGACATATTTCCGCTCTACCCCATTCACGGTGAGCAAAGGTGAGGAATGTGCTACGACCCCGAGTCCAAAACTCAAGCTTTTGCAGACTCGATGGGAAGGCGCTTTAGATTGAACGAGCACCCAGAGAGCCCAATCATGTCATCCGTCCGGCTTCGATGGATGAATATAAGGCACATATCAAAGGTTTTAAATCCTAAAAAAGCACCTGGTTATGACGGAATCACATGATTAGGAATTTCCCGGATAACCTCGTGCAATCACTTCTGAACATCATCAATAGTTCACTGCGCCTTCCCTTGCAGGTGGAAGCATGCCATTGAGGTTATGGTTCCAAAGGAGGGACAAAACTTTCCCCCTTCCCACAAAATTATCGACCGATCAGTCTGCTTTGCAGTTCAGCTAAGTCCTGGAAAGGCTTGACGAAGAAGTGGAGGACAGAAATGTCCTACCGAATGAGCAGTTCGGCTTTCGACGCGATCACTCCATCGAGCTTCAGGTTCTGAGGCTGTTGGAGGACACAAATACATCGCTCAATACCAATAACATCGCCAATGTTATTTTGCTAGATATCAGCAAAGTATTTGATAGAGTGTGGCATGAGGGCCTACTCTCCAAGTTCATTAATTTCTACTTGCCTTTGAGTCGAATTGAGTGGATCAATTATTTCCTCATGGATAGGACATTTCAGATCGAGTTCCTGATGCTTGGACGATTTCAAGCACCTATGTCAAACAGGAAGTTTTGAGCCAAATGATCACTTAAAAGGAGCAACTCGGACTGCAAGAACTCCAGCAATTCAGTTGAGCAAAATCCCGAAAAAAAGTTGCCAATAATTTAAATATCGATATTCTAGTATGGAGAATTCTCCATGATTCCCAATCACAGCGGTACTTTTCACCCAGAAACGCAAAATTGTAACTCTTCCGGAAATACTAATCTCAGGAAGACAGCTTGCGTACAAAGGGTCGACCAAACACCTTGGAGTCGTCATAGACTCCAAGTTGACCTGAAAGGATACCTGCTCCTATTGGGCATGTGGAAGAGCCTTCGGCAACACTTGGGGCTTGATAACTACACTGAATTATTCGCCCGACACTAACGTACGAATCCATCATTTGGTGAACCGGCACCACAAAGGGCAAGTCCAGAAACGAACTTGACAAGGTACAACGGCTGGCTTGTCTAGGAATATCAGGTGTCATGAGGACGACGACTACTATAGCTCTAGAAGTTCTACTAGGACTACCACCTCTGCACCTTGCCATTGAGTACCAAGCCATGCGCACTGCGCAATGGTTCGGTACTGAGGCAGACCATGGACACTCAGGTATTTGAAACAAGGCAAAGGAGGGATATCCAGTCCCATTAATGGAAAGAGAGAGTACCTCGCCTCTTTCAGAAAAGAGTCCAATATAGCCATCCCCACAAGCAAGGACTGGAAAGACAATGTGCTTGGCAGACCTCCAATCTATGGATCAACCTGGTACATAGATGGATCAAGATTTGGGGGAATGTCCGGCGAAGGGGTCTACGAAGAAGGAACAAAGAGAGACATGTCAGTTCTCCCAGTACAAATATGCCTCAGTGTTCCAGAATGAAATATATCCTATACTAACCTGTGTCCAGGAAAACCTCGACAATAGAAGTCGAAGACCTACTACTATCTACTCGGACAGTAAAGCTGCTATTATACCGTTGGGAGCAAAAAGGTTTGTATCCAAACTGGTGTCCTGTTATAGAAACGCCATAGAGAGGTTATCGAAAACAAGCAAAGTCAACCTCATATGGATCCCAGGGCACTCTGGTGTCCCTGAGAACGAAGAGACAGACAGACTAGCCGACATAGGATCGGTAAAGACCCCAGCAGTATAGCAATCTCAAACATGGAGGAACTTTACCGAAGCTGTTCATCAAAACGTGGCAAGAGGCGCCATGCATGAGGCAAGCAAAGCTCCATATGAAGGATCCATGGAAGAAAATGTCTTAAGAGATTATGTCACTCAACAGATGGGAAATCAAGACTGTGTCTGTGACTGTGCTCCTAACGAGGCACAATCACCTGAACAGGCACATGGAGCTCATCGGGATCACAGATGATCCCAAATTCAGATGGTGTCTGGAAGATGACGAAACATCGTCGCACATCCTCAAAGAGTGCTCTGCTTTGGTGCACCAGAGGAAATCAACCTTGGGAGTATAATTCTGAACCCAGAGGACGTCAAGGAGATTCAGCTGAATTTGCTGAATTTCGTCAAATAAATCGGCATTTTTAGCTGATTCTTGGAGCAAGTGGGCGCACATTGGGCTCAAATAGAAGGAGAAGAAGATCCCATCACATTCAACGGGTTCAGGCTCTAATTCCTCGAGTCTTCCCATTACGCGTTACTTTCTGCCAATAGTTTCTCCAATAAGTTGCCGAAACTCCTTCATTTGATACGAAAATTATATTCACTGACGAAGCCAGTTTTATTAAAACCAGTATCAGTAATTTTCATGATGATCATTCATGGGCCTAGGAAAATCCGCATGCAATCGTAAAATTTCATCACCAGGAGCATTTCGCATTGAATGTGTGGGCTGGTATTGGCTTTCACATAATAATGAGCTTTCATCCTGTACATTCGGTACTCTCTGATCGGAACAAGTCACAGGGCCATCGGAGTTCCCTTCCAATGATAATACTAGCCGGGGTAAGTTTGGTTGAATCTAGAGCATCTGCTCTGTATGCCATCAGAAATAATAGAAGGTGTCTGTTCCAATCCGTTTGATGTTTTTCTACAACCTTGGAAACATTTTCTTCCATAGTTCCGTTGGAAATCGCAATAATACCATCCGACTGGGGGTGGAATTTTTTCAACAGGCTGTCTCTCAGTGTATCTGCATGGTCGTGGACATCTACACGATCTTAAACATCGAGTAACAGGGCAATTGAAGGTTCCCTCCACAGATAAAGAGGATTCCTCGGTTTGAAGGAATTTGACTCTGCCTCAAGGGCGCCTGTCATTTGATATGGGTGAAATGCATGGACATTTTGTTCCAATGTTACAAAAACTTTAAGGTAAAAGCCTTACTTTCCTTTTCTCAAAGTTATATGAATTCAAGAAACTTTGATTTTGTATTAAAATCATTAATTTTCCAAATTTCAAAAAGTATTGAGGGAAATGCCATGTTGTTTTCAGCCCAAAGTCATATGAATTTAAAACAAATCAACTTTTGATTGGTCACAATAAGCAATAATTCCCGTTCAAATAGTTTTAGAGTTTGTTTTAATATTATGCCATTTGAAATGAGAGACAAGAGTAAACTCTCTTTAAAAAATAAAGTCAAGATCTATAAAATAATGATCAGGCCTTTTGTTTTGTATTATTCAGCCACCTGCGGCCAAACCTGCAGGACTAGCATTCGCATCCTAGAACGGGCGCAAATGAGAGTCCTGAGGATGATAACGAACGCTCCGGGGTATGTGCGAAACGATGGGATTGCTCAATAACCCACGAGAACCCCTTCGTGAGGGAAGCCACTAATTCCCCTCAAGGTTTGAACGTCCCAGGCACTCCCTGGAGTGATGGGCTACCTGTCAACCTATCCCGGTTAGTGAAAGCTGCATCCTCTATAGAAATTTAATTTTTCAAAATTATTTGTCGGACATTTTTGAGAACTACCATCATAGGAAGGGCTGGAGACCGGTCTCCAGTCCTTGCCCAGTCAAAATTCCAAATCCGTGAATGGCTGTTGCCCACTTGTTTGAAGCTCAAAGAGTAAGAGCCTTAGGGTTACACTCGTTTTTAGTAATAGTGATAGAAGATCACCAAGTCTCAACGTGATTATTCGCACGAGTAGGATCATAGGGTTTTTATTGTTCCCTTCTGTTACAGTCAATCTTTGAGCACGCATTCTTTCCATTTCTGTCAATGCTTCAGTATTGCAAGGAGTCTTGTCTGTGAGCTTTGAGAAATCGAATTCCCCAATCTGAAGTGCCACTGAAGAGTTCCACTATTCACATCCTGGCTCCATCATCAGCTCAGCTTCAAGATACCAAATTGTCATCCAAACTACATATATATACCAAGTTTCATTTCGATACGACAATTAGAAGTAGGTTGAAATTGACTTGACTTGAAAAGTGAAGCTGATAAAAGAGGTTTAAATAGTGAATACAAGATGAACATAGGAGACGAAAAGAGTTCAGCAACCACTCTGGCTTTGGGTGTTCCTCAAGGAACAGAACATGGTCCGCTCTTATTGAACATTTACATCAATAATATCTTCAGACTCAGTCTTGCTGATTATACAGCGGACTTTTTCACTCGGATACTTGGTCCCAACTGGAAAACATAGTTGAAAAAGATGCAACGAATATTCAAATGGTTCAACAGCAGAACTATAACCATAATTTCGGATGGAATATTTTCCATGCCTTTTTCTTACCTTCATAATATACTTCCTCCATATGATTCATTACGATTTTATGTTTCGAATTCAACCACTGAAATAAAAACGAAATGTCAAATACAATATCTTGGAATCATTTTCGACTGCCACCTAAGATGGAACTATAGATAGATATGCTTTATTGTCTAAAATCGTAACATATTTTGACAAAGTCCAAATTAAAATCACCACAATAGGTACGCCACATATATACTCATAAATACACTTTATGATGACCAACAACATATATTAAAAGTTGTAAAAAAAATCACAGTTCACATCTCAGACAATGGAACGACTAGAATTTATAGGCAACGTATTTCTCTAAGGTATAAAAACATTTCTTTGAGAAGTTTCTTGAAATTCTTTTTAAAATGCTTCATATCATTTATGCTTATAATTTCCTTGGGCAAATGATTGTATACCTGTTCACTTCTGAATATCAGAGATTCTCTCGTCAGGGAAGAAGTAGGAATTGTGAGTTGCGAGTTTTTTCTCCTGACGAGTAAACCCTCTACATTTGAGATAGTAAACATTTCTCTGTATTTATGAAGCAGGTATGTGGTCTCTAGAATGAAGATTTCAATTAGCGTTAGTATTTTGTGTTCGGAAAAAATTGGACGGCACGATTCTCGCATCTTAACTTTGAATTTAAGTTTCAGAGCTTGTTTCTGTAACACGAATATACTCTGCGACAGAACTTGACTGCAATTTTTCCAGAATAGAATTCCATACAGTGAATGAGTCTCCATACACGAGTAGTAGGTAGTTAGTGAAGCCGACAGACCAGGTTTACGGGAGATAACATTGACGACATAACAAGCTGAAGATATTTTTTTAGAGCTGTTAAATGAGACTAAAATTTCAAAGTACTGTCAATGTGTATGCCTAGGATTTTATAACAGGTTTACACGTAATCAGTTGAGATCATAAAGTTACCCGATCTGAGTCCCATTTGAATGTTATCAAGTTCGTTTCCGAAATATTCAGTGTCAGCATATTCGCATCACAACCCTCTTTTTAAATCTACTGGAATGGATTGGACCAAGGCAGTACGATATTCATCATGCCAAGAAACAGTAGTGTCATCTGCAAACAGTGTAAACCTTCCAGATATCTCCAGTATAGCCATATCGTTTACATAGAGCAAAAAGAGGATAAGGCCCAAGACCGTCCCTTGGAGAGTAACCTTCATGACTAGTAAATTCACAAAAAATCTGTAATTCTCTTGGGAGATATATTCTCGATTTGAATAGTGACTACAAATATGAATACCTGAAATGGATTATGAATCAACAATCAACGAATATAGGAGAGTTTTTAAAAACATCAAGCCACTTATCGACCACATATTCGTGAAAAGTCCAAAATATTAAGATCTTATTCCAATCATGTTAGAAACTGATGTTACAGATCATTTTCCTTGTATATACAACAAATCAGTCACTCTTCCAAACATTCCAGAGATTGTAAAACTGATCAGAAGTATAGGTGTATATTGAATGAAAAATTAACATAAAAGTGAAATTAAGAATTGTGTTCATAACGAGTCAGACTTGAACATTTATACTGAATATTCAGTACTAGAGAGAATATACTCATAGGAAAAAAACGATAGAAATATTTCAGAAAGAAATAAATGTATAACAGCAAGTCTCATGAAATCTGTAAATACCAAAAATTAAATGTATGAAATTATGTAGAGAAATTCTGGTTTGGAGAAGAGCCACAAAAAATGAGAATTGACTCAAAAATGGGATTTGAAAATTACTCATGGACAACACCTCAGATATCCAACCGTAATCAAAGTATTCGACATTATAAAATTATTGGTCCAGAGTATTGCTATAAACCATTTCAGAAATGAATACACATCCAAATAAATAACACACAAATACAACACAAGTGGAAAAAACTATACAGAGATGTATCAGTGTCCAATGGAATTAATTTTTATGAATACTTTGAAAAAATTATAGGCATGATGACAAAAACTAAAAATAACTTTAATTATGTATTTATTTAATGAAACTTGAGTCATGGAATATAAAACACGCATTAATTTTTTTATTGAGAGTGAGATTGATAATTATTTTGATAAAATAAAACTACAAAATACGGCAATCTGACATGATATGTTGAACACCAATCAGAGCAAATGACGTCACTTCTGAGTAAACAAACGAACGAATACATATATCTTGTTTCATTAACAGGACTGGTTGTTATCCTGTGATTTTATCCACAATTCAATTTTGTTTACACATAGTAGTTTAAGTTTTGTGGCGTTATTAAAACGAAAGTGAAATAACGCGAGACATGGAACAAGGATTTACAGCGCTAATTTGCCAAGCATCGACTTGTTGATGTTGGGAGAGTTTTTGGCATCAAATAAAGACTCTTGTTCAGCAGAATTCAGAAATGTCGGAACTTCCATGTAGGACATTAAATAATATTTAATAAACATAATAATTCAAGTAATAAAATAAATCCAAATCCTCTAAAATATACTTTTCATTTGTATTTCACGACAGGTTAATATTAGCGGTTATGTTATTGAAATGTTTATTTTTATACTGCACCTGCCATACATTTATACATCAATTTCTTTATTTTAGGTCCTCCAGGCCATCCTATGGCGATGATCATTTGGCAACTGAAATTTGAATAGAATACTTATTATGATAACAGTGGTGCGAGATGAAATCTAATATAAAAAAATATTGTTTATAATTGAATTTAGACCCCAAACAAGATCATTATACCCTATACTATTTTAGAATCTACAAAACAAAATAAAAACTTATGTCGAAGTGATCTGCCACAAAAATAAAGGTGAGTACTGGGCAATATCGCTGATGAATCCCGCCTTGCTAGTTTAAGCCACTTGTCTCGTATTGTTTTCTTTTCAGGAACGACCACAAATAACTTATTAGTAATCTTTATTGTCGTGTTATTACACACCACCTATACACTTTCGAATTCATATTTAAGAACACAAAATAACTAAATTATTCAATGAAAGTCTAGTTTATACGTTTTGATTACTCAAAAGTGATGTCACAATCGACGCCATGACACTGACAAGCGTTTGGGTGCGAATTTTAAATTTTGAAAACTAAAATGTAATTATTTTCCTACTAAACCTTTAATTTCTGCAGAAATATGTTTGTTTTTCATTGTAAATAATATATATTTCCGAGCATTATAGATTAAAAATCTGTCATCATGCCTATTCAACAAAAAATTATTAAATCATTGTCAGCGATGACTCAAACTTATTTTATACTTTTAAGTATACGGCTTCAATAAAAGTTTGTCTTTAAAAAGTTTTTTCATTAGTTATTTGATTTTTTGCTTTTTAGTTAGTTCACCTTGATCTTTTTATTTCTAATAGAGCATCGTTGTTACAAGTTCTCTTCCCTGTAAGTTTTGAGCTGGAAGAAATCTGATCTCCAACCCCAAAAACTCCCACACACCAATTTTGAATAGAATCTGCCCATAATCACAAAATTCGTCCGCCTTGCTGAAGTCGTCATCTTAAATTTATACATTTTGACAAAAAAATCATAATCTCCATACCTGAAAACCCCCACATACCAATTTTGAATAAAATATGATCATAATCAGAAAACTCGTCCTCCATCGTGGGGCCACAATTTGAAATTTATAAATTCTGACAAAAATTCCAAAATCTCCCACTGCAAAAACCGCCGTATACCAATTTCAAATCCGACCATAATAACAAAACTCGTCCTCCATCTTGGGGCCGCCATCTTGAATTGATGAATTTCGACAGAAAATTCCTAATCTCCGATACCAAAAATATCAGCATACTAATTTTTGAATCAAATTGGAACCTTAATCCCAAAACTCATTCTCCATCTTGGGGCCGCCATCTTGAATTTATGAATTTTCGACAAAAATTTCATAATCTACGACCCCAAAAATCTCCACATACCAAATTTTGAATCGAATCGGACCATAATCACAAAACTCGTCCGCCATCTTGGAGCCACCATCTTGAATTTTTGAATTTTGACAAAAAATTCATAATTTACGACCACGAGAACCCTCACATATAAATTTTGAATCAAATCTGACCATAATTGCAAATCTCCAACAAAAATGCATTGTCACCGGAATTATAGTACCGTTGAATTATATTCTGAACAACTCTTTACGTTTTGGTATTTTCCCTGACAAGCTTAAAGTAGCATTAATAACATTGTTACACAAAGAAGGAGATGAATCCAAAATTGAAAATTACAGACCAAGAAGCTTACTGTCATCTTTTGCAAAAATCTTTGAGAAAATTATGTGTAACAGGCTCATCAAATGGTTCGAGCACAATAATTTACTGAATAACTACGAGCATGGATATCTTAGAGGCAGATCAACGCTGACTGCAATTTTCCAATTTCTGCAGAACATAATAATTGCACTAGAACGCATAGCACTGGGTGTTTTTCTCGACTTATCTGAAGCATATGATTGCATAGACCACAATTTTCTTCAGCAAAAATTGGAGAAATATGGTGTTAGAGGACCTTTATTGAATTGGATCCGATCGTACCTCCTTGATAGAAAACAAAGGATCATTATCACTGAAAATAATTGTATCATTAAATCGGATGAGAAAACCTTCAACATTGGCGTCCCGCAAGGAAGTATAACCGGACCAATTCTATTTATTATTTATGTAAATGATTTCATGTCAAATATCAACTCAGAAAAATATAATATCACTTGCTATGCAGACGATACTAATTTTTCGGTTCATGGCGAACATTTTCCAGAAGTAATAAATAACCTAAAGACGTTACTTACACTCGAATCTGGCTGGTTTCACATGAACAAATTGACTTTGAAAGAAAACAAAACAAATGTAATGCTCATCACCACAAATAGGCCGCAATTTATAAAGCCCACAGAATTAAAAATGAATACATCCACCTTAGCTATATCAGAAAACGTGAAATTTCTGGGAATGCAAATTGACGACGTCTTGTGTTGGGACCATCACGTTACGTATATCACCACCAAACTGAATTCGGCATGTTACAGCTTGAAGATTATTGCAAACTACATGAATTATGTCACTATCAAAACTATATATAACGCAACTGTAGAATCTGTAATACGGTATGGTATAATTTTCTATGGGAATAGCAGCGATCCAAACACAGTTTTTACAGTTCAAAAAAGATCTCTAAGGACTCTTTGTAGACTGAAAAATGGCGATTCTTCCAGGGAAAAATTCAGAACTAGTAAAATTTCAACCTTCTATGGAATGTTCATACAAGAATGTTTATTATTCCTTTTCAAAAACAAATCTCAGTTTGAGTATCTAAAGCCACAGTCTAAATACAGTACAAGGAATACTTTCTACAACTATCCTCAACATAAATTAGCATCCACTGAAAAAAGCGCTCTCTACAACTGCATAAAATTTTACAACAAACTACCCGCTAACATAAGAACTATAGAAAAATTGTCTCTATTCAAGAAAAAAATTTGTATATTACTTCTGGAGATTGAATCATACTCAATCAATGATTATCTTTCTGCCAATTTATCTCAGTAATCTTAAATGTATGTGACGATTATTTCAGTTAAGGTTGCCTTATATTGTCTGTTTTATATATTGTGACATTCCTTGAAATAAAATGTATTTATTATTATTATTATTATGAACACCTGCCAAAGGACCTCGCACCGCATCAATGGGTGCTTGCAATGGGTCTTTCGGTGAATTTGCTCGAATTTTTTATATATTGCAGAACTCGTGATGCTGATCAAATGTCTCCATTGCACCACCGCACTTCTCTAAATTCGACAGTTTAGATTATATAGAGTGCTAAAGATGCCTTTTCAAAAATTTCAAATGGCCATTGTGAAGAGACTTTTCTGAATATATAAACCAAATCGAGTATGCATCGATTGTTCATACGACCGATTTGAATACACTATAGAAAACAATGATTCCTGCACGGACAGACGATATACAGAGTCCAAAAATAGCAAGTTTTTAAGTTATTTCAAAAAAATTGAGCGGTGGAATTTCATTCATTTTCAGATATTTTGTAGGATACCAATATCAATTGCGATTGATGATATTGGCATCTCCTGAATTAAACTGACATATATATTATGTATTTCTAATGAAACTGCACCAGTCCTGCTTATTGATATATCCAAATGCCTGAAATTCTGGAAAAGTCAGTTACAAACTCGATCGTTGAAAGTTGAAAAATATAAAGGGTGGATCAAAAACTAGTGCCCTTTACTGATAATTACCTTGAAATAGTTATGATTGATATTGATGTCATTGAAGCATTTCCACAAATATGTGTTCGACACACATCTGTTGAAAGAGTTTGAATAATTTTCTCTGGAATATTTTGAATGATATGTATAAAGCTATATATACTAAGAGTAGTAGAACGACTCGAGTGAAGGTAAAAAAAGTCGAAAAATATAAAAAAATAAAACAAAATCATTGAATAACAACATTATAGGTAACTGAATATGCTCGATTGGTTTGAAAATATGAACAGGATGTTCATAAAATCAGATGTGGAATCATCTGCGACTGAAAGATGAACTTTAGTCACTATCTTCCATGGTTCAAGATAACCTCTTGTGGGGTATTCATGTTGAAAAGGGAAACATTCTCAATTGAATATTGAATAGAAATATTTTTCTGTGCATTGAAAAATCCACAATAAATATGAAGGTATTTTTTGTGAATGTCTAACAGAAAACAACTACTTCCCCGGCTAAAGCCACGTTGGACATCTACATCTGATAGATATTCTGAGAGGACCTTAACTCAAAAGAAAAAATATTCTCATATTTCATTACAAAATATGTTCCGTACCTATACAGAGTACACACACACACACACACACACATTCGCGTAACATCAATCAATTCCAATATTCCTTGGAGAATTTCTAGATTCTAGATATATGTTACATATTAAATTTTAGAATAAACCACAATCGGCTTCCCACTAATAACTAGCGAAACTATCGAATCGCAAAACATACTCGTTACTCGAATTCACACATCAATTGGTGAAATGTCGATTGATTGGTAATTGAAACTTCCTGTATATGGAAAGGAATACATGTTAAGTAGCCTGCTGTGAACCATTTGTGGCCAATATAATCTCATATAAATGCTTTCTTTATTATTAAAAAATATGGACTCACACTTTCCATTTGTAAGCCTAAACCATAAAATGTTCACTCTATGTCATGTATACTATCCCGACACTAATTTCATCTGAAAAGTACCCACACTTGGAGAGGAGATGGACTAGCTGCAAGTTTAGTTTGGTCAGAATGACTCTGGTTTGGAATGACAAATAGCAACCATATCCATTTGTTCAACAAATACTAAAATATCATATGTTAAGTTTTCATTGAATTCTTATCAATTATTGAAAAAATGGCTAATCGTCATCGATTGAATTGTTTTACGTGTGATGTTATATTCAATATACAAAATATGGCGCGACTCGATGGAGAACCAAATGAATTGGAACGAGAAATTGCCATTGAAAGACGCTACCAAAGGGGACTTCCACATGTCACAGAAATTGGTGGAAATAGAATCTGTTTGACACGTAACCAATCAATTATTCAAGAAGATCCAGGATGTTTGAGGTTGAATATTTTAACACGATCCTCAAGGCACAAGTGTCTCATTTGCAATGGTGTAGCTGATCTTCAAAAACCCATAATAGAATGCAGAGTCAACGTGTTCATGAATCAGAACATCTATATACCAGAAAATACCTGTTCCTGTAGAATTCATATTGATGATCGTGGGTTTTTATTTCCCATCCTACAGATAGGCTTGAGATATATCAATAGACCTTACGCTCTGAAAGGTCAGGAACTTCAATCATTTTTAAACGAACTCAGAACTGCCGCTGAGCGTGAATTAGATTAAGTAAACAAGAATAGTTTTTCTGAAGAAGAATTCAAATCCATTGCTCCGCTCACAAAAAAAACAGTTTAATGACTTATATAATCATTGTGTATCTGTACCAAGACAAGATAGAGTTGAGAGACATATTTCTAAAAAAGATTTTTTGGCATTCTTATGCAAACTCCGACAAGGTATTTCTGATGAATTTTTAACCATCCTATTTGATTATTCAAGCCGCCAGGCAACAAGTTCAGTGATAACTAAAGTGCGAGAATATTTGATGACTCGTTCCGTACCCGATAATATAGGATTTACCACAATAGCAAGAGAACAATTTATAGAACGACATGTTAGTGTTTTTGCGAATCAATTGTACAATCCACAACCCAATAAGCCAAAAGCAATAGTTTATATAGATTGTACTTATTTGTACATCGACAAAAGTTGCAACTTCCGATGATTACGACAATCATATTCTCAACACAAAGAGAAACATTTAATCAAACCAGTCCTAATTGTGGGTACTGATGGTTACATTTTGGGTATTCAAGGCCCATATTCTGCAGATTCGAGAGATAATGATGCACGCATACTGCAGAATGAATTGAGTATAGATGTCAACCAAATGAGAAGATGTTTTCATCCAGGTGATAATTTTATTGTAGATAGGGGCTACCGAGATGCTCTTCCTTTTCTTCAGAATATCGGAATTTATTGTGAGGACAAAGACAACTACTATTTGATGAAGCCACCAAGTCCAGAATCATAACAAAAACTAGATAGATAGTTCAGGCACGGAATGGTCATTTGAGAAAAATGTGAAAAAAAATTATCACAAAATTGATACACATCATATTAAAAATATAAAATGTTTCCTACAAATAGCAGGTACGAAAATAAATAAGTACCATCCGCTTATTCAAATGAGAGACGCCAACCTAGAATTAGCCAATATAATGTTGGAAAAGGCTAATAGAGTCAACGTAGTTCAAGCCAGAGTTGAATAAATATGAGGCGTGGTCAGTGGACATTACTCAGACAGGATCATTTCAATGAATTCCCAAGATTAGATTCACAATTGGTACGAGATATAACTGTTGGCATATACCAGGTAGAATTGGCAGCATCGTATATACAAGATACTGTATATCATCATGATAAAAATGAATTTCAAATGGATGCAAATACGAATGTGCGTTCATTCAAGATTCCGTTATGCCACCAAATATTTATAGCATTCGAAGCAAATGTGGAGGAAATGTAGAGGAAATTGAACAAATCAATAGTGTTGACGATGTTATATTATTGCACTTGTAAAACTGGAACCAGGACCCTTGGATGTTGTGCCCATGTATTATCTGGTACCTTCGCTACGCACGTCATGAGCAGTATATGAGGTATTCATCAAATGCCCGTCACATCCATATAAAGGATGCTGAACTCAGAGAGGGACAAGTTAATCAGGTGTTCTTATTCTATCATACTTTTCTGTACGTTCTTCATGTCATCATTCGTTTTAGTTCATCGGTACTCTGTTATATATTGTTTTTCCGTTTAAAGAATTCCACAGTTTTGAAATTGAAGTAGGTAATATATAATATCAATCAAGATCAATTGATAGTTGTCCGGCGGTGAGCCCAAGGTTTCCAACAGGATGTCATCTGAACACTGAAACTTGAATAATTCTGGATTTCCTGTCGTTCTTCATCAGCAACCTATTCATTCCATATAGGTATGTCTTTTCAATGGAATCGGAGCATACTTCGTTTCCTATTTTTTTACCGACGAAACCAAAAAGGAGGAGGTTCTCTATTTGACGCGTATATTTTTTTTATGTATGACCACGCATAAATGTTCACAAAAGAGCCCGATTCCGATGATTATTTTTTCATTGGATAGGGTGTACTTTGAAGTTGGTCCCATTTGAATCCATCCCTAAGGGTAGTAAAATGGAGGATATTGATCGTTTACCCTCTGAATTTTGGTCCGTTAACCGATTCTATCAGGCATAACTTTGTAGTGGGTTTTCCGATTTGGAATGAAATAATTCACCCCTATGGGCGGAAAAATAGGGGATGATTGATTTTTCACTTGTGAACATTGGCACACATATGTAGTTGACATTGACAGATCCTCCTACATCCGTCACAATAATTACATTCTATGAGAGGATGGAATTATATACAAAGTGATGGAATCAACTGACCAGAACTTTCAAAAATAATTTATATTATATAACAATAAATAGTTAAAGTAGATAATCATATTATTTAACAGTCAATAGTTGAAGTAAGCTAGGTAAGTAAGTATTTTGGAAGTAATAAAAAATTAAGTAGGTAGTAATTAGTATATTTCAGCCACAAATAATTGAAAAATAAAAACTTTTCAACAAAAAATGAAACCGAAGAAAAAATCAACTAAAAAGCAAAAAATAAAATAAACCTTTTCAGTCTTGATGGTAATTGAGCTCCTAAACTGATGTGAGTAACTAATTTTGAGTCGTTGCAAATAAACTAGCAATTGAATTAGGTAAAGCGTAAAATGATAGTAGGGAGATGCATAGCGGCCTTTTGATTACTTCTTCAAAGTAATGTAATGATCTTCGATAATTGTTTGTTTGGCGTCGAATCAAAATTAGTTACTCACATTAGTTTAGGAGCTCAATTATCATTAAGACTATAAAGGTTTATTTAATTCTTTGCTTTTCAGGTAATTTTTTCGTCGGTTCAATTTTTGGTAAATTTTTTTTGTGAATCTGTTACTATTTTAATTATTTGCAATATTTCTCGATATTCTTCTACCATCATTCGGGTTGTTCTACTGATCGTAGTAGATAAAGTTTTATTTACTAATAATATTGTTCAAAATATTTCGGCAGATGTTTATCGAACAGAATGTATTTCTGAAAATGCTATAATGACATCAATATCAATAATATCTTCTTCAAGGAAATTATCAGTAAGAGACAGTAGTTTTTGATCCACCTTGTATATTTTATGTATCTGCAGAGTGACCTTTCACCGTGAACGATCGAGTTTCTAACCGACATTTCCGGAATTTCAGGCATTTGGATATATCAATAAGCAGGACTGGTGCAGTCTCATGAGAAATACATAATATTTATGTCAGTTTAATTCAGGAGATGCTAATATCATCAATCGCAATTGATATTGGTAACCTACAAAATTTCAAAAAATTGATGAAATTCCACCTCTCAATTTTTTGGAAATCACTGAAAAACTTGCTATGTTGGGATTCACCCTGTATATCGTCTGTATGTGCAGGAATCATTGTTCTCTATAGTGTATTCAAATCGGCCGTATGAACAATCGATGCATACTCGATTTGGTTCATATATTCGAAAAAGTCTATTCACAATGGCCATTTGAAATTTTGGAAAAGTTTAGCACCCTATATAATCTAAACTGTTGAATTCAGAGAAGTGCGGTGGTGCAATGGAGACATTTGATCAGCATCACGAGTTCTGCAATATATAAAAAATTCGAACAAATTCACCGAAAGCCAATTTCCCATTGATGCGGTTCGACTAGAGGTCGGTCAAAATTCACTTTGACCCAAACTAACAAACGAACTAACTAACAAGTGAAACTAAATAAAATCTTGGAAAAAAGTTGGCTTCATTCAACACCCAATTCAAAATTTAGTCTATAGAAAAAATTCTCATTAGTTCTAGATAAAGCAAAAAACATCTCGGTAATCTAATTATTATTATTATATGCCCCCTTATATCGATGGGCTTAGTGAATTGAAAATTGTATGATATACTCATACTCCAATATCTTGAATCGATTTATTCTTTCATGCTGATACTGATTCATCAATTACGTGATTCGATTTTCACGATATTCTTGTAGTAATCATTTTACCATGAAATTTGAAGGCAGCTCTTCTCATAATATTCATATACGTGAATTTTGCAGACAATTGACAGGGAGTTGATGAATAGACCAGGAATAATTAACTACTTTAGATTATGGTGATTGTCAAATGCGAACTTTTATGGTGGAAAAGAACAGGGTATATCATTCCCCTAGTACAGATCTGTTACTTCTTGAGTATAAAAAAGATTTATTCGCTCTACTTCATTCATCTCCTCGCCTGAAAAACGGTTGGTTTCAACCTTGGATGGGACATTGGAGATAATGGGCCTCGGAAGATCACAAATATCCATCATGAAAAGCGCTTTCAAACTCTGTGCCACATAAAATTTCTTGTGTTCATGTAATAAATTGGAAACAGACTAAAAGTCACAGGACCAGGATAAAAAATCGCACCTTTGATGCATTCTCTTTGAAAAACACTCTGAACGAGTTAAGCACATGCATCTGTTACTTTACGATCGAAATGACCTCCAGTTCTCGAATAGGAGACTTCTATAACATGTAACTGTTTTCGTTTTACGAGGATTATATGACCGGCTCTAAAATTTTATACGTGCTCTTCATAGTGCTCATTGCATTTCCTTGTTCCTGTTTCGATTTTACATTTTATGCCCAGGATTTGATGATTTCAGTAAGATTCGTGACTTTCGATGAACGACACTTGTAAAATCGATTATGTCTGAATTCGCGATTCGTAGGTGTTATATAAACATACATTTTGAAAAGTTATTGAGGTGTAGCAGACGAGGTGAGCTTCTGTTTGGGATATAGTGAGAGTAGAGGTTATTTTAACGTGCAATTGAACACAAAATGTGGGGTGGGGAAATGCAGTGCAAGAAAAAAACAGTGCAGTAACAAAAGAAACAAAAGCGCGCCCATTCAGAAAAGTAGATTCCACAAACTACTGCTGAGAAATGGATGACGTTCAGACATTTTCGGCTTATTCTTTTGTCGCAGATTCAGTTGCTTTTATCATATTCTATTATAAAAAAAAATAGTAACGAGTTATGAGCATCAAAGAAAGAACTAGTTTCGAATAGCATTCTATTAAATCGAACGAACAAACCTCATATACCTACAAGGAGCATACGAAGCAAACAGAAATAATAGATTCATCGAAAAACTCTAACAGCATTAAACGGCAAGAGTGTGTCTTAGAGAAACATGTTTTAAATGAAAGTTGTTGAGCTCTATCAAACGCCAAAAAATTTTGGATTTAAGAATGAAAATTTTAGAATCACTTTTAATCTCTCAACGGCCACCATTTCGCGGTCGGTTGGGAGTATATACATTATCCACCATAAAGTATGGCAAAAAAGTTAATATTTTAAAAAACGTATTAGCGGTTCCTTTCTGTATGTGCGATAAACAAAAAATCAATTTTGAAATATGTCACGTGATCACCGAATTGACGGGAAATAAAATTAGTTGAAGTTAGTACCGAAAATAGCTAAATTCTAAAAAAAAAATTTTAAATTGGTCAGAATGCAATAAGGGCTTTATATATTAATTTTGAACCATAAACGAGAAAAAATAAAAGAATACTTGCACCATTACTAAAAAAAATCATAAGTTATTTTTTATTTTAAACTAGCGTTATTCAACTAAATTACGGGAAAAACTGCAATTCGGTTTGGTCGTATTGCTAACTGTAGCCAAACCCTGTATACTGATGCACCTGATCTTATCCAAGAATTTGAATCCCTAGTAAATTTAAGACGAAGTAATCATTAGTATTCAACTCATTAATACAGATATTGCTCTCCATATTTTCGGTTTTTCTCCCACTGGGAAGTATAAAATATCAGTTATCTGTTCCAAGAAGGTTAAATCACTCTAAATTTACCACGATACGATACTGCATTTTTGGTATTCTGAATTCAAAAATAAACTAAGAAATTCACAAATTTATCAGTCGTACTGTTTGAAAATGATTTGTCTAAAATATTTCACAACAAAAGTTATATTGGAAACTAATAATACAAAATATACTTCCTTTGGTGAAGTGTAGGGAATCACCTCTTTTGCCTTTCTCAAACCCGAGTTTTTGGATAATAATGACAATTTTGAATCGCCCCTGAAGTTTTCGTGTTTTGTGGACAATTACTTGTCAAAATCTGATATGCACCACACAGGTTCATAGGATTTTCAATTCAACGTGATCTATTTTCTACAAAATTTTTCTCTATTTCCACCTCCTTATAATTTCCAATCTATAAAATTCAGGAAGCTTCTTATATCTTCTTTTTGTGTCATTTTGTTCATGCATGAGAATTTTTGTGTTGTTCCATTCCGCCATATGGATCCATATTAACATCAAAATATCTTCCAATTTCTCTATTTTTCATAAATAAACTTTTAGATCTTGTTAATGGCTCATTTAACTACAAAACAATAGATCAGATTTATTTATTGGACAACATTACATTTACATGTTTGCTGCATGTCACGCGTACTATAAAAATAATGATAAAATACAAAATAGCAAAACGCACAAACAAAAATTTTAAGATACAGTTAAAATGATCGGAACTATATAACATCGTTTACAAACAAAACAGATTAAAAGTGGAAAATATTATCTGCATAAAATTAGTAAGTATATTTCAAAGTAACACAATATGCCTACTATTTTATCAACCCTGGCAAGGTGACAAGAATTACATTGATGAGAAAACTGAGTTAAGATATTCCTCAGTGTTATAAAAACAGTTTTTCAGCAAACAAATATATTTTGAGTTTAAACAATTTGTGGATGAGTCATTTGATAACTTCAGGTATATGATTGTAAAGATTTATATTCAGGGAGACTTTGACATTCTGCAACGAGGTTGAATGAGCAGCTCAGCATTTCTTATATGATAATGGTGAACATCCAGATGTTTATAAGAATATAATCTGTATTTATGGATTTCAAGAACAGTGTGGTAAATGAGAAGAGATGGTTGATCTAGAATTCCCATATCTTTAAAAAGTGGTTTACAGTGTGCTATGTACTCAGCGTTCCTCATTATTCTCGGAGCCTTTTTCTGTTGCCTGAATATTTTGAGGCAATGTGCTGAATTACCCCATAGAATTATGCCGTAATTTATAAGAGAGTGGAATGTGGCAAAATATGCACTTTTTAAAGCATCAAAGTCCGCTGATTTTTTCAGTTGTCTTAGGGCGAAAATGCTCTTAGAGAGTTTCTCATTCAAAAAATTCATATGAATTCACCAGAATAAGTTCGCATCGAGAGATACGCCAAGTAACTTCCCATTATTATCCTGTATGTTAGTGTTGACTGTAGAGAATACAATTTCCTTGGTATTCTCTTATTCTCTTAATTTCAACTTATTCACTGTGGACCAACGAGAAGCCAGTTTGGGTGTTTTATCTTTGTTTTCCCCTAACGTTTTCAAATTTGTGCCAGTTGACCCTAAGGAAGTGTCATTGCTGAAGTCATTTACATAAATCAAAATTAACAATGGCCCCAGAACAGGTTCTTGAGGAACACCATGTAAAACATTTCTAACACCAGAAAATGCATCCTTTACATAAACCGACTGGGTTCTGTCTGTCAAATATGATTTTGATATTTTCAGGGAAAGTCCTCTCACTCCTTAGTAATTCAGCTTATCTAGAAGAGAGATATGAGATACACAGTCGATGGCCTTGGAAAGGTCACACAGTGTGATTGATACGAGATGCAATGCAATGCAACTCACGACTTTCAATAAAACATCAATTGTGGACTTCCTTGCTCTAAACCCATACTGATGATCGCTGAAAAAATTATTTATCAGAAAATAACGGACCAACTTGTTCTTCAGGATGATTTCCAGAATCTTATTGAAATAGGACGATAATTGTCTACTAGAGACATAACCTCTTTTCCATAATGATAAAACTTTCTCAAATTTAAAACAGCTAGGAAAACAACCTGTAGATATGCAGGAATTGAAAAAGAATGTTAGTGGTTTGATAATTGCATCAATGATCCCTTTTATCATTTCATTTGATAAGTCATAGCAATCTGAGCATTTCTATTTGCAATATGGGTGCAAGAAAAAAAGAGTCACAAGACGAAGAACTAGAACGGAGTAGGTCAACCGAAGTCTCAGTCGCTTGAGGTAAGTCCGATATTACACTTTCCGCAACATTGGCCAAAAAATTGCTGAAATTTTCAATCGGCACATCTGATATATCTTGTTATTTTATCTTTTTGTTGAGTTCGTGCTTAATTATTTTCCAGCTAGTTTTTGAGTTGTTTTCTGATTCGGAAATGTAATTATTATAAGTGTTTTTTTTTACTTTATTTAACTGAATTATGTAGTGTTTCCGATAAGCTTTGTAGGCAGCGTTACTTTTTGCAGTCATTAAACCATCGGACTGGAGGTTTCATTTGTCCATGGTCTTTTTTCTTCGGAAAACTTTTTTTCCGTGGTTTATTAAATTATCTAGAAAGTTGTTGGCATAATCATTTATGTCACAGTTTTCTAAATTGAGTGTATTCCAAGAAATATTATCCAATGAGTATTCTAGCTTCAATATATTTTTTTCATTTATTTGTTTCCGCCATACTGTGGTAGATGGCTTACGAAATTCAGCATTTATGATAATGAATTGTCCGTAGTGGTCGGTTAAACATAGCTCCACCACTCCCGTTTCTGGAAAATCGCTTCCGAGATTTACCAAGATGTTGTCTATGCAGGATGAAGAGTGTGAAACACGTGTATCTTCATAAATGGTTATGTTCATATTGAAACTATTCATCATATAGATAAGTTCGTCACGTTCAGTGGAATTTGATCTCAAATTCACGTTGAAATCACCGCAAACAATAATCTTGTGATTTAAACTAGTGCATTTTACTAACAAATTTTCGAAATTATGCAAGATGACTCCAAAGTTTCCTAGTACGGACCTATAACACGTAATGACAATAGTCTTGAGGGACAATATCTCTATACTACAAAACTCCGAATTTATCTCTCTGTTAGAGTTTTCACAGTCAATTTCCCTATATTTCAAGCCTAAGAAAAGTCAGAAAAGTATTCTCACCCCATACAAAAAACCTCACATACTATGAGAGAAAACAACCAACATCGTATTACAGTAAATCCTCTAACTAATTTGGCCTCCAAAGATTAGCAACAAAACATTCCAATTGAGACCAATGTTAGTTCAATTGGATCGCCTTGTCAACTATCGCAAAATATATCATCTGAAATTTCTCAGTCCATTAGCTGGAATAAACAACATTTCCGTGAAATATAACAAAATAAAAATTTCAGTCAAAATGACATTTACTTTTCAATTAGGAAATTATTTCTATAGACAATACTTGAAGATTGCAATGGGTTCCATACTATCCCAATGTGAGTTATATATTCTTGAAAAACTTTGAATAAATGTCTATATCTCGTACATTTCCAAAAATGTTAAAAAAGTACGGAAAACTTTTTTTAATGTTCAAAAGTGACTTTTGTGACGAGGGAGAAAAAATGGTACATTGAAGGAGTGGAAAAACCCGGTTTTCTTCGCGAAAAAGTAACTAGTTTATCGAAGCCATTTTTGTTAATCCAAACTTATTCCAAATGAGAGATGCACGTGAACATGAGTAACAATTAGTGCAAAGAGAAAATATAATATTCTCATAGTTGAAACTAAGAAAAGTAGTCCAATCAATTCTCATTGAGTTGAGAGAAAATATTCGATTTTCTGTGACAAATGAAATTTTAAATCAGAAAAAAAATCCTTAGATGTGGAAAGCACAAATGCGTTGGGTTGCAAAAGGATCACATTTTGTTTTTCAACTCAAATGTTTCACTTACATTGGGAAGTTTACACAATTAATAGAAAAGGGGTTCCCACCCAACGGAAAGATCTTCTAAATAATGAGAAAGAAAATAAATTGACTCCACATCTCGAATTCAAAACTTTATTTTTCAAACAAAATAGAGAAGCGAAAATCCTAAATCCATAAAAAACAATATACGATAAGATCAAACATTTAAAAAAGTTGATGAGGCTAGTAGAGTAGTGTTCCCTTGGACTCAATTACCAAGGAATTATCCAACTATCCTGAATATACATTCCAAGCCCAGGGTGATATCAGAAAACGGTTACAATATTTTCGCTTCGATACAAAAATATATAATTATTATTAACTTTCGGACCGTTCCTTATAGATCTACCAAAAAATATTTCAGTGGAAATCCCTTCTAAATCCTTTGGTAATCTCCTTTTCCAGAGTTTACTGAAATTTGTTTTTAAACAAAAATAGGCATAGTTACATTTAAAGTAAAAGATTAAATCTCCATTTATGGTCGGAATTTTCGATCAAAGCGCAAATATTATGTTTCATGAGGAGTGGATGATAAAACCCCATACTCATCCAACTAAGAATGGATTAGTATATCAAATCTATTTCTAATGGAGCTGAAATTACTCCACAAAATTTCAGATAAAATATTGTTTTTATAAAAAATATTTTTGAAGATAATGTATATTAAAAAAAACGTCGATAGAGCAATCCAATAAATTGAAATTCACAAGAATCGCAAACAAATTCAATGTAAGAACGTTATTCCAAAATTATAATACTTTGAGATCAGAATTAACCTGAAAAAAAGACATTAAATAAAGAAAAAAATTCATAAAATCGTGTATATAGTGTTCCATGTGTTTGTGATAAAACTTACACGGAAGAAACTTGAAGACCTTTAAAAATGAAAAAATCTGAACAAAATAATAATACAAATAGATAAATTAAAAATCGAAATTTGCGGAACATATATTAACACAAACAGGGGATCATATGGCGGACAGCGGCAACACAGAAATTATAATGCATTAACAAAATGACACGAAAAGACAATTCAAATGTATTATGTTAAATGGAAATGATAATGTGGCCGCGTGTTCTCAAACTATAAATCCAACACATGGATGCACTGAAGAAAAGGTGGAACTAAAGAAATTTCGTAAAGAGTAGATCACGTTAAATTAAACATCAAAATTATAGTTATTCTCCAAAAACTTCGATTCCAATATCGTTTATACAGTATTTTTCAAAAACTTCGTTATCATCCTCACGGTCCAGACATGAAATTGTTTCGAGAAACATTTTGCGACATATGTTTTCCACAGTTCTATTAATGTGAGACTCACAATTCCTAACACAAAATTCTTAGTGTTCTAAATTGAGATATAAGCATTGTTTGTGAACATTACCTTTCAAGAGATATTATTTACATGGAGTATGATCTGAAGACCTAGCAGGCCAAAATTTACCTCTCCACTACTAACCAAACCGTTTAATCACTTCAGTGCTTCATGTTTAGGACGAATGGAAAAATAAACCGATATGCTGTTTTGCAGGTATGTTATCGACAAATGGAAATATCCCAGTTTGTAAAAAGATTAGATACCGTTCGCTTTTCGAGGTTTGTGCAAGTACCTCCATGTATACTTCTGCCAAACATCTAAGGGACTCATTATAAATGCTTATCCGATACCGTTATCATGGCCCATTAATCGAGGTGTGACATTAAATATAAAAAGGGCTGGGTATTCCGCAGGTACGGATTTGAAAATACCTAAATTATCTCCTATATTATAGTTTAATGCGCGAAATCAAATTTGTCTACGTAATTTGATAGTTATGACTAATTCGATTGTTTTTTAACCTTTTTATATTAGTGAAAGAAAAAGCCATATGAAGGGAGAGAAAATAAGAAATGAAATGCATAAAGCACACAAAGTCGTCTTCACAAAAGGTTCAATATAAATTGAAACCATTCGGTAGACCGACAGGCGAAAAACAACTACTTTCCTAGCAAAAACCACGCAGAACTTTGAATGATATTCACCTGACAATCCATGCAAACTTCCATATAAATGGATATTGTTCGCAAATGTTTCTTTCTGATAAGCTCGATTATGTATAAATTCATGTCGTGTCCGCCTAACAATCCGCATACCGGTTTCAGGCTTTTTAGCCCTCATCAGTACGGAGTAGTCACCAGCCAGGGATCCGGAGAGCTCTGGCCGAAGCGAGACACAACATAAATAAAACCATCATCGAGCTTAAAACATCTCCAGGTGCGTCGGAAAAGATAACTTTTAACCGGCGGCACCTAGTGACAGAAAGAAACACTCCATACATTTCTCCTACCTCGATAGGATTCTAAATAAAAGATTCCTTCTCAGTAGGAGTGACTCCGTACTGATGAGGACCAAAAAGCCTGTATGCGGATTGTTAGGCGGACACGACATGAATTTGAACATAATCGAGCTTATCAGAAAGAAACATTTACGAGTAATATCCATTTATATAGAAGTTTGCATGGATTGTCAGGTGAATATCATTCAACGTTATGCGTGGTATTTGCTAGGAAAGTAGTTGTTTTTCGCCTGTCGGTCTACCAATTGTGTTTCAATATATATTGAACCTTTTGTAAAGACGAATTTGTGTGCTTTATGCATTTCATTTCTTATTTTTTATATTAGGTTTCGACTATGTTATCAACTAATTTGCATAAAATAATCAGGACAGGCCGTCAATTAAACATATCTTGTGTGAAAATTCCATTGTATCGAGTATGTCCCTGCTTGTGGTAGGTCGACCGCTTAGCCTTATCGGTAATTATTAATAATGAGTCTCTTAGATGTATTGCATCAGTACTATACGGAAATCACTTCCTGTCTATCAGTAATTGCACACATTTTATGGATGAAAATGTTTTTTTTTCTAAATCACCTCACAGACGTTTGGGAAACTGTGAGGACGGTCAAAATACAACGTTTTTACATTATTGTCGTTTGAAGTTACGAGATTCAATATTTTCTCAGCCAAACCAGTATCCTTATTATTTTTTTTGTTTCGGGAAATCTCTTTTCTTTATATTTCAATATGTTGTTATTTTTCCCCATAATCGAACAGCACGATGAATAATATCAAATCGTGTTGTTTCTTCGAAACAAATCATGATTCCCCTCATTGATTTATCTTCGATAAATGGTATGATTCTTTTCGAATAGTCCACCTGTTATCGTCAATTATTTTCTAAATCTAGCTTGAATACAAATATTATTTGAACTTCCCTTTGCATAAGTGTTTGAAAGCTATAACTCCTTAATAAATTCAATGGGCATTCATATTCCTCCCAATCCTTTGACTAACTTCATAAACAAACTCAAGACACACTTCTTTCAATCTAATCTTCAATGTAATAATTTGAATTTTATTCTACGGTATATAAAATCCAAATTTATAATAAATATAAAAAATGAATATAACCGTACCTGCACCATGGTACCCTAGAATTTGTCTGTGGGCTCTACATGAGGGTTCGGTTGGTTCTCTATCTTTTCTACATTATTTGTCTTCTTGCGTTACTTTTTGAAATGATCTCTTTCACGAATTTGCATACCGCTCCCTAGTAACTTTTTCCTTGGTCATTTTCATTGTTATATTTTCTATACTTATCTCTGTTGAGTTCGGGCTATGCACCACCTGTGGTATTCAAAGATTGCTCTGGTTTGTCAATCCCATTACAGTAAAAGCTCCTGTCATATGTTATTGCAGTCTTCATTGTGTATACAGGGCTTTTCACGATGAGCGTTAATTAGACGTTTCTGGCAAACCATACAACGGATCAACCTGAAAATTTCACAGTATGCATAAATTAATATGATCTACACGCCCAAGACGATGCGGCGTTGCCGCTTCTACTATAAAGTAGCGGCTACTTTGATTTTTCGAATGGAACACCATGTATATAATTGTTATATTGTTAATATTTTGCCTAATGCATTCATTTTTACATTCCCTTGTATATTAAAAAAGGATTGTCAAGCAGACATTGAATAAAGAATAGTTCGAAAAACGTCACCAATTTTTAGTTAACGAATTTTCTCCTTGAAAGAAACTGAACCAGCCCCAAAGACTCTCTGGAAGACATTCAGAAGTCAATACAGAAATTAACAATAATATCATATTATGATTTCTTATCACTTTGTCAACAACTTCATGTACTATTTCCCTTTACCTATCTGTTACCGTTTAGAAGATATAAATTAATTTCGATTTTTTTTACCAAACATGTACTTTTATAAACGCTGATAATCTTGAACTCTCTGGTACTAAGACAATCAAATTCGAAATCGAGGGAGTGATACCATGAGGATCTTCACTTCGAGTCATATTTTTATTTGCCTCATACAGGGTTAAAAAAAATGCAGATACTTTGTTTACATAAAAAAATGAGTGGAAGTCAATTTTTTCAAATGGAACACCCTGTATATTTCCACATTTTTGTGCTCTACATCTAATTCCAGATTGACTTTGTTCAGATGATCCTATTTCGATTTCGAACCGTTTTGGAGATAAACTGTTTCAAACAGAAAATGACGTGGTTTCCTTGTATTCATCACTTATTTTTGAAATTTAACATCTATATTATACTACGTAATATTTCTTTTCGATTTCGTTTTTCTCAAATCATTCAATTCGAAATTGATATGTACCTTAAAAAAAGTTACAATTTGTGTGCATTGAGGTATTGAGTGTCTCTACCGTACAACATTGCAAATTATTATTTTTTTAATAGTGTGCTTTGGAAAAATGAGTGATCCAATTTTGAAACGTCAAACTTTCGTTGGTGGTTTTGACTAATTGTGATACCAATTATAATAGAAAAATGTCAAGATTAGGTTACAGTAATGAAGATTTCTTGAATTTATTAATAATTCATGGTGAGTGCAATAGAATTGCAAGTAGAACATGCAGAGTATTTCATGAAAGATATCCACAACTTCCGAAGCCCAATAATAATGTGATAAATCGACTACTGAAAAACTGTAGGTTGAATGGAACCTTTCGTCCAAAAATCATTCGTAGAAAGCCTGAAGTGGATGATGATGACAATGGCATAACAGTTTTGGATTTTTTTCATGCATTTCCAAATGCTTCTCTACCCGAGGCTGAAAGGGAGATAGGTATACCCTACGTGAAAATTTATCGCATTCTTAATAAGCACAAATGGTATCCCTATAAATTCTACTGTGTCCAACATCTGAAAGAGACTGATTTGCCTCGTAGAGTGGAATTCTTTGAATGGTTACTTGTCGAAACTGAAGAGGATGAACATTTCCTTGACAATATCATATGGACAGATGAGGCCAAGTTTACAAAAATGGAGTTTTCAATAGACACAAGAGTCATTATTGGGCGCCAGAAAATCCCCATGTCGTTCGCCAAAGGGGTTTTCAAGAAATATGGCAATTCAATGTATTTTGTGCCATGAAGAATGGGTCAATTTTTTATATCGAGTTTTATGATGATAATTTGAATGCAATAAGATATGGAGATTTACTGAGAAATGGAATTAAAATGATTTCAAATAATAGGCCAGGAAGAGAACGTGTATGGTACCAAATGGATGGTGCTCCACCCCGTAATTCTCGTTCAGTGAGCGAAGCTTTAACTGAAATCTTCGAAGACAGATGGATTGGTAATAATGGACCTTTTCGTTGGCCTCCTAGAACACCAGATGGCAATACATTAGATTATTTTGTATGGGGTTTCATTAAAAATATGGTCTACTCCAACCCAGTAACAACAATGGAAGATATTAAATCGAGAGTCAGAACTACTTTCAATAGTTTAACTCCAGACTCAATCAGAAGCGCTAGACATGAAAATCTTTTGAAGAGATTACATGTCTGTTTGAGTAGAGGAGGAGATGTGTTCGAACATATTCTGGAATACACTGACAATTGAATCAACTTATTAATTCATGAAATTATTTTCAGTTCGTATGTCAGCGTTAATAAAACTATTGTTTGAAGAGAAGTTTCATTTGATGGTTGAAGAGTATTTTAATGATTATTCATTCATCGTATTATATGTGACCGATGAAGGAACATCGAACGGAATCTGTTAAATTTAAAAAATAAGTGTTGAATACAAGGAAACCACGTCAGTTTCTGTTTGAAACAGTTCATCTCGAAAACGGTTCGAAATAGGATTATCTGAAAAAAGTAAATCTAAAATTAGGTGTAGAGCTCAAAAATGTGGAAATATACAGGGTGTTCCATTTGAAAATATTGACTTCCACTGATTTTTTCATGTGAACGAAGTATCTGCATTTTTTGACGACCCTGCATGAGGCAAATAAAAATATGACTCGAAGTGAAGATCCTCATGGTATCACTCCACTCCATTTCGAATTTGATCGTCTTAGTACCAGAGAGTTCAAAATTATCATCGTTTATAAAAGTACATGTTTGGTGAAAAAAATCGAAATTAATTTATATCTTCTAAACGGTAACAGATAGGTATAGGGAAATAGTACATGAAGTTGTTGACAAAGTGATAAGAAATCATAATATGATATTATATAGAAGGTGTTCTATTTGAAAAATCAAAGTAGCCGCTACTTTATAGTGAAAGCGGCAATGCTGCATCGTCCATTTTAGGCATGTAGATCATATTAATTTATGCATACTCTGAAATTTTCAGGTTGATCCGTTGTGTGGTTTGCCAGAAACGTCTAATTAACGCTCATCGTGAAAAGCCCTGTATAAAACATTCGTGGCCAGGCAGTATTTGGGTGGGGAAATATTAACTAGATCTGTTTGAGGATTCCATCCATTTCTATACTCGTCAAAAGTCGCTTCATTTTGTCCCACCTCTTCTGCTACTTGATTATGATGTTTTCTCTCGACCTCCTCATTGCAGTTTATTTCGTATCTTCTACCAGTAGATCGATCAGTGGGATCCATGTGATAACCTGCGCTAATTTGACTGGGCCTCATGCCATATTGTTGCCTCATATAACGAGTTGAAATGCAGATTATAGTATTGCCAAACATCTAAGAGTCTCATTATTATTCATTGGCGATAAGGCTCAACGGGGGCCGACCACAACCAGAGACGTACTCGATATGATAAAATTTTCAGAAGATGATATGATTTAATGACGGCTCGGTTTAACAAACTATTTCTCTGTTATAATGGTATATTACATAACAAGAGTTGTAAGTAGCATATTACGCACGACTAGAAAAAGTTACGCGCGAGTGCGTAATCCTAGAAGTGCGTAATTGTCTTACAACTCGAGTTGTGTACTATACTATTTCTACGACCGCATTCATTCCCATCAAAAATTAGGATTCCATTAAGTGAAAATATTTTTAATCAATCAATCAAATAACTACAAAGATAATTCAACAATAATAAGTTACCAGATCACTTAGTATAGTTTACTTTTGATTGTAATAATTATTAATTGTAACTGTGCAGTAATTAAAAACAAGAGAGGGCGGGTTGGTTGTCTATTTTCAAAAATAATACTCTAGTTTTCTCTTATTGTAGCAGTATTATTAATGGCACATGTAATTTTTTGATGAGTTGGTAGTCATGTTTTTTATAGAATTATCTACATAGCTCTCGACCACTGCTGATGACCGCCAACCACCGTGTCTCTTTAATGCTAGCATATCGATACCAGCATCTACAAGAATTGTGGCTGAAGAGCGCCTAAAGCAATGTCCTGTGTATTGTTTGGGATTCGCTTAGCCCAGATTTTGTGCCCCTTGTTTTGGAATACAGCCGATTTTGTTTATTCCAACACATTGCTTGGTGCATTTTCCATTTACGAAATTCAAAAAGAAAGGCAAAGTCTGAACATCTTGTCCTGCAGGGCGTAGATTGATGTAGTTTTTACAAATTGGATGAAAGAACTCGGAAACGACAAATGAACGTTGCGTTTTGGTTTTTGAATCGGCAATATGAATTATCAGACATTTCCCTGTATCCTCCTGATTTCTACAAGCACCACTAATACCGAAAATTAATACTACCTGGAATAAAAAAGAATCAATACTTAATGTATATAATTCGTAAGCAAATATCCGCTATCTGGAGCGTTTTGAGAAAGACATTGATTTCTTTTGATGTCAACGTTTTCGATTTCTTACTCTTGAAACCATCGGATTTTCTTTTTAGCAAAGCTAATAGTTTAGGATAAGTCGCAATGTTAATATTATCATGGTTTTTATGTTTATTGTTGACCTTGGCATTGAATAAATTGACCAACGGAACGATGGCTTCATTTCTTCAAAATATAATAATAATAAACGACTTTATTGCTTATATATATAGATTAACAAGAATACATATATAATGTGAATTAGGCCCAAAGCAAAAGGCGAAGTTCAGTTTATAAGATGATATAAAATCAGCTCATAAACTGTTCTTCCACTCAACCTTAAGTATATCGCTAGGTGTGTTGAACTTAACAATATATAAAAAAAATAAAAGAATTAAAATTAAACAAATACAGCTATTCTTAATCTAATTTCCATCGTACGTATATCAGGATTGCATTGAAAACAAATGTTTCTTATAGGCCTTCTTGAATCTTTGCAAACTGTAAGATTTTAACATGGTAGGGACCTGATGGTATATTGAACATATTTGATAAGTATAACTACGTCTGAATATTCCTAGTCTGAAGATTGGCGGTGAAAAGGTTCCTCTATATCGGATATTTAGATTATGTATATCGGATCGATAGGTGATTTTTCTGTGCAAATATGAGGGTGTTTTATCGAAAATATTTTTTTTAAAAAGAACAACAGCGTGTAATCTCCTTCTATTGCTCATATTTAGCCAACCATTATCTTTCAATTTGTGTGAAATATGTTCTCTTCTGCGGATACCAAATATTAATCGTAAGCATGAGCTTTGTACTTTTTGTTTTTTTATTTTATATTGGCTGGACAAGAATGGACCATAGAGTACATCTGCATAATTAAATATGGACAGTATTAATACTCACAGAGATTCGATTTTATTTGAATAGGGAGGAAATATCTATTGCCCTAAATAGTTTTAAGAGTGAAGTATGCACGTTGAATAATCTGATTTATGTGTTTTTCAACTTTTAAATTGGAGAATTTGGCTTCACTTACGTTTTGAAGTACTTCATTTTTTATCACAATACTTACACTATCAGAAATCTCATCTCGTTTGTTTTTGTTGCCAAAAAAAATAACATTAGATTTACTGCAATTAATACTAAGACAGTGATCCTCTGCAACTTCAATGAACCTATCAAGTTCCTCATTTATAAGGTCACATGACTCCACTACCGTACTGGGATGAAAACTATAATAAATTTGAGTATCATCCGCATACAGGTGTCCATTACAAATCTGAAGAGTTTTCACCAGACAGGAAGTATATATAGCAAAAAGCAATGGCCCCAATATGGAACCCTGGGGAACTCCACATTTCAAATCCATATAATTGGAGGATTGCCCATCAACCAAAACCATTTGCTTACGACCTCGAAAGTATGATGCCATGAGATTCATAGCATTATTCGACAGTCCTATGTAATGTAGAATTTCAAGCAATAGATTATGGTTGATAGTATAAAAAGCTCTGCTAAAATCTAGCAAGACCAAAACAGTACACTCACCTTTGTCTGAGGCTCGAACAATATCATCAATAATATGGAGAAGTGCCGTTGTACAACTATAATTTTTCCGAAATCCAGATTGCGTTATAGGTAATAATGAATACTGCTCAATATGTTTCTTTAATTGTACTTCTATAGCCCTTTCGAGTACCTTCGATAAAGTTGGCAGGATACTTATTGGACGCAAATCTTTGAATTCAAGTGGATTTGACTAATTAGGCAATATTTTTACAACGGCTCTTTTCCAAAGTTCAGGAAAAATATTATGAGTCAAACAAAAATTCATAATGTGTGTGATGTAAGGAATTATATGTGGGCAGCATAATTTCGATAGCTGCATTTATTGTTTGATAAACAAATGAGTCATTCACCTCTTGAAATTCAAAATCTGCTTCCACTATTTTTCTGTGTTTGCATGACGAAAGTAATTCTTCAGGAGGTTCTTTTGCAACACAAGAATTGATAAAAATTTCATTTATTTCAGCAGGATTTTTCAAATTGTCTGGTACTGTACTTGACTTGCTAGGTACAACATTATAAGCCCTTGAAGTATTCCAAAGATTGTTAGAATTTTTATTACTAAGCTCGTATGCTAACAAGCCCCCATAGCACAAGAGAAACCAAGAACACGCTCGGTCAATGAAAATTAGTCCTGCAGACAATAACCAACATCTCTGTAAGATTTTTTTTTCATTCTCTAGTAAACAAAATGTAAATAGCTCAAGAATCCAACTCCAATAATTTAAAAGAGAGATTATATGATTTTACCGAACAATTTCTATTACAAGTTTTTTTTAAATAATTTTATATATGTTAAAAAAGTAGAAATATAGCTAATAATATAACGAGATTATTATGCGATTTATAATAGTCGAGGACATTGCTAGGTGACGAGGCGACAGCCGAGTCACCCGCTATGTCCGAGACGGTGTTAAATCGCTAATAATCGAGTTATATTCAAAGCTTTATCGTATCATTGACAACGGCGATGCGAAAATAAAAGCAACGAAGTTTTATGTCAATTCATTTTGGCATTTAAAAGTCATCATTAAAATCATGCAAGATTTTGACATTGACATCAAATTTGAAAACTGTCAAAATATTGTTTCACATGTTCATGAAAACTAGTTCTAATATTATTTGGTATCTAACGTATTATGGTAACTAATGTATCATGAGTAACTAAGGTTTTATGTAGGTTTTGGTACGTTTATGATGTTAATAATTATTAATAAAGATTTCATATAAAAATGTCTTAATCTTCAATGATACGATTAAGAATATAAGTACTTTACCGACCAAATCCTAACACAAGTTTCTTTTAATTATTTTAAATATAAAAAAAGTAGAAATAAGTATATAAGTTATGGATTACTATATTAGAGACTTTAATATTTTTGAAATAGATACGGAAGAAGTCCCAGTATGGAGCAATTAAAACAGCACTTGAATCAAAAAAATAATCAAAATAAATTTACAGTTTTTCACACTAATATACGAACAATTTGATGTTATCATTCTCACAGTAACGTGGATAATAAACAACCCTGATCTATTCAATCTCAAAAACTATAGAAAAAAATATAATAACGGAGATATAAACCAAAATGATGGAGTCCTTGTATATGTAAGAAATATTTTCCGAATAGAATCCACAATACACTACATAGCAAGAATCAATATAGTAAGACTAACAGTGAAACTAAATAAGAAAAAAACGTCTATTACTGATGTATACAGACCCCACACGATTGACAAAAAAACATTTAATGATGAATTATCAAACTATATAAAAACGGCTACAAAAAGTGATACTGAAATTTTCTTGGCGACATAAATATGAGCCTTTTCAGTGACTCAATTGAAATACAAGATTACCTCAATACATTATACGAAAACGGATTCAAATAATTGATAAATAAACCTACTAGAATGGAAAAAAATTATTTATCATGCATAGACATATTTTTTTAAGAAAAAAATAAATAACCAAAATTTCCATTCGAAGATTACAGACCATTTCCCAATTATTCTCAACTATAATTCCAAAAGATAAACCAAAACGTACAATCACAAAAAATACATAGACTACAGAAAATTAAATCTTTAATACAACAAAAACTTTTGAAGACATCTACACTAATAATAATATTCAACAAACCGCAGATCATATATCTCATGTTATAATAAAAAATATAAATAAAAGTACAACTATCAAAACCACAGAAGAGAAACACAAAAAGAAACCATGGATAACGAAAGGCCTAATAAAATCAATGAAAGAAAGGAATAAATGATTCAAGATATACAAGAAAAATAAAGACACGCACTCATACAATGAATATGAAATCTATAGAAACGAAATAGTTAAACTAATTTCAGAACTGAAACAAAACTACCACAAAAATATAATTATGGAGAATTCGAGAAATAGCAAAATAATATGGCAAACAGTCAATGAGTATACTAACAGAAATGTAACAAAAGTAGATAATAATATAACCGAGATCCTGAATGAAAATAACGAAATTGAAAAAGATCTTACTGATATTGTCGAAATATTCAACAAACACTACGTCACTGAAGGTGAGAAAATGGCAAACGATATAAAGATCGCAAACAAGCAGACAGTAGATACTAAAAATAAAACTACATTAGATTCGATCTTTCTACAGCCCGTTACGGAAACCGAAATAAAAAATATTATTCATTCATTGAAAAACAATTCGTCACCAGGCTTTGACAACATCACAACCTTAGCCGTAAAGGAAATAAGCAACTTTATTGCAAAACCATCATGTCACTTAATTAATCTTATGTTAAGTGAAGGAAAATGTACAACTCAGTTCAAAATAGCTGTAATAAAACCAATCTTCAAACATGGAAATCGAACTGACCCAAAAAATTACCGCTCCATTAGTATCTTATCCATTCTGAGTGAAATCTTTGGAAAGGCCCTGAAAGAACGGGGGGAGTAGAACGGGGGAGTAGAAAAAAAATTATATTTACCAACGAGTGTGGAAATTGGTACTTTATAGTAAATTCGTAGACAATGAGTTTTTCTAAACCACAATTTTTTTAAACTGAAATAACTTTTTCATCTTCTAGTAGGTGACAAAGAACAGTTTCCAAATACCAGTAAAAAAATAGGTACTTATTCTTGATGTATGGAAAAAAGTAAAAAAAAATATAAACGTAAAGATGATGTATAACGTCTGATTCAATAACAAGTAATAAATAAACAGTACGGAAAAGAAGAGTGTAAAATCAATAAAGGACACTTATTTATCTATATGCACGTAATAATATGCATATACCTACGAAATGTACTTGCTTGTAGAATATAAAAACTCAACTTCATAAATTTCGGGTGCAGATATGACTGAATTATTGACATAATTATGTATTTGATGTAGAAAATGATGGAAAAATAAACCAAATTTATTAAATTGAGCTCTACAGGTACAAAAACGATACAAAAAAATAGAGTGTCATAAAAATAATTAATAAATTTTAACCTAAGTCAGTTTTCCTGTGACTGTCGTCATCCAAGTTCACGACATTTTTTTAACTCTGGCAACTTGATCTATATTTAAATATGATTTTCCACTTTTTGTACATACGCTACACAATTTTTCCAGCTTCCATTTGGAATATTCTGCATTTCTCACTGAATCGTGCGTTCTCAGCAGTCCTCAGTACATTACAGCATAAAAACCGTTTATCGTATTCCCAAGTGTTTGTTCTGTCTATATATATTGTTAACTTCTTGTTTTTTTTAGAACATACAGTAGTCTCGATCTTGTTTGATGCAAGATCCAGATGGTTCTTATTCATCAACCTTCCAATATGAATAGTTGCTATGTTCCCCCCGTTTACGAGGTCCCATCATCCGTCATGACCATTATATTATCCGCATAGGTTACATTTTTGTAGCCTTCTGGTAATTGTAATCTGGAAATTTAATCGTACATATTCCACAACGTGAAACCTAAAACGGTGAAATATGTATGTATTATTACATCTTAAGTATTCGCTGATTCAGTTGCTTCATGATAGAGGTCCACGATGTTAAAAGAATTTTGGATGTCAAGATGATAAGTACGCTCCTTTCGGTCAGAATACATGATCACAATCCTTTAGACTGTTTGGATCGTGAATATTTTTTTCCTGAAATGAGTGTTTCCCAGAGTAGTTCTTTCTAGTTCAGAATGGAATATTTTCACTATAATTGTCTCGCAAGGTTTTTCAGTGAAATTCAAGATAAAAATTAGTTAAGGTGTCCCGACTTGCCTTTAGATATCACCACAAATCTGGCTATTCTCCATTCCCGAGTGGAGATTGACTATAAAAGGAATTAATTCATAATGTCCAGCAGAGCAGTGGTTGGTATTCGGATCAGATTTTCAATGAGGTCTGGTATTATTTCGTCAGTTGCCGCACCTCTCCTGGACAAATTCATCCTTGATTAGTCTTGACACATTGATGTATTTGTTCTAATCCAGACGTCCTCTTACGGTAAGATTTTCTCAGTAATTTTTATTTTGGCTTCTAGTGATATTGTAGGGTATTTGAGGTGTTCCAGTATCAGTTTGTATTCATCCCTCTTCCCCCTTTTAATTTGTTGCTTAGGTCGATACAGCAATTTATATTTTATTTACGTATTTCGTTATGTAGTGCCTTCATTGCACCCTTATATATTATTCCTTGTGCTTATATTTCAACCCATCTGATGATCCGATACTGGTTTACAGGCAAAAAAATCAATCTTATATTTAAAACAAATACAATACAAATATACAAATAAAAATCTTGCACTTGTAGGTACTGCTTGGTTCAGCAAATCTCATTCCCTAAGTCCAAATAGCTTGGTGTAGACCGAATTTGCTATGTTTAATTAGATTTGGCTTGGTTGGACTTGATGTGGCTAGACTGAACCAGGCACGCTATATCTTAATTCTGTTTTTGTATAAACCTCAAACTTTCCAATAAAAAGTTGGCGAAGGAACCAAATCTCCCTAAATTCTTCCTGATATTTCTTTGTAATCTGACTCTAATCAAAAGAAAGAAGTATAACCAGCACACAATGATATAGACAGTACCTACTTACTTGGGTTTTAATCTTTATATCACTTAAAAAAATTATATCTAATATTTAACTTTGAAATCAATACAATGATGCTCTGTTTGTCGGCGTAAGATAAACTCAAATAATATGTGACTGCCACGAGCGAATGAACTTCAAATGAAAGGAGCATACAGAGTGAAGACAAATTATTAATACTCATAAAGGGTCATTTACAGCGATTTTTTATTCGTGCGTACATCTTAGAGAAACAATAAAAAACAACGAAAGTTGTAAAGCTCATGAAGACCTATAGCTCGCCAATATTGGTATGAAAATCAAAGATTCAATTTTTTTTTAGTCTTTCATTTAGCCGCCATTTTGAAACTACTCGACCGTGGCCCATCTTTGAACTCATCTGAGGCATTGATAGAAAATATTTTTGTAGCAAATTTCGTTCCATTGGATTGAAGAATGTGGCCTCCACTTTGTTGACAAATATCGTTATATCCTATATATATATATATATATATATATATATATATATATATATATATTTATATATATATATATATATATACAGTGGGACCCATTTAAAATGGAACCACCCCTGTAGAATACGCCTTTTTCAGTCAATCTCAAAAAAAAATTTTCTAATATTAAGCATTAAAAACTGTATCTTGACACAAATTTTCATAACTTTAGTTTCATTTCCAAGGCACTCTATGTTTTTTTTCTTCGTCAAAAACGGCAAAAGTTTATTAGGCAATTTTTTTTTCCAAATTTAACTCACCACTCCATTCGTAGTCGTTATAAAATGAAACCATCAAAATTTCATAAAAAAATATTGATTAACAACGAAGTTACAACAACTTGAATTTTGGAAACAAAGTATTTGATTATAATTTTTATTTAGATTGCGGACATATTTGAAATCTAGCAACACTGCCGGTACAAAGTAGAGCACAAGTGAATTTGTACAGCGAAAATCTGAAGTCAATAGCTCATTCCGTTCAACAGTTATAACTACTGAAAGTATGGTAATGTGAGCGATTTGTGGTGTACTAAATCACAGTCTACTATTGATTTAGTACAATACCTATGCCCAATGTATTAGTTCAGCTTTCCTCAAATTATTGATACCTTCTCTAAAAGCTTGTTTCAGTTGAGTTTTGCAGAATAAAAAAGGAACATTGTCCTGCTTTCTGTTTTATTATTGAATAAATAATTTTGATACTTTCGGTTCATTTCGTTTTTATTGGCTATTGAAAACTGCATAACTTGAAAATGAATTTTTAATTTTCTGTTATTTTCGAATACACTTATAACCTAAACTTAAATAAATGATTTTGAGGGAATATAATTCACAAATCCAGTGGCGTAGTTAGATTTTTATTACAAAATCGCTCACATTACCATACTTTCAGGAGTTATAACTGTAGAACGGAATGAGCTATTGACTTCGGATTTTCGCTGTACAAATTTACTGGTGTTCTACTCTGTATCGGCAGTGTTGCCTGATTTTAAATATGTCTATAATCTAAATGAAAATTAATATTAAATACTTTGTTTCGAAAATTAAAGTTGTTGTAACTTCGTTGTTAACCAATAATTCTTTATGAAATTTTCATGGTTTTCATTTATAACGACTACGAATCCAGTGGTGTAGTTAAATTTGGAAAAAAAAATTGCCTAATTCACTTTTGCCGTTTTTGACGAAGAAAAAAACCATAGAGTGCCTTGGAAATGAAAGTAAAGTTATGAAAATTTGTGTCAAGAAACAGTTTTTGATGCTTAATTTTCAAAAAAAAATATTTTTGAGAATGACTGAAAAATGCGTATTTTACAGGGGTGGTTTCATTTTAAATGGGTCACACTGTACTCTTTAGTTTTTGACCACCTATATATTTTCATCAATTTCTCGGAATAAAGGTCTGATTCAGTCAATTCATATAATTTCTTTTAACGACGTTTCAACATGGTATTTGTCATCATCAGGTTGAAACACTTAAATTAAAAGTATGGAGTTTGAGACATATTTAACTTAACAATATATAAAAATGTATGCACTAAACTTATTCTTTAAAAACATATGGTTCGAAAAATAACACGTTATTCAACACAATATAAAAATATCTGTAGTATATATGAGTATTCACTTACAAGTTATTTTATTTGAATAGGTGTGTGACTTCGAAGTCGAAGTTATCGGGAATGGTTTGTTTATCTTTCATGCATTTTTACCCTCTTCATAAGTTCACCGGATTGTTTATATATATATATATAGAACTCAATGTAAATAATCTGGTGTACTTATAAAGAGGGTAAAAAGGCATGAAAGATAAACAATTCCCGGTGAGTCACACATCTACAATAACGTTCGTACAATGCGAATGCAGAAATGCAAATAAAATAATTTGTAAGTGAATACTCATATATATTACAGATATTTTCATATTGTGTTAAATAACGTGTTATATTTCGAAGTTTTTAAAGAATTATTTTAGTGCATACATTTTAATATTGTGTTAAGTTAAATATGTCTCAAACTCCATATTTTCAACCATGTGCAATCGTCGTTAAAAGAAATTATATGAATTGACTGAATCAAACCTTTATTCCGAAAAATTGAAGGGAATAATATATATATATATATATATATATATATATATATATATATATATATATATATATATATATATATATATATATATATATATATATATATATATATATATATATATATATATATGAAAGAGAGTAATATCGAGGGGACTGTTAAAAACAAAATGAAAGGAATTTAATGGACATAGCCCTCAGAGAAAAGTGCTAACCGTAGACACGTGTTTCGGGCTCTCGGCCCTCATCAGTACAGTATAGCTGCCTCCGTGGTGACGTTGGTTGTTGCCCTGGAATTCAGGGTCTGCTGACCGAAATCACAAATGAGCGGCTGGCTTCTGTTTGTTGACTCCGTTGATTTGTCGTTTTCTACCAAGTGTTGTTCATCCTTGCACTTCTCCACCGTACTGATGAGGGCCGAGAGCCCGAAACACGTGTCTACGGTTATATATATATAAACTTGAATTGTTGGTATTTTTGGGTTCTGGGCACCATGATCATTGAAGATATATCAAAATTTTTGGAAAGTCTTGTTGACGGGACCAAAAGGTAGTATTTCTATCGAAATCTACCTAATAAGGTGTTTTATCAAAACATCAGCATTAAAAATTTCAATAGTCCACAAAACACTTGATATCAATTCATTATTGATAGTTATTATTTAAGTGGATGATGGTATGAAATTTTTTTAATTAAACTTGATTGAAAATGACTTGATTGAATTGAACGGAAGTCGGCCATTTTTACTTTATACGGTTTGTGAACTTAGGAGCTATATGCCAGGGCAGGGTATCATTGCCACTCGGTAAAATTATCCCCTAGCTTATAATTTCTTGGAATGGGAAAGCACCCTCATATATCGACCATAACTTTCACCCTTATTTGAACCACCCTTTTCGAGATGGATGCTGGGAAACAGCCAATGCCGACTGGGACAAAAAGTTCGAAGATGACCTGAATCCTACGTATTCTACGATCCTGATTGGTCTCTATCGTTCGCATCTTGCGATTCCAGTCCGATGGTTGGATGGTTGGATGATTTATCGATTTCAGTTGGACGTGTAGCCGAGTATTCCGTATACCTATCATTTCATTTTGGGGGGAGAATATTATTTTCATTGTACTGATAAGTGAATTGTTTGTTTATTCTCTCAGAAATCAAGCATTTCTCATATTATATCAACGTTTTTTTTTCATTGCAGCGAGACAATTATGTGTACTGACGTCACAACTTAATTCAATTATGATTGAATTTTTTGTGTTTTGAAATGGTTTATCCCAATCGAATGGCTGTCAATCTTAAAAAAGGGATCTGCAATTTATGTAATTTTGACCTCCGAAAAAGTCGTCTGCCAATTTGGCGAAAATAAATTTAAAGTAATATTCATATCAGATTCATTAATATGAGAAAAATATGGAAGTAGTTTAGAAGTCAAAAATTAAGATATCAAGACATTTTTTCCAATAGGTGAATGATATCAATAAGTAAATTTGTGTTAATAGTTTTCCTTTTTACCTATTCATGACTTAAAACAAAATATAAGGAGATAGATAATAATGAACTCGTAATGCACATCACATCATTGAAAAATAATAGTGCTGCAGGATTGGATGGTGTATCATCTAAACTGACCAAATCATGTCACATCTATATATTGCAACCCCTCAAACATATTATAAATATAATGTTCTTAAATGGCAAAGTACCAATTCAATTCAAAACATCCTCTGTAACCCCCATCTACAAATCTGGTGACAAAAATAATGTAGCAAATTATAGCCCCATTAGTCTCATTAGTATATTTGCAAAAATATTTGAAAAATGTTTGAAAAAGAGACTATACGATTTTTCAACAATTAACAATATATTGAATGAGAGGCAGTTCGGATTCAAAAAAGGAATGAGTACAGAAGATGCAATGTTTAACCTAATCGATATCATAAAAAGAAATCTTGATAATAATCAAAAGTGTATTGCAATTTTTCTTGATCTCGCTAAGGCCTTGGACACGGTCCCCCATCAAAGCCTCCTTGATGCTCTCGAACATTATGGAGTCAGGGGCATCGTGCTGGAAGTCTTTGCGAGCTATTTAAGAAATAGAAGGCAAGTTCTTAGAGTAGGAAATCAGTACAGTGATCCACTATGTGTGCAAATAGGCGTTCCCCAAGGTACAGTCCTCGGGCCAATTCTTTTTATTACCTATATCAACTCTCTTTTGAATATTGACATTAACGGAGAATCTATATCATTTGCTGATGATACCGTACTAGTTTTCAAGGGATCCACTTGGAACCATGTTAAGGATTCCGCCAGAAAGGTATTTCAACTGTTAAAAACTGGCTAGACTATAACAAATTATCTGTGTCAAAATCGATGAATCTCACAGTACAAAATATTTAGGTGTTACCATAGATAAAAATCTGAAGTGGGCAGAACATGTTACACAGTTAACCAACCGTACAAGAAGACGTATACATAAATTTTATCAACTCAGGAAAATATTAAACAGAACATTATTAACGTCAGTATACAAGGCATTGGTGGAGTCCATAATTAGATATGGAATCCTAATATGGGGAGGTCTGTATAGCAATGCATTGTGTCCTTTGAATGCGGTACAGAATTATATACTGAGGGTCATCCTACAAAAAAATAGAATGTTCCCAACAAATTTATTATATAATGATAACACACTTAATGTAAGATCTCTATATTTCCATGCCAATTGCTCATACATTCACAAAGCCACAGTACTAAGAAAATATGTGAATCACTGTTACAACACGAGAACAAGAGCAAATAATCAATTAACTGTTCCATTTTGCAAATGATGTTTGCAAGTCAAAGATTTGCTACAAGAATAGCACCAATATCATTCAACCTACTACCTCACTTCATAAAGAATTTAACAAATGCAAAAACTTTTTCAAATAAATGTAAACACTATATCACTCAGAATCTTAATATGTTTTCAAGTCTCCTATAATAATATTACTACTAAACTGGGATCCCGATTTATGATTTATAATTTGTAGTTCATAATTTATAATTGTATTTCTTATCTTTGGATTTGTTTTCCAATTTACAAATTCCTACATATGTTATTTAATTATATGCGCACACATGTGTCTCACACCTAGGTGCATCTAGAAAAATTTAATCAGAATATTACTACTTATTTTTACCATGTTGTAATATATATATAATGTAATGTAAGAATGAATTTAATGTAAGAATGTAAGAAGAAGAATACAGAAGTTTCCTGTGTATTTCATCTTAATCTAGTACCTCTTACTATACTATTATTGTGAGTAATGCAAATTATAATATAAACATGGCGTTCGTAAAGTTTTTTGTGACAATGTTGATTTTTTCTGGTGTTGAACAAACGCGAAGAGAGGGAACACAAATGTAGAGCTTTTCAACGTTACCCGAATTGCTACTCAGCCAGGGAAAATCAGATGAATAAGAAAAAAAATGCTTGCTTCGTATTGGAATCCTATAGGTAACCTCATCAAGCAGTGGAACTTATCAACAACTGCAGACATAATAATAATAATAATATACGTTTATTTGGGTAAAAATTCCAATTGAAAAAACATGAAAATATTTTAGGTAGATTTCAACATAAATACTACCCATTAGTCCGGTCATCATAACAAGACTTTCAATAAATTGTGGTATATATTCGCCGCTCATGGTCCCCAGAACCCAAAAAATACCATCAGTTCAAGAGTTTATATATTTCATCAATAATGAACATAATAGCATGAACAAAGAGTCTGATATCTCGATATTGTCAAATTTTTCTCTTGTTTCAAATCACCCACCATAATCATTCCTAAAAGTGCTGTAGTGACAGTACCCATTGCTCCTGACTGACAGATGAGTCTTGACACCTGACATGTGACACCATGTTTAATTTCATTTCCTCTTTCTTCCATACCGTTCAGTTTTGACTGAACCATGAGGACTGCCACTACTTAAATTTCATGTTTGTTAGTTTTCAACTGTTATTTACCAAATTGTTATATTTTAATAATTTTTAACTGGCGAAATCAACAAGGAGAAGGTTCTCTAGTCGACGCGTATATTTTTTTTTATGTATGATCAAGCATAAGTTTTCACAAAGCAGTTCGATACCGATGATTCTTTTTCCATTGGATAGGGTGTACTTCGGAGTTGGTCCCATTTGAATTTGAACAAAAAAATCCATTCCTAAGGGTAGCAAAATGGAGGATATTAATCGTTCACCCTCTGAATTTTGGTCCGTTAACCGATTCTATCAGACATAACTTTGTAGTGGGTTTTCCGCTTTGGATGATTCATTTTTTACAAGCTTCATATTAGCTTCGCTTGTATGTTTGTTTGTTTGTGTGTTTGTAACCGACTCATTTGGGCGCGATTTTGACCCACTTCCAGACGTCCGAATGATTTGAAATTTGGCAGGTTCACATAATTCCGGCATTAAGAAATTTTTGTGTGAAAAAAAACCAAAATGGCGGCTCCAATATGGCGTACGAGTTTTGTGATTATGGTCCGATTCGCTTCAAAATTGGTATCTGGGGATTTTGTGGTCGGAGATTATGATTCTTTTGTCAAAATTGAAAAATTCAAGATGGCAGCTCCAAAATGGTGGACGAGTTTTGTGATTATGGTCTGATTCTATTCAAAATTGGTATGTGGGGGTTTTTGGGGTCGAATATTATGATTCATTTGTGAAAATTGGAAAATTCAAGATGACGGCTTTAAAATGGCGGCTGAGTTTTGTGATTATGGTCTCATTCTATTTAAAATTGGTATGTGGGTGTTTTTGGGGTCGGAGATTATGATTAGGGTAGACTGGGTACGGTTGAAACAAAGGACGGTTGAAACAAAAGCAATATCTCGCGAACGGTTACGAAGGGAGTGAGGGTGCAAGGGGAGAACGAAGCGAAAGACAGATCCAAACACGAAACTCAGTGTTGCGCCCGCTCTCCCGTGGTGTTGTTGCTTACAGGAGGCCGTATTATATTTTGGTACCCAAAAGTAAGTATTTTTCTTCTGAGATTTATGCTAATATCATGAATTCTATTTAAGTCAAAGTATTGAGTGTCTGATTCTGATTTTTATGAAGCTTTTAGAATACGGAATAATAACCAGTTTTAATTTGTTATTATTACTACCATTTCTATAAACTGTATTTTACGAAAGGCGGGGTTGGGGACGGTTGAAACAATTTTTGTGGGTGCGGTTGAAACAGTAAATATATTAAGTTTTCTTATTTTCTAGATGCCGAGAGTTCGCGTAAGAAAGACTTCCAGAGGACAGATTGGGTTGTCGAGGTATAGAGATGCATATGAAGAGGTGAAAGCTGGAGATTCACTACGAAATGCGGCGGACAAGCATGGAATGAACCACTGTTTTCTCCTGAGATATATTCGAAAGCGAGATGCATCTGGCGAAGACGATCAAGTTATGGGGTATAGAGCACACAACCGAATTTTCAATGAAGAGCAAGAGCAAGAATTATCAAAATATTTTATTCGATGTGCAGACATATATTTTGGACTACCTAGAAAAGAGGTGAGAAAATTGGCGTACGAACTTACTATTAAGTATAATTTATCACGACCTCGAACTTGGGAAGACAACCAGATGGCTGGTGAGGAATGGTTTCGGATGTTTAAGAGAAGAAACCCTGAACTCTCCGTACGCGCCGCGCAAGCTACAAGCCTGTCAAGGGCCACTAGCTTTAATAAATCTAACGTCGATGTTTTTTATGACAATTTGACCATTGTCATGGACCGTCATAAGTTTGAGCCCCAAAACATATACAACACCGACGAAACAGGCATAACAACGGTGCAAAAACCTGATAGAGTTGTAGCTAAACTTGGTGCTCGTCAACTTCAGCTGAAAGGGGTATTTTAGTGACAGTAACCTTTGCAGCAAACGCCATCGGTAATGTAATTCCTCCATTTTTTGTTTTTCCACGAGTGCGCTACCAAGATCACTTTGTTAGGGATGGGCCAATAGGGTCTGCTGGAACTGCAAATCCCTCTGGTTGGATGCAAGATGAATCATACATGCATTTTATGGAACACTTCAAGAAATATACAAATGTTCCACCGTCACATAAAGTGTTACTCGTACTTGATAACCACACATCACACATTCATATTAACGCACTGGACTTTTGCAAGAACAATGGCATTGTCTTACTGTCTTTCCCTCCCCATTGCTCTCACAAACTCCAGCCACTTGATCGATCTGCATATGGCCCTTTAAAGAAGGCTGTAAATTCGACCTGTTATGCGTGGATGCGAAGCCATCCAGGAAAAACAATGTCAATTTATGACATTCCGGGGATTGTAGCATCTGCTATGCCCTTGCTCTGACGCCATCCAACATACAAGTCGGCTTTCGCAAAACAGGAATTTGCTATTGCCTTTGTAACGGATAGACCCAATCCCGAAAATACAACTGAGCTAACAGATAGACCTAATCACGAATATACAACTGAGTCTGCATTTGTTTCTACATTGAATGCAATTCCATCTGAAGATAAAACGCCGCCATTATGGCCTTCTCTTTTAACTGAGGAACTACAAACAGAGACAACGGTGCGCAACAGGCTATCAATAAGTCACCAGTTCCAACAAAAGAGAAAAAAACGTTGATAAACGTCACGAAACTTTGAGTACACCACCTAGACGTTGCAGCAGCATCAATCAGGAAACTTCACCGAGACCGTCTACTAGTGTACAAGCAATTTCTAAAAATCCTATTGTATTCACACCGGAAACAGTAGGGCCATTACCGAAAGCTCCCCCGAGGAAATCTAATAAAGGGCGAAAAACTGGAAAATCTACAATTTACACTGATACACCAGAGAAAGAAGCCATAAGAAAGGAACATGAAACAAGATTGAAACGGATTAAAACTAAGCAAGTTAAGAAGAACTTGGAAGGAAGAAAAGGTAAGAAAAATACTTCAAGAGGAAAAAAAAGTAATACACAGCAGGAAATGTCATCAGAAGAGGAAGAATGCTACTGTATTATTTGTTTGTCACCATATTCAGAAAGCAGATCCGGAGAAAAGTGGATTCAATGCATCACTTGTAAACAGTGGGCTCACGAAGAGTGCACAGTGGTCTTAGCTATGTTTGCCACAATTGCAACTCAAATGGATCCCTATGCTATATTTTGATTTGTTTCATTTTAGTTTATTCTGAAATAATTTTCATTTAGTTTGCTTTGTTTTAAAGAATACTGTTGATTTTTACTATTTTTGTTAAATACGTTGATTGTTTATTATTCGTGAAAGGCTGATTAGAAATATCTTTCTGAGGATTAAAACCTCGAAGACTGATTAATGTTGTCATACGGTGCCATGATTATGCTTATAATTAGGATCAATGCTAAATAGAACATGTTGTAATATTATATTTTGTATTATTTGCATGTGTTTCAACTGACCCCAATCACTGTTTCAACCGCCCCTGGCATGGGGACAATTGAAACAAATTGGATTTTTTTTTTAAATTTTGTATACTTCTAAAAATGGCACCCCAGGAAGTGAAATGGTAAAGCCCTTTCGTAGTTAGAAACGGGTTCTTGAATTTGACATATCATCATCGTTGCTTGGTTTATAAACAACAATACTATGAACGATAAAATCCAAATCGTTTCAACCGTACCCAGTCTACCCTACCCACTTTCATAAGATCATTCCATTTTTTAATTTGTGAAAAAATAATAAAAATAATAGTTTAAAGAAAACCACACTGAAATGAAGGAAATAAATAATAGTTTAAAGAAACTAAAAAACACGCTTTTATAGAAAACTAGACTAAACAAATAGAAAATAAGAAAAAAAATATTATTAAAAAAAAAAGCGTGGGGTGCATGGTATCAATAATTATATAGTACATCACACACCTAGGGCAGTAAAGTAAGAAATGTCTCAGATCACAGGTAATTATAGGCCGAGGCGATACCATGCACCCCACGCCTTTTTTTTAATAATTTTTTATTTTTTTATTTTCTATTTTTTTAGTCTGGTTTTCTATAAAATCGTGTTTTTTGTGTTTTTAAACTATTATTATTAAACAGGATATACTTCATAGTTGATCATATTTCAATTTGGAATGATATAATCCACCCCTATGTGTAGAAAAATAGGGGATGATTGATTTTTCACCTGTGAACATTGGCACACATATATAGTTGACATTGACAGATCCTCCTACATCCGTCACAATAATTACATTCTATGAAAGGATGGAATCACATACAAAGTGATGAAATCAACTAACCAGAACTTTCAAAAATAATTTATATTATATAACAACAAATAGTTAAAGTAGATAATCATATTATTCAACAGTTAATAGTTGGAGTAAGCTAGATAAGTAAGTATTTTGAAAGAAATCAAGAATTAAGTAGGTAGTAATTAGTAGATTTCAGCCACAAAAAATTGAAAAATAAAAACTTTTTAACAAAAAATTGAACCGACGAAAAAATCAACTGAAAAGCAAAAAATAAAAAAACCTTTTTATTCTTAGTCTTAATGATAATTGAGCTCCTAAACTAATGTGAGTAACTAATTTCGAGTCGGCGCCAAACAAACTAGCAAGTGAATTAGGTGAAGCATAAAATGATGGCAGCGTTATGATTACTTCTTCAAAGTAATATAATGATCCTCGATAATTGTTTGTTTGGCGCCGACCTGAAATTAGTTACTCACATTAGTTTAGGAGCTCAATTGTCATTGAGACTAAAAAGGTTTATTTCATTTTTTGCTTTTCAGTTGATTTATTCGTCGGTTTAATTTTTTGTTAAAAAGTTTTTTAACAAATCAAATGTGCTATTCCACCACCAAGGGTGTAACATTCTCTCTATTATGAAGAGCATCAGCTACTTTTACAAATAACCTCCACTTAATCTTAGACTTTTTAACAAATTTCATGTGTTTCCCATTGTACTCATATTAATTTTTCGAAAGCTTTACAAATTAAAAAAGAGTTTTTTCTTATCTCATCGGCCATTTTTCCATGACTGCAACTCCAAGAAATATGCTTTAAGTTTATTTCAAAAATTGATGTTTTATATATCCCCTACCTGTTAACTTTTGGGCGGATAGACATAGAACGATGGGACAAAAACAGTTTTGAATGATATCACCGAATCACCGATACTACTTTTTGAAATTAAAGTCATTATGATTGCTCGAGAGATGGCGCGGGGAGGCACATTAACTTAAAAATTTCAAATTGCATGGGGAGTCAAGTGGCACATCGTTGAACAGATAATTCATTTCTTTTTCCAGTCATCCTATTTCTTTCGAATTTCGTTTAAACGTTTCACACATGCATTTAAAATGTCAAGTATAAGGGCGGATTTGAATGGTACCCTTACCATGATAGCTTTTGAACGGTTTGATGTGATACAATGAGATATGAAATATATTAAATGGCATTACCGGTCCTACTTTTTGAGAGGAGATACATTACTATTACTCGACAGAGGGCACTGGGGGCATATCAACTTGGAAATTTCGACAGGCATAGAGGTCGAGTTGCACATTGTTGAAAAGGTAATTCAATTTTTCTTCCAACTATGGTTGTTCTACGGAATCACAATTGCGAGTGCGGCTTTTCATAGTCCTTCCTCCCTGTTAACTTTTGAACGGTTCGACATAGAACAACGGGACCGAAACTATTTTCAATGATATTATCGATAAAACTCTCTGAAATGGAAGAGATCGTAATTGCTCGATAGATAGCGTGGAAGGGTACATCAACTTGAAAATTTCAAACGGCATAGGGGGTCGAGTGACAAATCGTTGAGAAGATAATTCAATTCTCTTTTAACTATTTAATTTTTTTTAATTTTTTTAATTTTTTTTTTTCACAATATGCATTTCAAATTTTGTTATTCTTGACATTTCAAATGCATATAGTGAAAAAACGTATTGACGATAAAAAAATGGATAGTTGGAAAGAGAATTGAATTATCTTTTCAACGATGTGCCACTTGACCCCCATGTTATTTGAAATTGTTGAGTTGATGTGCCCCTCCGCGCCATCTAATGAGCAATCACAATGTCTTTCATTTCAAGAAGTATTATCGGTGATATTATTCAGAACTGTTTGTGTCCCATTGTTCTACGTCGAACCTTTCATTTTTAGCGTTATTATGTATTTGTTTAAAAAAACCTCAAAAAGGTCGATTTCTATTGTCAATTTGACAATTTAGAGTATGAAAATATTGGTCCCTTCTGGTGCACCCTCTGAATTTTGAGCACCCCCTCAAAAAATTTAATAGAGAATGTGGGTTGTGTGGCACTTTGTTCTGAAGGGATTTTCAATCTCTGTGCAGCATAAGTTTTTCAAATTTGGTGCATTCATAACTGAGAAAATGTTAAATTTTGATACTTTACGTAGAATGAAGGAAATAATATCACATAAAGTTGAGGAAGTATTTTTCAATTTATTTTGATTAAATTAAATGTTCAAAATGTCCACCATTCGCTTCTTTACAATAAGCAAGTCGATCTAGAAATTCTCGTACAACAATTTTGTAGGTCCTCAGGGGTTATGTTGTTGATTTCTTCCGTTATCCTAAATTTTAATTCTGCAATATTGTCCGGTCTATTGCAATATACTTCTGATTTTGAATGACCTCATAAGAAGTTATCGGAAGGAGTCAAATCGGGGGATCTAGGCGGCCATTCAATCGTTCCACGTCTTCTAATTCACCTATTGGAAAAAACTTCGTTCAAATAATATCTAACAATACGTTTGTAATGCATTGGAGCTCTCCGTCTTGTTGGTACCAAATTGATCTATCTATTGCATTTGGATCATTAACATCAGGCAAAAGTCTTTTAATATAGGCTGAAAAAAGTTCATCAACAAATCTAGAAAAATCTCACCATTAACTGTGCCTGCAATAAAATAAGGGCCAATAATTTTGTTGTTAATGATACCAGCCAGTTCACTTTTTTAGGATATTGTGTATGAGCCTCACACATCCAATGAGGATTTTATCTGCTCCAATATCTACAGTTTTGTCTATTGACCGTTCCATTTGAATGAACGGTATCTTCATCAGAAAAAATAATTTTGTTTATGAACTGCAAATCTGCTTCCATTCTGCCCATCATAAGTTCACAGAATCGTTGTCGTCTTCTATCAGGATCATCCTCATTCAACTCCTGAACAAACTGAACTTTATAAGGATGGTATTTTTCTTTATGTAAAGCTCTCAATATCGATTATTTACTTACATCATTGTCGGCAGCAAGTTGTCTACTTGTCATATGCGGATTTTCCTCAATCGCTAACAGTACATCTAACATTTTTCCTCATCCAATTTAACATTTCGACCTTGTTTTTGATTAGTTTTTACATGTCAAGTTTCACGAAATTTATTTTCTATTTTGCTAACTGTAGACTGTGAGACGTGTTAACCAGGGTATTTATTATTAAACATTTCACAAACTTCCTTTTGAGTTCTTGTTTTATTACCGCATCCAATCATAATTAAAATGTCTATTTTTTGAGTTCTGAATGAATGAGCCATAGTTAAATCAAATACACACACAAATATATTTGAAAACACTGACGTGTGTCAGCAACTTATGAATATCAAAATAACAGTAGTCTACTAGATTGACTTGACATTATTTATGTGGGTTTTGTGAATAATTTTTTGGTATCTTGAACGACTTTTTCCTGACGTTTAGCAAAACACATAAGAAAATACCTATATTTCTCATGGGGTTATTTAAAATCAAAAGTATATTTCAATAGACCAGACAATATTGCAGATTTAAGAGTTAGGATAACGGAAGAAATTAACAACATAACCCCTGAGGTCCTACAAAATGTTGTACGAGAATTCCAAGATCGACTTGCTTATTGTCAAGAAGTGAATGGTGGTCATTTTGAACATTTAACTCATTTGTAAAATAAATTGAAAAATTTTTCCTAAACATTATGTGACATTATTTCCTTCATTATTCGTAAAGTATAAAAATTTTACATTTTCAAAATAAATTTTCATAGTTATGATTGCACCAAATTTGAAAAACCTAATATTGCTTCACAGAGAATGAAAATCCCTTTCGAACAAGGTGCCACACGACCCCCCTTCTCATTTGAAATTTTTGAGGGGGTGCTCTTAATTCAGAGGGGGTGCAAGAAGGGGGTAATATTTTCATACTGTAAATTGTCAAATTGACAATAGAAATCGACTAGTTTCATGTTTTTTAAACAAATACATAATAACAATAAAAATGAATTTATTCCATACCTATGGACCGCACTGTATATATGGGATATAACGAAATTTGTCAACAGTGGAGGCCACATTTTTCAACCGAATGGAAATACATTGGGCACAAATCAAATAAGTTTCAAAATGGCGGCTGTTGAAAGCTTTAAAAAAATCTAAATTTTTCATTTATATACCAATATTGGCAAACTATAGGTCTTTTGACAGAACTTTATGAGCTCTACAACTTCATTCTTTTTAATTTTTTCTCTAAGATATTAATAATAAGCTTTATTTGAAATTGTGTTTATACATAAGGTCAAACCTGCAACATATTTCACACAAAGGACAAGAAATATGTTGCAGGTTTGACCTTCAGCCTCTCTCGTACAGATCTTTTGTGCATAACATTTGGTGAAAGTACCAGTGAATTCACCAAATCTTTGAAATGTACATTAGGCATGTTCACTAATGAATTCACCAAATCTTGTGAATTGACTCACTGACATCACTTTCAACTTCTGGATTGGGATTTGCATAAAATTTCTGAGAATCAACTAGTGGTCACTAAGGCCGATAAAGGTAATTGCATAGTTATATTAGATAGAGTTGATTATAATAACAAAGTTACACTTTTTTTGAGTACAGATAGTTTCTCCAGATTAACATTAGACCACACCAATAGATTTTTCAATAACATGAAGGTCACTTTGAATGTATGTATCGACACGATCAATTTTACAATTCTTCCAAGTTTAAACTTACCCCCATGAACCCCGCCACCCCTTTGCTTTACGGTTTACCCAAAATACATAAGGATGATATTCCCATCAGACCTGTCGTTTCTTACTGCAACTCTCCGGTATCTAAGTTAGCTTCGTGGTTAAATTCCCTTATTAAAGAGATCACCCATTTTCATAATCCTCTTTCATTGTTAAATTCATTTGAACTCACTCAAAAAATCAAAGATGTGGTGGTGCCACCAAATTCCATTTTGTTGTCCTTCGACGTGGTTAATTTGTTTCCTAGTGTCCCCCCAGAAGATTGTATCAGGTTAGTAAGAGAGCTATTATTCAAGGCAGATGTTCTTTCATTTCATGTCCTCAATTTATGCAGTCTGTTGAATACTGTTTTACAACAAAACTTCTTTCAGTTTAATAATGAATACTTTGCACAAAATTCTGGCCTAGCTATGGGTAGTAATTTATCCCCCCTTCTAGCAGAGATTTTTATGTCTGATTTAGAACATAACCTCAAACGCTTTCCTTTATTTAACAAAATATGTTTTTGGTACAGATATGTGGATGATTGCATTGTTCTTTTCGACGGGAATCTTCATGAAGTAAATCTGATGTTAGAATTTTCAAATTCCTTACACCCCGCGATACAATTTACAATGGAAATAGCAAAAAACAATTCTCTTCCTTTCTTAGATTTATTGTTAAACATCAACGATTCTAAATTTGATTTTTCGATTTATAGGAAACCAACTCATATAGATACAGTAATTCCCTTTTCTTCTTGCCACCCCAATTCCCATAAATTCGCAGCGTTCAATTCTCTTTGCCATAGACTTTGTCCCCTTTGTCCCCTGAAAGTTTCAATATTGAATGGAATATTATTAAACAAATAGGTCACAACAATGGTTTCCCCCCTTACTTAATCAACAGAATTCGTGATAAACATCTAATCAAATCCCTCAATCGCAGTTTAGTTCCGATAGAAAAAACCAATAAATATTGTTCTATTCCTTATTTAGGCAAAGTTTCTCTTGATATCTTGAACATTTTCAGACGTTTCGGTAATGATATCAATTTATCCTTTTACACTACGGATTCGATTTCCAAAATGTTAGTTAATACTAAAGATAAAGTACCTCTCTCCCACAAATCAGGAGTCTACAGAATTTCATGTTCACAGACTGATTGTGTTGCCCAATATGTCGGTCAGAGTGGTAGAAAAATAAAAACAAGAGTTGGTGAACATGTTAAACTGATTGAGAGCTTTAGAAATCCACACATAGATGATTATAATACCAAAAGTTCATTTGCTAACCATATTCTTAATCACAACCACAGCTTTGATATTGAGACTGATTTAGATATTTTACATGTTTGCCAAAAGGGCTCTTTGCTCAATTTCCTTGAAATATTTTAGATCAATGCTGTCATAAACAATCCGAGTGTCATTTCCTTAAATGAACAAGTACAGTTTGATTGTCGAAAGTTTTTTAATTCCCTTACATTTCATTAGAACTTTTTCCTGCCTCGATCTCCGATAAACCAATTGTTCTATGTCATAGTGGATCTGTTCGTTTGGACAGGTGTTATTCCGGTTAGCTCTGTGGTGTGGTATTCCTTTCTTCAGTACAAGTTGCACTTCGGGGTGTTCGTTGGAATAACTAGTCTGTCACATACACACTGTTATTTATTTTGATAGCTCTGTGGTGGTATGGTTCTTTGCAAATTTAAATGGAAGGACATGAGCTCTTTGCATGGTATAGTAATTGCTTTGGTTGTGATTTACATCTAGTTCATATTTGTTCCGTGCATGGAGTTCTCTTGTCGCCGTTCCATGGTTAGGTTTGACAATTCAGTCTGCCAGATGGATGGCTCTTTGGTTGCTGTCAATCACCAGCCATTGCTTCCATTGTTTTCACTGTCCTCATGTCGTCCAGTTATTTTGCATCGGCTAATGTATTTAGCCCCCCTAAATTTAAAAATGGGACACAGCCCTTGAAGGCGAACTCCCAATTTTCCATATGGTCCTAATTATGATCATTGGACTCAAAATAATTTTATATCGTTGACCTACAAAATATTTTTTATCTCCATGTAAGTAGCACTTATTGTATCACACTACCTATGTAATTAAGTCTTTGTTCTTCTTTTATTGTAGAAAACTTTTATTATCCGCTGATGATGAACCTATAGAGGTTCGAAACATGTTCACCTAATCGATGGTTTTTATCTAATCGATTGTTAATATTATATTGTGGAGACGACTTCGAGTTTTTCTTCTTCATAAAAATAAAATTAACTAATTCATTATTATGAAACCTACATTTCATTTGTTCTCTCTTGCATTAAGTGAAAAATACTCATTCAAAAAAGTTAATAGGCAAAATCCAAAATTCTTGCAGGTGGAGCTAACAGCTATTTGAAAGAGGTGGGCAATACCCTGAAGACAAAAGGAATACTTGCATTCTCAGAATGCTGCATGTTGTTATACGATGATAAATGCATACTAAAATACAGACAAGGTAACTCTCCACACATTCTCGTTGACGGACTTTTTATATTCACGAGATATGTGTGATGCATCATCATAAAGTTAGGAATTATCTTTTTCTCCGACTACCGCAAAGCGGTGATACGACTGTCTATGTTTAGGTATGTATATACATTGTATTTTTGTGAAATCTTTGTAAATTTTGTCGTTATGAGATCTGAAATTTCCTCAAAAATAATCATTTTTCGTTATGTTTTTGTTCATTTTTCGGAACATTCATTCATTCATACCAATTCTCATCTTAACCTACTATATAAAACTTAAATAACCACTATGGTTATGTCCTTGAACATTATTAGTGTGAATTAAGGAATTGACATAACTGAAACTGAAATCAATCCACCCAGACACCACATATTCACAATGAATACTCAGTTAAATTGAACTACTCTCACCTATACACAACAATAATTTCAACTAACCCAGACAATTCTCTGAACCATTATTTTTCTAAAAAATATTTTCTTTCCGAACGCTTTTCACTAACTGTTCTAAACAATCATAGCACTGAAAATTTTCAATTCTCGTAAATGACGAAATCGAAATGCTCTCACTAGCATAGCAGGAGGGAGCGAAAATGACAAACTAAATTTCAGAATAACATGGAGTTACAGAGATTTATAGATTCGAAGAGCAATCGTGAGTGGTGGTACATCAATATGCAGATGAAAGAAAAAAGAAGAGAGAAAGGCTGAATATCCAAATTAGATCAAAGACGGATAGCATACATATGATCACACCGTATGAACTCAATTTCTGATTATTTTCCAAATTTGACCGGGAGTGGGCTCTATAAGCAAATTGATCAAGCCAAGATAAAGCTTCTTCGAATTTCTGTACATCGAAGAAAACCAAAACAAAGAAAACGACAAAAATTCAAAAAAAATTAAATAATCAAGATGCAACCCAGAGACACCAAGGAAAAAGAGTTAAGAAATCTAGAGCAAAAATGACTGAAGAACAGTTACAACAACAACGAAGGATTGACCGGGAAAGATGGAAAAATGAAGGGCGGTGATAAAACATATAGAGATGATTAGCGAAAGGGATAAAAGGAACCACTGAAAACGGTGGAAGGAAGCTAGTCAAAAATACAGATATAACAAAAAATTACAACTGACTACTCAAGACTTCATATAAAATAATTCACCCCCAAATAGTGATGACGAACAATTGCACTTACAAAACTGCGATAACTTGTCTGAGCAATATACAAATTCGAAATCATCTGAAACCTCAAACTTGCCTAATGAAATTCCTGGAACATCTCAAACTTAGAGTTCTAAAAAACGAATAAGTCGACGTAAGATTAAACGTGATAGAGCAAAATGCTACAGGAAACTGAAAGAATCTGAGATAGTGATAGAAGAATTGAAAAGGAGATTGGAAAATTCTAGAGAAAGGGAATAAAGACAAAGATTGAAAATTGAAATCCTGCAGACCCACAGAAATAAATCAACTGATCAATTTGAGGATTCTCCATATACAAAGATTAAGGGAATTAATGTACTTCAAGAAGATGATTAACGATTATTGTTTGATGAAGTCATATGTGCCCAGTTATCTGAAAATGTACAATCACAAGATAGACAGAATAAAAAGGAAGTAGCATCAATGCTTATCGATGGCAACATAATTGAGAAATACAATATGATTGAACAGGTAAAAACAAATGTTTCGTACAAAATGCATAGGAAACAAATTGGTAATTTGCGTTTGAGTGAAGAATAGAGAGAAAGAAAAGGGATATCGAAATCGCACAGAAAATTCTTGAATTTGTTCAGGAGTTTCTGGAAAAGGCAGTAACTCACGAATGTGCCCAGAAAAACAACTATCCTAATCCCTAACTAAAGGTCCTTTCAAAATATCTATCAGATGTAGTTCAATGTCCCAGCGTGGCTTTAGCTGGGAGAATAGTTATTTTTAACCGACGAAACCAAAAAGGAGGAGGTTCTCTATTCGACGCGTATATTAAATTTTTTATCGTTTTTTTATGTATGATCACGCATAACTTTCCACTGCGGCGTCCGATTCCGATAAATCTCTTTCCAGTGGATATGGTTCTCTTTGAAGTTGGTCCCATCTCAATTTGAAAGATGAAATCCACCCATAAGGGTAGCAAAATGAAGGATATTGATCACTCACCCTCTGAATTCTGGTCCGTTAACCGATTCTATCAGGCATAACGTTGTAATGGGATCTTCGATTTGGATGATTTTTCTCTTATCAGATAGGGTATACCTCATAGTTGATCATATTTGGTTTAAAAAATATCCACCCTTACGGGTAGAAAAATAGGGAATAATTGATTTTTCACTTGTGAACATTGGCACACATATGTGGTTGACAATGACAGATCGCTAGTGTCATTATCACAATATCATTATATTCTATGAGAGGATGGAATGATATACAAAGTAATGAAATAAACTAACCAGAACAACAAAAATGATTTATATTACAACAAATAGTAAAAGTAGATAATCATATTATTCAACTGGTAATAGTTGAAGTAAGGTGGGTAAGTAAGTATTTTGGAAGTAATCAAAAAACAAGTAGATTGTAATTAGTAGATTTCAGCCACAAAAAATTGAAAAATGAAAACTTTTTAACAAAAAATTTAACCGACGAAATGAACTGAAAAGTAACAAATAAAATAAACATTCTTAGTCTCAGTAACCAAGCTCCTAAACTAATGTAAGTACCTAATTTTGAGTCGGCGCCAAACGAACAATCTTTAAATTACTTCAAAAAAATTATCAGAATGTCATCGCGCAACTTGATGCCATCATTTTACGCCTCAAAATTAGTTACTTACATTAGTTTAGGAGCTTAGTTACTGAGACTAAGAATGTTTATTTTATTTTTTACTTTTCAGTTCATTTCGTCGGATTAATTTTTTGTTAAAAATTTTTTATCTGTTAGATATTCACAAAAAAAAAACTTCATTTTCATCTTAGATTTTTCAATTCACAGAAAAATGAATGGGAAGCATTCGATATTCATTTGAGAATGTCCCCCTTTTCACATTTTGGTAATAAGTCATTTCGGAAACATATCGTATATGAAAATTTTTAGTGATAATAATAATCAACCGTGCTCATATTCCATCCATAGACAATTCAAACTGAATTTGACAATTCAAATATGATTTAAATTTGAATAAAAACTCAGCTTTTTGAATGATGTCTAAAATAAGTTTATGTGAATGTGTTTAATACTCCCTACAACGAAACAAGTCGCCAAATTACGTTTTGTTCGCAAATCCTTCACCATTCATTTCAAATTGTGATACTTCTATCGTATTAATATTACAAAACAAAAAAAATCAAGTCTGTTTTAATCCGTTTCCGAAATGACGATTTCTGTTAAAAATAATATTTTAAATCTTCAACCATTGGATTTCTTTCGCGGCAGCTTCGATATATATTTCTAGGGCACTACACTTATTAAAAAAATGAAAAATTGAGGTAATAAAGGAATTTAGATTTTTTTATTTGAATTTTCAGTAATTTTCCCGTTTAAAATTATTATTCATATATACATTTTGGAAGAATATAATAACATTTTTATTCACAAAAAGAAGTGTAAAATAATTCCAAAAACCAAATTTTTCAACTGTTAACTGGGCTTCTTAACTCCCTAAATCCCCAAATATTTTCCTAACTTGCTCTGGGGACGGCAAAAACTTAACTTCGACTCCCCGATCCCGATCAGTCGTATCTCACAAAAACTCTTGTTTATGTTTATGACACTAACGAAAACAATTCCTGTTATAAAAAATAGCAACACTGTGTCCCACTATTGATAGACTACACAATACATTTTTGAAAATACCCCCGGTCAAAATCACGTGCTCCGAGCTCGCACAATCGCCCCCTCGACTCTCCTACTCCTATAGTTACGTGGCTGCATAGCGTGGTTTTTCTTGGCGTGAATCGACGTGTACTACTTGGTCTAGAAAAGTGGATCAACAGGGCCAATCTGGTTTGGCGGTGACAGTTTAGATAGGTTACTCGGGCTTGACTTGGCATAGCTGGACCAGGAATGTATGGTTTGCCCGAATGGTTAGACTTAGAGATGCTAGACCAAGACTCGATCTGACTAACTTGCCATGACTCCGACTAGCTGGGCTTTGATATGGCTCAGCCTGATTTGACTCTGCATAACTCGGTTTAGATGGACTGGATTGTCAAAAATTGGTTTTTAAAAGAGACGACTGATGGTTCGATAGGGTGGTTGAAATTAGGTTGTCACCGTACCCCATGCTACATAGGGAAATAGGAGAAGTTGGATAGTTAGGAAGTTGAAAAGTCCAGTTATCAATTGAAGAGTTTGGTTTTTGGTTGTTGAAAGTATCCTGCATTCATGTTTGTGAGTATCTTTAGTTTTATCCATTCAAAATCTGTAACTAATAGGAGAGGTCAATTATTACAATTAAACCATCAATTTTCTCATTATACAAATTTGAATGAACTTTGTTTTATATTCTTTACAAAATATACTCAATCAACAAAGGATTAGAATCTACCTAGTTTGTCGTGAAATAACCGAATCCACAACAATATTCATTATTGACAGTAATATTGAGATTTTCAGACCCACTTCTATGGGTTCTGAACCTCATAATATCAGTTTTGTCAGTATTGAGTAATTATGAAATAGAACTAAATCATCTGAACAAATGACTAAAGGCTACACAACCTTTATTTTTCCCTATACTGTCATATTTCCTCGATATTAACAATGAGATATCAGCATATGTAACAAAATGACCTTTTTCGAGATATTATCTATCTCATTAATATATGAGAGAAACAACAAAGGCCCCGAAATAGAGCCCTGTGGAACACCCATGAAAACATCGTAAATTTCCCATATATATATTCTTTTAGCTCCTTGTCGTAGAAATTGAGAGTGACACATTGTTTTCTATCACTTGGGAAACTGATTATCCAGTTTAAAAGGTTATCGCTCATTCCATTTCTAAATAAATTCAATTTTGATAATATTGTTACGGAGCTGGATCTGTTTATTGAAATACACGAATACATTGATGTCCGTTTATCAAACTTCAAAAACACAACAAAATAATGCACTCCTAAAATACAATACTCAATCACAGTGTACTACCAAAATGTACCGCGTACCGCCCTGTACTAAATACAACTTCACCTTGAACTCGTTGAATTACTACTTCTTGAATGAATTACCCCTCCTTTGGCACTCACCCGTCCGTGGCATCAAGAATCTTCGAACAGTTCGTAGAAATATCGAGATCATTCGATAGGCTCTAGTTGTCAGTAATTTATGAGGAAGAATCTTCGTCGTTCCAGACCCTTGCATCTGCTCTGTTTTTCTTCCTCGTCTTGTCAAAACCGACACTCTGCAGTCGCCGCAAGTTCATTTTTTTAAGAAGCAGTCTACAATGCCCTGTCAGTTGCCCTGTTATCAGGTATAAATAAAATCAATCAAAAACCTTTTTAAATACAAGCTTCTATTCAAATGCGCTAAAATTAAAAAAATTATTGCTTTGGATGTTAGGTTATTCCGTGAGTTATAGATTCAAAAGCTTGTCATTTTTCTATTCGAAAAAAAAACTTTGTACAGAATTACCTACGTTACACATCCAAAGCAATTATGTTTTACTCTTTAGCGCATTTAAATGAAAGCTTGTCTTTAAAAAGTTTTTGATTATTTATTTTATTTTGTGCTTTTTAGTTAGTACGCCTTCATCTATGCATTTTTGTTAAAGCATCGTTATTATGAGGCCTTTTTCCTTTGACTTCTGAGCTATCTAGTTCTTCAATGAGAAGACCATCTGAAGATTATCTCGTCCGCCATCCTGGAGCTGCCATCTTCAATTCATGAATTTTGACAGAAAATAAATGATCTTAGACTAAATTCATAATCTCTGACCCCAAAAACCTCTACATGCCAATTTTGATTAGAAACGGTCCATAATTACAAAACTCGTCTTGAAGCCGCCATCATTAATTCATGAATTTTGACAAAAAATTCATAATCTCCGTCCGCAAAAACCCCCACATACCTATTTTGAATCGATTCGGACCATAATACAAGAAAGTCGGCCATCTTGGAGCCGCCATCTTGATTTTATTAATTTTGAGACAAAACCCATAATATTCTACCCCGAAAACCCCTGCATACCAATTTTTAATCGAATTGGACCATAAACACAAATATCTTCCGCCATCTTGTTTTTATCTTTAACGAGAACATAGTCACCGGAATTATGAATACCTGCCAAATTTCAAGTTGATCAGACGACGGGAAGTGGGTCAAATTTGACTCCAAATCCTCAGACATCGGGTCAGGTGAAACTAAATGAAAGCTTGTAAAAAACAGAGTCTCTCAATAGTTTTTATTTTGAAATCACATAATAAATGTCTGGAATTTCGAGAGAAACTTGTACAAAAAAAATCAGTGAATAATGAAGCAATAGTTTGTGGATCATCAAAATCACACTCATTTTTCATGATAACAGTATTATTCTTCTCTTAGATAATTCGGAAATAACCCTCCAGGTCATAAGACTCTGATTATGAAATTTCGTAGTTGTTATTGAGTTGTATGTTTTTTCTTTGGATTACGATAATATTCTTTCGATTTCGGTAAAATTTTTGTTAGTCCAAAGAGATTTACAAATTTCATCATTTATCGAAATTTTCATATCAGATGATCATAATCATAATCTTTTTGAAAATACAAATTCCAACACTACTCCTCCAACCGCTTTATATTTCCTTTATTCCTGGTCATCTTCGAGAAAGATTTGAGTCAAATAATTGAAATAGAATGTTATATTATTTAAGAGAAAACGGGATGTTACGTACTAATCTATAAAACACAAATGAATTTCGATTCTTTGTAAGCGAAAAACGTGAGAATGGCTAGATCGATAAGGTTAATTTCTTTTAATGTTCGTAATTGCCCAAGGATGGTTTTTACAGAAAGCTGCAGAGAGGTTTCATGTAAGCCCACCAAGCAGAAGGTCGTGGGTACGAATCTTAGTCAGGTACGTTTTTTTATCAAATTTTATAAAAACAACGGCTGGACCAATTTGGCTAACTTTTTTTAATGTTCGTAATAGTCCGAATAAGGTTGTTAGAGAAAGAAAGGTTTTGAGAAAAGTTATTGGATTTGAAAGAGCTTTTTCTGTGGGATTTTTGAAGACCATAACACGATTCGAGCGATATATACGTAATTCTTTGGTCGTGGAAAAGTTTTCAGGTATATATATATATATATATATATATATATATATATATATATATATATATATATATATATATATATATATATATATATATATATATATATATATATATATATATATATATATATATATATATATATACTAGCGGACCCGACAGACGTTGTCCTGTCCAAATTTCTATGTTCCCTAAAATGTTTTTCCCGAAAACTCTCGTCCGCGTAGAATTTCTTTTTTTCTATGTTTTCCTTTATGTTGTTCCATCTATATTATGCTTTTGACTCCTTCCGCTTCCTGTTCTCCCGTTATCTCGTTTTCCCGTTAACCCGTTATCCCATTTTCCTGTTACCCGTTTTTTCTTTATTCCGTTATCCCGTTTTCCCGTTATCCCCTTATCCTGTTTCCCGTTATCCCGTTATCCCGTTATCCTGTTATTCCCGTTTTCCCGTTATCCCATTTTTTCGTTATCCCGTTTTCCGTTATCCCTTTATCCTGTTATCTCTTATCCGTTTTCCCGTTATCCCATTATCCCGTTTTCCCGTTTTTTCGTTATCCGTTATTCCCGTCATCCCGTTATCCCGTTTTCCTGTTATCCCGTTTTTTATTTATCCCGTTATTCCGTTTTCCCGTTATTCCCTCATCCTGTCATCCCATTATCCCGTTTTCCCGTTTTTCGCTATCCCGTTATTTCGTTATCCAGTATTCCAATTATCCAGGTATCCATTTTTTCCTTATCCCGTTATCCCATTTCCCCCTTATCCTGTTATTCTGTCATCCCGTTATCCCGTTTTTTCGTTATCCCGTTATTCCCGTTATCCCCTTTTCATGTTATCCCTTTTTTTCTATAAAATAAAATAAAATATAAAATAGGGGTTGATCGAAGAAGGGTGAAAATTAAAAGTAATTTGATTTTTTTTATTTTAAGTCTTGACAAAATAAAAATAAAAATCTTGCCAAAAAAATAGGGGTTGATCGTAGAAGGGTGAAAATTCAGGGTTGTATGTATTTTCGGATGCTGTATCATAAAAAAATAAGAAAAAAAAATTTGAATAAAAATCAAGGGGTGGACCACCCTTAACATTCGGGGGGATGATTTGTGAATCTTAACCATCCAGGGCGCCACCCAGGCGCATACAAAAAAATTTATTCAAATCGGTCCAGCCGTTTATGATACCGACTGCAGCGCCATCTGCCGGCTGATTTGTGAATCTAGACCATCCAGGGCGCCACCCAAACTCGTACAAAAAAAATTAATTCAAATCGGTCCAGCCGTTTGGAGTTCAGTGCCACACACGTACAGTAGAATTATATATACAGTGACCGGCAGAAAGTACGCATCATATGGAAAATTCTTTTATTAATAAATTTCGACGAATGTCGATATGTGCAATCGCTTCTGCATCAAAAGCAACCCCAAAAGACGTTGTACAGTGCCGTTCGTCTTTTCGTGTTTGGAGGAAAATTTAAAAAAATTAAAAATTATGTTTCAAAACACACTTAGTTGGGAAAATATCGAAAAATGTTATTCGAAAAAGTTGTTCAGAACGTTATTTTATAGCTATGTACGAGTTTTGAAAGAAATCTGAGATAAAAAATAAAAATCAATTTTTTGCCATAATAAAAATTTCAATTTGAAAAAATACATTTTAGACAAAGAAACTCATTAGTAAGGCCAACAGTAATATTTTAAATGATATTTTGTAAATATTCGCAAGCTACTTCTATTTTATTCGGAAAAAAATTGAAATCTATGGATTTGCCATGTATTCAGCTGCTTCATAAGAGGTCACTGAAATATCTCCAGGACATTATAATCCCGATACTGTTCATTATTAATAAAATCCTTGTATCTACATAATTTCAAATTGAATTTTTCATTCAAACAAAAAATAAATTGATTACAAACTTTCGAGTATGCATTAAATTGTTTGGTTTATAATTATTTCAGCTTCTAATTTTATTATAAAATGTAATTATGTAAAAAATTGAATCAATTTTTTGTTCTAAAAAAAAATTCATGTTAAAATTCTGTAGATACATGGTTCTTTGTCAATAATAAACAGTATCGGGATTATAATGTCCTGAAAATATTTCTGTGACCTCTTATGAAGCAGCTGAACACATGGCAAATCCACAGATTTAAAAGTTTCTTCGAATAAAATAGAAGTAGCTGGTGAATCTTTACAAAATATCATTCAAAATATTACTCTTGGGCTTTACTAATGAGTTTCTTTGTCAGAAATGTATTTTTCCAAATTGAAATTTTTTTTATGGCAAAAATTTATTTTTATTTTTTCATCTCAGATTTCTTTCCAAACTTGTACAAAGCTATAAAATGTCGTTCTAAACAACTTTTCCAACTAACATTTTTCAATATTTTCCCAAATAAGTGTGTTTTGAGACATAATTTTTTAATTTTTTAAATTTCCCGCCAAACAAGAAAAGACGAACAGCACTGTACAACATCTTTTGGGGTTTCTTTTGATGCAGAAGCGATTGCATGTATCGACATTTGTCAAAATATTATATTAAAAAAAATTCCCATATGATGCGTACTTTCTGCCGGTCACTGTATAAAGATATATATATATATATATATAATATATATTTATACGGGAAAACGGGATAATGGGAATAACAGGAAAATGGGATACCGGGATAATGGAAATAAGAGGAAACGGGATAACGGGATAACGGTATAGAATATCAGGAAAATAGGATAACTGAAAAACGAGGTAACGGAATGAGGGGATAACGGGAAAACTGGAAAACACTGGAAAACGGAATAACGGTAAAACGGGAAACAGAAAGCGGACAAAGTCAAAAGCATAAACCTTGATGGAACAAAACAAAAAAAACATAGGAAAAAAATTGAATTGATTTTTTTTGAGAAAATATTACATTGAAGTAATGAGAAAATATATTAGTGAAATGAACAAAGGCTTCATTAGTATATTGTATCTGTTAAAGTGAATTCCAGTTGGTATTAAATATGGTATATCTAAATTCGTTTATAGTATTTTTCTTTAAATTTCTCTTCGTATATAATATGTTTGTTTGCTTTATCATTGGAAGAAATCAAATTTAAAGTTGTCAATATGGTTTCATTGTCAGAGACTTCATTATCGATTTCTATAGGTAATTCGTATATCAAAATTGATAAATGTATGGTCAATTGTGGATATTATTGAAATTATGACTAATTGTGACTTTTGCTGGCCAGAATAGGTTGCCAAATTACAGTATTCCAGAATAGCGAATAATTTCTGTTGTTATTTTCCAGCATAATAAGAGTGTGTGTTAAGAACACCGCATAAAATGATTTTGGTGTTATATCTCATAAGATACACAATTTTACCATATTTTCTAGAAAGAAAATAACCATTTAATCAGTCATTGGTTTTGCATGAGTAGCACATTTCATGTAATGCCGGATTCTTGGTTTTGAATCGAATCTTTAGGAAAACTTATGGAGGGTTGCTGCAACAGTTTGGTCAGATCAATAGAGGTCAGATATAGGCAAACAAAAGAGAGAAAAGTTTATTGATATTTTGTTGATAGAAAATCAATCCTGTGAAAGTCTTGATAATGAGGAGAAATATTATTGTGTGGCTGCATGGCAAAATTTAAAAAAATTCCCAGAACTAATCATCTTCATGTAACGATTATAAATGTAATTGTGATCAATATTATTAATTTCAATGATTAACTAGATTAATACAAATCAATTATTTCGAATGTTTCCATTTCGTTGATACTGGGAGGGCCATCGAAGATATAATCGGTCTTGTCAATTAACAATATTATTAAATAAAATCAATGGTGGGAACTCAAAGTCAATCTCGGCGGAAACAATACCTACTTTATTTCCAAGGTGTATGCATTTTGGAAGTAAATACTTTCATCATCAGCACGAATATATATAATAATAATAATAATCGACTTTCATTTCAACATTACATAATAGACGAAGTTTAGCTAAAGCTACTCTTACACTCAACCTACTAAGCATTATAAGAATAGAGTGTAACTGAATATTAATATAGATTGTGTGATGGTATAAATTGTTTGTAGTATACATATACAAGCAACATAGTTGGGAATGAAATTGAATTAATCTGATCACATATTGAATTTTGCTTTCAGTTTCCTTTCGAATGTGGATTTTGAGAATTTGAGGAGGTCTTTCATAATCGTAATGTGGTAAAATACAGCTAAGTGGAAGAAGGATTTTCTGAACACGGCTGACGAATGACGAATCTGTCACTACGCCTAGTATAAATGCTATAGCTCTTGTTTTCACTCATTCAACCTCATCGTTATACACACAATATGATATGATAATAAAAGAAAAACAATCATATATGTGAAGTGTAGATGAGGAAATTTGTTCTTTGTTAATTTTTTTGTTATTTTAATTATGATGACCATTCGTTAAACTCTTCGTATCCGTGCTGATGATGGAAGTATACATTTCCTAGATGCATACACATTGGAAATAAAGTGAACTTACACACATATATAGGTATATTGTTTTCGAAGAGATTGACTTGGAATTCCCTCATTGATTATTATTTTCTATCCACTACTCTTTGAGTAATATGGACTATTTCCACCATACCAAAATCATTCATCCACTAACCAATTTTTTGTATGTTCTTCATGGATATCTATGGAGTTCAATGAGAAGAAGAAACTCTAGGTGTTCCTAACATTGTGGAATCAATGGATTTGTTCATTGGTCGTTCGTTTTCTAAACTGCCCGGTATAGCTTGTCACTTAATTAGGGACAAAGTGGCTTGGAGGAATATGAGTCAACACTGATTCCCAGTTCAAAATGCGTAATTTCCTAAGTTCACTGACAATTATCCAAGAAGTTTTCATTTTATTAATTAATTTTGCGATTGTTATACGGTGAATATGAACAATTTAGGTTGCACATACTTGATAAACGCGAATATTTTTCGGACAACAATGAACCGATTATAAAACTTTATAATTGGATATTTGCTGATTGTAAATTGAAATGAGGATAATGTTTATGAATGGTGGAAAATGTTATAAAATGAATTTTCCTTATTTTTATCCAATCCCACACATTGAATATTGCTGAGTGTGAAACTATTCCCATATATCTAGATGGCATTGCAGAAATTCGAAGAATGTATTTTGGTTATGCTCCTTTGTATTTCATAAACATTGGAATTTCAAATGGGGGAAATTCATTGAAAGCAAGTTAGAAATGACTGATAATTAAGAATAACTTAAGAACGCTTTCGTTTATTGATAAACTGAACAAAAACAAATCGTTTTTATTCGTAGGACTAAGGAAGAAGTATTTATCTGCGATTTGCCGTCTTTGGAAAATGTTGATTCATAAATATGTAATGATTTTTATAGAACAGGAGACACCCAACAAACATTATAAACAAAATTTCGACATTCGAATAGGACTCTGAATTAAGGCTATGAGATAATAGTCTAGATTTCAGCAAAGTAAAAGTTCCACACACATCGAATTTGGTATATTTTTTATTGATCCTTTTGAATACACTTGTTATATGTTCATTGCAATTGGGACCATACACTCGGGTTATTCCTAAGAACTTTGTGCTTGATTTGCTGGTGATGTTCGCCCAGTTTGGCGAAGGTAAATTAAACATAAATTTGCGTTTGATGAAAGAAATTTGCAAATTGAAAATATGGAATGGAGGTGTAAATAAGTAAAATTATCGTAAGTAATTGCACAAGTGCATCAAAATTAACGATAATTTGCAGCAACCCTTCATAAGTTTTCCTAAAGATTCGATTCACAACCAAGGATCCGGCATTACATGAAAGGCTGCAATGCTGAGCTATGTGCTACTCATGCAAAACCAATGACTGATTGAATGGTTAACTGTTTTTCTTTCTAGAAAATATAATAAAATTGTGTATCTTATGAGATATAACACCAAAATTATTTTATGCGGTGTTCTCAACACACACTCTTATTATGCTAGAAAATAACCACAGAAATTATTCGCTATTCTGAAATATTGTAATTTGGCAACCTATTCTGGCCAGCAAAAGTCACAATTAGTCATAATTTCAATAATATCCACAATTGACCATATATTTATCAATTTACGAATTACCTGTAGAAATCGATAATGAAGTCTCTGACAATGAAACCATATTGACAACTTTAAATTTGATTTCTTCCAATAATAAAGCAGACAAACATATCATGAAGAGAAATTCGAAGGAAAATACTATAAACGAATTTAGATATACGATATTTAATACAAACTGGAATTCACTTTATCAGATACAATATACTAATGAAGCCTTTGTTCATTTCACTAATATATTTTCTCATTACTTCAATGTAATATTTTCTCAAAAAGAATCAATTCAATTCAACAATATTCATTTAGCTAGTAGCTGACCCGACTGACTGTTTAAATGTCTATATTTCCTGATTTTTTTCCTATGTTTTTTTTGTTTTGTTCCATCAAGGTTTATGCTTTTGATTTGCCCGCTTTCTGTTTCCCGTTTTACCTTATTCCGTTCTCCAGTGTTTTCCCGTTTTCCCGTTATCCCCTTATTCCGTTACCTCGTTTTTCAGTTATCCTATTTTCCTGATATTCCGTTTTCCCTCTTTTTTCTTATATATATATATATATATATATATATACCCTTTTCCCTATATATATATATATATAATTTTTATATATATAATTATACTGTACGTGTGTGGCACTGAACTCCTCCTAAACGGCTGGACCGATTTGAATCAATTTTTTTTGTATGCGTTTGGGTGGCGCCCTGGATGGTCTAGATTCTAGATTCACAAATCAGCCTGGCAGATGGCGCTGCAGTCGGTATCATAAACGGCTGGACCGATTTGAATGATTGTTTTTCGGGTGGCACCCTGGATGGTTTAGATTCAAGAATCATCCCCCTAAATGTTAAGGGTGGTCCACCCCTTAATTTTATTCTTAATTTTTTAGAAAAATTTTTTTGTTTTAATTTTTTTATGATACAGCATTCGAAAATACATACAACCCTGAAATTTCACCCTTCTACGATATTTTTTTGGCAAGATTTTTATTTTGTCATGACAAAAATTCATATTACTCTTAATTTTTACCCTTCTACGATCAACCCCTATTTTTTTTTTTTTTATTTTATAGAAAAAACGGGATAACAGGAAAACGGGATAACGGGAATAACGGTATAACGAAAAAACGTTAAAACGGGATAACGGGATGACAGGATAAGGGGATAAGGGGAAAACGGGATACCGGGATGAAGAAAAAAAGGAATAACCAGGAAAATGGGATAACGATAAGGGAAAAAGAGATAACGGACAACAGGAAGCGGAAGGAGTCAAAAGCATAATCTAGATGGAACAACATAAAGCATATATATATATATATATATATATATATATATATATATATATATATTTACTTCTCTTTTCCTTTCGGGAATGTATAGATGGGATCAAAATATCACCAGTACTTCATATAACTTTCGTTCCTGAAAGCCTTTGTTACCAAGTTACGGGCCCTCAAAGTTACAAAATGAAAAATGTTTTTCTTTGATAACTTTCAAAGTGAATATTCAAAATCATCTAAATTTTGGTGATTGACTAAACAAATGAATTCCTTCGATGAGCTTTCATGCAGGAGTCAGTTGCTTTGCTACAAAGTCAGGAACGGACTACCCCCGATGGTCCACACCCCAAAATTTTGAAATGACTGGGATTTGTCAATATGTTTTGACAAAACAAGGTTACCTGGACAATTTCCTGAATAAAGGTACTCGTGTGGAAAATCCAACCTGAGATGTCTACCATTATTCGAAAAGATTAATTTGTAATGAAAATAGAAACGATAGGAACAATGTTCATAACGAATTTTTATCATGCAAACACGTTTACCTTACAAAACTCATTGTGTAAATAAGCAATCGCAAGCCTCAAGAGCGAACAGAAATGCAAAACCCGCTACAAAAACTGCTCGATATGACCCCCGTCTCTCTCAATACATTTTCTTGGTCGGCGCAAACACCCTCTCTGCACTTGAAATAGCATGCCAGGGTCGTTTCGTATGGCTTCACAATGTAATGTAATTCTATTCAACAAGGCATCTCTGGTGTGAATAGGTGTAGCGTAAACGAGGCTCTTTGGATGCCCCCACAGAAAGAAATCCAATGGATTTAAATCCGGAGACCACGGTGGCCATGAATATGGCCCACCTCTACCAATCCATCTATTGGGGAAAATCTGGTTCAGATGGTCCCGTACAATCAAACCAAATTGGGGAGGGGCGCCATCATGCATAAACCACATATCTCTTCGAGTTTGCAATGGAACATGTTCTAAAAGTCCATTCAAATCGTTCTGAATGAACTCCAAATAACGTTCTCCATTCAATCGGTCATGTAGAACGAATGGTCCTATACGATGGTTTCCTATGATACCAACCCAAACATTCACGTTGAATTTCCGTTGGTGTTTGGTTTGCAATATCCCATGGGGATTTTCTTCGGCCCACATGAGGAGATTATGAGAGTTGATTACTCCATCTCTACTGAAACCTGCTTCATCAGTGAATAAAACTCGAGTAATAAAAGTCATATCCTCTCTTCGCTTGTTCAGGAACCAATTGGCATATTCCAGTCGTGCTGGAAAATCTTCAGGTGCCATGGCATATACCTTCTGGATGTGATATGGGTGGAGCAGTTGTTCCCTAATTATTCTATGAATAGTGGACTTGGATGTATGGAACTGTTCTGATAGGTTTCTGATGCTCATTGAAGGATCATCAGCGACAGCTTCCAAAATATTTTCCTCCAATACAACGGTACGCACAGCCCTAGGAGCGCCCTCACCACCTCGTTTTGGCAAAACTGAACCTACAATAATATCGAAATAAAACAATAGGTTCCAATTAATTATCCATTAGACATATTTGTCTCCCTCAAGCTGCGATCGAAACGCTCGAACGTTTCTCTTGCCGGTAACGTTCGATTGGGAAAATGCTCGGCATACAGACGACGGGCTTCTGCAGCATTACCTAATGCTCGTCCATATAATGCATGCATATCTGCATATTCGTTGAATGTAAACTGTTCGGCCATATAGAAACACTTCAAACTGTCCTATTAGAGTATTGACAATACAATGACAACGCACCACTCAAAACAAAATCGCATTCCAGTTGTCATTTTTCATCCACACTAATTTTATTTCTTTCTACTAGTTGTTTTTGTCAACATCTGTGGAAGAAATGGAACATAAATTTATCCACCGGATAATTTTCACCTATTCATGTGCAGCCGTTTTTGTAGTTCATTCGTTTGCTTCTTATTAGTTATGCCTTCCGATGTGCGTTTTTTTCAGCTAAATTTATCTTCGGGTTGAAGATTTTCTCCCATGAAATTATACTTATCAGTGAAACTCCTCAACATTTGAGCTGTGAATACGAATTTGCAACATCCAAATGTTGAGTTTCATGAGATTCAGATAACACAACACGCGTACACGCGTACATATATGGACTGAATTCGATATTTCATAGTGGAGTAGCTTGTTAGTTCAAAAACACCACGAATCTACATAACTTGATATTTCTTTTAATATATACATTGTGAATGAAACTTCCAACTAGGTACTGTACTTTTTGTTTACGACTTTATTTTAGCATATTTTGTATTATCCCTGTTATAAATGTTGTTGAAAATTTTTCATTTCAAATAATGGTGGACGATCGGGTTCTTGTCGTCGAGTAAAACTGCATTTTTATTGAGAATCGTTGCTCCGATCGACTTTCCACACAAGTACTTTTATTCAGAAAATTGTCTACGTAACCTTATTTTGTTGAAAACTATCGAAAAATTATCTGTCATTTCAAAGTTTTGGGGTGTGGACCATCGGGGATAGTCCGTTCCTGACTTTGTAGCAAAACAACTGACTTCTGTATGAGAACTCATCGAAGGAATTCATTTGTTCAGGCAATCACAAAAATTTAGATGATTTCGAATATTCACTTTGAAAGTTATCAAAGAAAAACATTTTTCATTTTGTAACTTTGAGGGCCCGTAACTTGGTAACAAAGGCTTTCAGGAACAAAAGTTATATGAAGTACTGGTGATATTTTGACCCCATCTATACATTCCCGAGAGGAAAAGAGGAAGTCCAGGGACACCCTATATATATATATATATATATATATATAATATTTCAAACTATGTGGTCCATAAAATAATAAATGATTCATTAGTATTAAACACTTTCATTGGTTGTTGTACAAATTCAAAGGAGATTCTCTTGAACCAGAAATTTTATGTGGATGGTTCTTTGGACTAATGCACTTTTTTTTGTAATTTTTCACCATACATGGCTGCGTCTGCTCAGACACACACTACACCACTGTTCTTCTATTAGATTCTATTATATATAGCCCAAACCCGATAAAGTATAATCTATAGTGGTAATTTATGCCATTAGCAATCAGCTTATCAGTTATCGACAGGTTTTTACGAGGAAATAGTTTTCACTCAATTTGGTCTACTATATACTCGATATGGAAAATCATATTTATTTCTCTTTCCGGATTTTTTCGTAATTTAACATTATAATATGTACGATTTTGAACGAACCCTATATTTTAAGTCGAAGATGACTTTATTCAACTGAGAATTGATTTACTGTAACTATAGGGAATGAAACATTTAGATGTTTGTAGAGAAAACAGTTTACACTATATCTTAACTTGATCCACACCTGTACTATTCCTGAGAGCATTGCAGCTGATATTATGAATATGGCGTTCGGTGAATAACTGTCAGTCTGAAATTGTAGTCCAATTCAAATGACTTTCAAATTTTGATCTTAATCCCCTTTAGGTTGAAGTAAAACTTCTTTAACGTTGTGGCAGATATGATTGAACTGAAAATACAAAAATCATGTTAGAATTCAATAGTATATATTGATTATATAATTTACAGTGAGCAATGGACACTTATTTACATTTACAAATAAATTAATTCAATTATAATTGAAATTTAAATATGGAATAAGAGATTTATGATAACTATAATGAGGAAGATAAATTTTGCTTTGCAATTTTTTGTTGTTGAGAAAATGCATCAATTGTCATACCATATCTCGTTGTTGATTTAAGTGGAGAATTATTCATTGATAAATTAAATTTGTCTCCCAAAGAATCAGATAATGGTTGAGATTCTTCTGAACAGAAATAAACATTGAACTCTTCAACAAGAACCATCCGGTAACTCATGGTAATTGCTATTCAAAAGACCTGAACCTTCCATAGTAAGTGGGGTAATTGCTGATGAATAAATTTTATATTTGATACAGTTTTATTGGGAGAAATTCGAAGAACAACGATAATCAATCAATCATGTATAATGACACCCCAACAACAGCAATATCATATTTTTATTATAATTATTTTGAAGATATATTTTGATGGCAATTTAATTAATTAATATACACCACATCTCACGTGTTTATTAAAATATATTCACAATATATAATCTCATCTCATTAATTGAGAGAAATTACTTAAAAAGATGTGAGATTTGAGATATTCTTTACTGACTTTATAAGAAAAATTTAAATGATCAAATAAATAAAAACTTACGTTTCTTGGGTGCAAGAGATCATTAGATAGATGTTTTGTTCGTTTATTATTATTTATAAATGAAACTATAAAATTTTCTTGTGATTCAGCCATTTCAATTCAATCCAACACTATTCTTTGATGTATTTAAAATACGTTTTTACCACTTTCACTTTTATAAAATATTAACTCACAAATTGAATATCTAAAATAACACTTCATAAGCTCGTGGATACTGTCGCAATAAAATGTTAGGTCATAATGTTTTGGGCCAGCTGCATATTATTCATACACACATTAATACACACTCTTGTTACGCTTGTTCACTTACGTTACGCTTACGTCCTCCAGAACATTCAGTTGCCCCTTAGTCACACCTGAAGATGTTTTACTTCAGAAATGAAACAAAGTATTTTTTTTATATTTCCAAAACGATGAGAGTTGGAAAAAAAATGTAGAGCATACAATTTCACATAAAAATGCTCTCTTACCTTTTTTTTTCTTAATTCATGAATTGACAAAGTTGGAGAGGTTTCAAGATCAAGGGATAAAACAAAATTTTACAAAATTGTAACGACTAGAAAAATAAGGGGTCTTTATTTTTTCCAGAGGAATATATTTTTTTCTGCTAATAGAAAACTTACACTTATACAGATAAATTAGGGTTGTTTGGGGCTGACGAACGAGAGGATGGGATTCCCAAATTCCTTAATACTGAGTCCTGTGTGGGACTATTGTATTGCTCTGAGTTGTTTCTAGTTGTATGGCCCTGTGCTATTCACATGGTACAGTAGTCTAGTTACTAGGTTTTTCGGATCCGTACCCCTTTCTGAGTTGATTTATCCGAACGTTCTTTCGTGCCTATGTCCTATGGCGTCGCATTCGGAGATGATGTGAGAGGCTGATTCCTCCTCCTCCCCATATAGTCTGCATTCCATGGTTTCTCTTTGTATACCCATAGTTTTGGTTTTGCTGATTCAGAGTGCTGGTTCTGGGCTGGTGAACGGTGATTATGATGCTTTTCTTGCTAGTCAGTATGCATTTCCATTGCCTTCAATGTCTCTGTGCCCAGGCACCCACGCAAGGGTGACCTTGTTGTGTTTTGCGAGTCCATTGAATCTTTGAAGGCATTTCTGGACTCGTTTTGACTTGATTTGTATGTAGTTAGGAGCTTCCAATGCGCTTTGGCTATCAGATATATAGAGATATGTTTCCTTTTTTACCCACTGTCTAGATTCATCTGTAGGCCTGTTCTTATGGCAAGTGTCTCAGCTTGGTTGTGCACTTACCAAGTGCAACTGTGAGGATAATTCTGGGACTTAAAATATTTGGTACACCAGGTTCCGTTCATAATCTTAAGCAGCTAGGCAGAAATAAATGGGATGTGGAATCCAAGAAAACATTGCTTGTTGGGTTTGAGTTGTTCGATCCATATACTACGAGAATAATAATCAGCTGTGATATAAACCTCAATGAAAACTGTCAGAGTGATCGGAGAGTTGATGAACTGGTCAATATTTCCACAAGTTCTTAAAATTCAAAGGAAATGGAAATCATTCAATCTATTTCCCTAATTGCTCCCCTGTCATTGAATGAAAATGGAGAAATTTTGCAAGAAACCACCAAATGTTCATCAACATGCATACAATCTGCGAGAGAAAATCACTAAACCTCACCATTTTTTTTCTGACTCTGTATATTCAGCAATTGTAATGGAACCAGAAAGCTTTGACGACGCAATGACATCCAGTGACAAATTATAATAATCGATGAAAGAAAATTGTATTTCGTGCATAAAATAATTTATTAAAATCGTAGCAAAGCGCTTTCGAACGTTAGGTCGTCATCAGTGCGTACCTGAAAGTAAGTAGGTAATATTGATACAGAACAAGTTACTGAAAAGTTTTTTTGAGAAAGAAAATTGACATATTTTAAATGTGAGGTTACTCACTCGTCAGGTGTACAAGAAGCCAAAAAGACCATAAAATATCTCATGATCAATGAAATTTGTATAGGTTTAAGTGACACACATGTTAAAATACATATTCTAGGCCAGGATGAAAATTGAGATTACAATTTTTCCTTATCTTTTAAAAAGCCATTGTTTTGGTGTGATAGCTGGACCCAAGTGACAAGATTGACAATTGACAAGTGAACGATGAAGTAGATTGACATAGAACACAAAACCATGGAGATATTAGAATCAAGAAAGGAATATCCCTGTCATAGTAAAACACACTAGAAGATGATCAATCTAATGAGGACTGTCATCTGTCAAATATATGTTCCAGTATTCCAAGGAAGACCAGACAAGACTCTTCAATTCTCACATTTAAGTCATCGTAATTGAATATAAGTTCAAGGGAGAAGTCTAATTGGACTTGTCCTGATCAAAACAAACAATTGAATAATTCTGGTAGTGTCCATAGACAATGAATTTAAATTTTTCTTAATAAAAATAAAAATTCTTGTCCACCATGGCTCAGTTGAACCGCAACTGGGGGATAAGAAGTGTGATACAAGTCTAATGGAAACTAGACCCAACTTCACAACTCCCACAGCTGGAGTAAAACAGAGTCTAAAAGGTGACAATCCAGAACATGACTTGTGTTCTCAGTATGGAGAAAACTGCAAAGATATACAAGTGAAATTATCATAGAGAATGGAAATTGAAAATTATTAGCATGATTAACAAGAAAACTAAAATGTGAATTAGAGAAAAGAGCTAGGGAAGTTGAATATTATTCAATTTAGACGTCTATGAAGTGGAATATAGGATCTATTTAAATCGACTTGCCTGTTGAGACGAAGGTTTTTTTTTTTTTGTAAATCTTCAAGAAAATCAATCTATTATAATTTTTGGAACTGACTTCATGGGAGATTTGTGAATTTCTATTTGGACTAAAATTATGATTGTTGAATCTTAAGTGATGACCGAAGGCAGAAATTTCATTACTATTTGAATGTTCCATAATACGAACTTTCAAAGGTCTAGAAGTTCTACCAATGTAGGCTGCATCACAGTCTTCACAATTTAACTCATATATACCACTTTTGGAAAGTTTGTCAATTTTGTCTTTTGTATTGATCAAAAGCCTATTTTTCAGTTTTCTCCATACAGAGAACAGAAGTCATGTTCTGGATTATCACCTTTTAGACTCTGTTTTACTCCAGCTGTGGGAGTTGTGAAGTTGGGTCTAGTTCCCATTAGACTTGTATCACACTTCTTATCCCCCAGTTGCGGTTCAACTGAGCCATGGTGGACAAGGATTTTTATTTTTATTAAGAAAAATTTAAATTCATTGTCCATGGACACTACCAGAATTATTCAATTGTTTGTTTTGATCAGGACAGGTCCAATTAGACTTCTCCCTTGAACTTATATTCAATTACGATGACTTAAATGTGAGAATTGAAGAGTCTTGTCTGGTCTTCCTTGGAATACTGGAACATATATTTGACAGATGACAGTCCTCATTAGATTGATCATCTTCTAGTGTGTTTTAGTATGACAGGGATATTCCTTTCTTGATTCTGATATCTCCATGGTTTTGTGTTCCATGTCAATCTACTTCATCGTTCACTTGTCAATTGTCAATCTTGTCACTTGGGTCCAGCTATCACACCGAAACAATGGCTTTTTGAAAGATAAGGAAAAATTGTAATCTCAATTTTCATCCTGGCCTAGAATATGTATTTCAACATGTGTGTCACTTAAACCTATACAACTTTCATTGATCATGAGATATTTTATGGTCTTTTTGGCTTCTTGTACACCTGACGAGTGAGTAACCTCACATTTAAAATATGTCAATTTTCTTTCTCAAAAAAACTTTTTAGTAACTTGTTCTCTATCAATATCACCTACTTACTTTCAGGTACGCACTGATGATGACCTAACGGTCGAAAGCGCTTTGCTACCATTTTAATAAATTATTTTATGCACGAAATACAATTTTCTTCCATTGATTATATCGATACGTGCACACAGTCATACTTTTCACAAATTATAATGGTTGACAGCCATGTCAGAAGAATTGGAATCTCTGAACAAGAATGATTCTTGGGATTTGGTGAAAAAACCAAGCAATCGCACAATAATTAGTTGTAAATGGTGTTCAAAGTTGAAACGATACAAGAAAGTACGGCTGTCAGGAGAAAAGCAAAACTTGTTGCAAAAGAATACTCCCAGAGGAAAGGGTTCGATTATAATGAAACATTCGCACCAGTAGTCGGATACTTATAAATCAGTTAGATCAATCCTTGCAATACCTGCTGTGAGAGATTCAAGGCTTGCTCAACTCGATATCAGGACAGCTTTTCTCAATGTTCGTTAGAAGAAGGAATCTACATGGAAGTTCCTAAAGTCTCGACATTGATGATAAAAACTTGGTTTGTCGTCTCAAAAAGAGTCTGTATGGATTGAAACAGGCGCCACGTGTATGGAATCACGAGGTTACAAGTTTCCTGAAACAATATGATTTCAACTCGTCAAACGCTGATCCTTGTGTTTCCGCGGGATTAGTGGAGAAAGAGAGCGTGATTTTGCTTCTTTTCGTGGACGATGGTTTACGTTTGTCTCGAAACAAACATCCTTTGAATAAATTTCTAGAGTTGCTAGCTGAAAATTTCGAGATGACTGTTTGTTCTGTGAACTATTACATTGGACTTGAAATCAGAAGGGATAGAAAGGAAAGAAAAATTCTCATTGGTCAAGCCTACATCAGAAAAATACTGCAGGAGTTCAATAGGGTACATTCAAAACCTGTTTCAATACCTGCTGATCCTGGAATAAACTTAGAAAAATCAGAAGATGAAGAAATAGTTATTGAATTTTCTTAGCGTGGAGCAGTTGCGTCTCTGATGTTTGCTGCGATATTATGAAGTAGGAGAAGTGAGTCGTTTCCTGAATAAACCCAATCACATTCACGTGCGAACTGTGAAGCGGATTTTTAGAGCAGCCGAATTTGGGTATCGAATATGGATCTTCCTCTCTGGATTTGGAAGTTAATACTGATGCAGATGTTGCAAGAGATACAGAAACGCGTAGATCCACCACTGGATATGTTTGTATGCTTGGAAATGGTGCAGTAACATGGAAAAGTCATCGTCTCTCAACGACTAAAGCAGAATATATTGCTGCATGTGATGGTGCAAAAGAAGTCGTTTGGTTAAGACAGTTTTTGAAAGATATTGGAAAAGAATTTGTTTCAGCATATCCTGTTTTCATTGACAATCAAAGTGCTATACGTCTCATAGAAAACTCTGAAGTACGACACAACAAAACATATAGATGTTAAACTGCATTTCATTAGAGAGTTATATGAATCCAAGATTTCAAATGTGTCCTATGTACAGAGTGATCGTCAGTTGGCGGATGTATTTACAAAACCCTCCAATCGAGAGAAGTTTACTTCAAACATTCAAGAGTTGGGATTAACTTACAATTAACAGCGAATGGGAGTGTTGAATATTACACTGTGATGTAATATCCTGTGTATACTGTTTATGATTTTATTTTGAAGTATTTTTCATATGTCTGTATGAAGTTGTTGTCATGATAATAAAAAGTATGACTGAACAATAAAAGTTTTTGCCTAAAACTTTTGTTGCGATTTCTCATATTTTAAAAATTTGTGTTTGCTCTGTGTCTTCCTTCCATTTGAGGTTCTTTAGTTCGTGTCAATCAGCTCTATGTCAGGTCAGAACGTCATGGATTTTTATCGAATTCAAAGATAAACTATATGAATAATTTATCCGTAATTATTTTTCGTAGTGATATTGAGATTGAAACCCATTAAGTTCGTCTATATCCTTGTGTGCTTCCGTTGCTGAGTAAACCTGTGTATTTTTAAAAGTGTTTTTCACTTAATTTCAAATTTTTTGATAGTTTCATGGATTTCTCTAGTTAAATCGAACCGAAATCGAACATTAGGAAGTTTTAAGGGAGATTTGACTCACCACCTTTTGATCATAAAGTTCAAGGTTTATACAAAAATAGAAATGCTGTTTGTAAGTATTTAGATACCAATTAAAATATGTTGAAATCTATCTTTCCATCAGGTTTTCCATTTATACCCGTGATACCAAAAGAAATCATATTTTGTCATTAAACTTTTGAGAATGATTAAATGAACAAAGAATCGTCGTGACTTAAAGTGTAGGTAAACAGCTTAAATACCTCCATAAACTGAAACTTGATTGTTGTATCTCTTTGTATTAGGTTTCAGCCAAATGTATTGATTAAATATTATTCTAAATACGAAACAAGGATCTGTCTGATATTATATCTGACAACCTTCAAATAATTATTAAAATACAATGTGATGTAAAAATAAAAAACATGAAATAAGAAACATAACTAACGCCCTTTTCTTGAAAAAAAAAATAAAAAAAAGTTAATTGAATCTTCTCGGAATAATAATTTTTCTTCCACTTCGTGTTACTATGCCACCGTCAGCATCGTTGTAGCTCTTGGGTGGAACTTCAACTTCAGGGTATTCTTCACTAGACTTCAGTGATTCATGCTCAACTCCATGATATTGATGATCTTGATTTCTTTCATTGAATTTGAACTCTGGGCTGTAGTACCTGGTAAGGTTTTCGTTAAGTTTCACTGATGTTGAGGGTGAGCATTTAGAAGGTCTGAGATGTTCACGATTTCTTCTGTAAATTACTTGCTCACTTCTTTCAAGTATGTTATAGTCATTTTCTCTGTTTCTTCTCACTACTTCTCCTAATTTCCATTCGTTATTATATTGAAATAATATTTTTTGACCAATCTGTAATTCGCTTAGTTTTTTTGTGTTAATGTCATAATGCTGCTTCTGATTGAATTGATTTAACTGCATTTTTTCTCGAGATGGTTCTATTCCAAAATTAGGAATCAACTGACTCTCGGAAACAGGCACTAGAGTACGAAGTCTCCTACCCATAAGTAATTCAGATGGAGAAGGTATTCAACGACTACAAGAAAATCTATGCCCTTAAAATATTTGAAATCTATACCAACTGTTTGCCATGGATAATCTGGAATTTCATGAGGTATGAGTGGTTGTTTCGGATTATTTTTCGAATGTCTTTGACAAACATCACACGAGAGAACATAATTTTTGATATCTCTCATGATTCCTGGCCAATAAATACCGTATTCAGCTAGATTCTGACATGCTGTGACTCCTTGATGAGCTTTGTGTATGACAGATAGAAACTCATTCCTCAATAGTTCCGGGATTATTATTCTTTTTTATAGAATAAAACATTTTCATGTGAGTACATATCATCACGTATTGACCAGAAATGTTTAATATCCGGGTGTAAGGTTATTTTATGATGTGGCCAACCTCTTTCAACATAAAGCATAATTTGTTTCAATATTGGATCTCTAGCTGTTGCGTCAGTTATTCTTTTGACATTTTCTTCTGATGTAGCAATAATAGAGAATTACATGTGCTCCTTGATCGATATAATTTGTATTTATTATATCTGTTCTAGGATCTCGACTCAAAGTATCGGCTATTTGCAACCTCTTTCCTGGTATGAACACCAAATATATATATCATATCTCAATAGACGAATCATAAGTTTTTGTAGTCGAGGTGATAAATCATCAATAGGTTTTTTTACGATGCCCAGTAGGGGGCGATGATCTGTATGAACTTCAAACGATCTGCCATATAAATAATAGTAAAATCTCTCACAACCATAGACAATTGCAAGTGATTTTTTTTTCAATTTGGATATAACGTTGTTGTGTTGAACTCAGAGATACTGAAGCATATTCAATGGGCGAATTGTTTTGCAAAACAACAGCGCCTAGTCCATAACTACTCGCGTCTACTGACAAAACTGTATTTTTTTTACTATCGAAGTAACTCAAGACTGGTGAAGAAGTAATAATTTTTTTAAATCATTGAAACATTGTTTTTGTTCTATGTCCCATATCCATTCATTTTATCCACTCAGTAGTTTTCTAAAGAAAAAGTTTTTTGAGATAAATTTGGTAAAAATTTTGCTAACTCTGTGATCATACCAAGAAATCGTTGTAACTCTTTTTTATTTTTTGGAATTGACATTCTTTTTATTGCTTGAACTTTATTCTCATCTGGTTCTATACCATATTCATTAATTATATGTCCCAAAAATTCCACCTCTGTTAAAGCAAATTTAGACTTTTCGTTGTTCAATGTCATTCCTGCATCTTGAAATTTTTTCAAAACTCTTGATAAATTTTCATTATGTTCTGCAATATTATCACCAAAAACTAAAATATCGTCACACCTAAAGATTTTCTAAAATACTCATGATATCCTTTGAAAAATTTCTGGAGCACTACATATTCCATATGGCATTCTTAAATATTGATATCTACCAAAAGGTGTTGCAACTGTACACAATCTTGAACTCTCATCATCTAATGGTACTTGTAAAAAAGCTGACGATGCGTCTAGCACCGAATATAATTTCGACCCATTTAATTGTGAAAATAAATCTTCAAATTTTAGAATTGAAAAATGTTCCCTTTTAATATTTTCTTTAAGAGTTCTTGGATCCATACAAATTTTAACATCCCCATTAAGTTTATTGACAACAACTATTGAATGAACCCAATCAGAGGGTTCATGAACTTTTTTGATCAAACCATTTTTTTCCATTTCATTAAGTTTTTCTAAAACTTTATTTTTTAATGCCAAAGGAACTTTGCGTGCTGCATGAATTTTTGTCAAGACATGTTCTTTCAATGTTATTTTACATTTTTTATTGTGCAATCTTCCAATTCCATGAAATATTGACTAATAAGTTGAAAAAATGTCTTCAATTCTATTTATGAGATTGATTTGAAAATCATCATTTGGTTTGATTATATTCAAATCAACGCATCCTTGTAATCTCAAAATAGATTGTGATGAATCATATTCAATTATATGGAAAATAAATTCCTTTTTAATACATTTATATTCACATTCTGATGCTACAATGCCTTTTGTTAAAATTTCATGTCCCGAATATGATGTCAATGAAATATTACTCTTCAGTAGATGTTTCGCTTTCTCACTTTTAATTTTCAAAAATTCAGTTTCATTTAAAATATTAACATCACTTCCTGTATCAATTTTTATTTTTAATTTTGTACCAGAAATGATAATAAATTCATTCCATACAATAGAATTGTTACTTTTTTTGTAATTGACCAAATAATTTGTTTGTCTTCGACATTCATATCAGAAATTGATGCAACTGGGTTTTCAATATTCATTTCATTCAGTTCATATTCATTATTAGTATTTTGTATTTCTTGAACTTCGAAATGCCTACACATGTGAGAGAAATGACCTTTCTTTGTACATTTGGAACATATTTTAGAAAATGCCGGGCAGTTATTGAAATGATGTGAATAACCACTTTTGAAACAATGAAATTATCTGCTTGCATATTCATCTTTTGATTGATTGTACTTTGTTTTATGATATTGTGTAGGTGGTTTCGAAAATCATACTCACATGGATATTATCCTCCAAATCAATTTCATTGTCTGATGTATTATTGATAATTTTTTGGGAATTTTCACTGATTTCCAAACTACGACATATATCAATAGCCTCATTCAGTGTTAAATTTGGTTTTTGTAATAAATTTTCTTGTATTCGTTTATTATAAACCCCGAAAACGACTCTGTCTCTCAATAATATATCTTTATCTTCAAACTCACAAGGACAGATGAGGCTTTTTATTTCTGTTGAAAATTGATCGAAAGTTTCATTTGGTTTTGGATTTCGATTGAAGAATTTGAAGTGAAGGAGTACTAAATTTTTAATTTGGTTACAATAATTGTAAAAAATTTTCAAAATAATATTATAATTTTCTTTACTCTCACCTTCACTATACTCGAATGTATTATAAATTCCAAATCCTTCATCGCCTATGATATTTAATAATATGACTATCCTCACTGTATCCTCCTTCTTGGTAGAACCACTTGCAATCATGTATAACTCGAACTTTTGCTTCCATAACTTCCAATTTTCGCATATATTTCCGCTGAATTCCATCACCACAGGTGTTTTGGCTGAATTTTTATCCATTTTCTTGGATATTTTTCTACTGCGCTTCTTCAAGATGAATTAGTTTACCGCTGCCACCATGTTGTATCTCTTTGTATTTGGTTTTAACCAAATGTAATAATTAAATATTATTTTAAATACGAAACAAGGATCTGTCTGATATTATATTTGACAACCTTCAAATTAAAATACAATGTGATGTAAAAATAAGAAACATAACACATTGATCTTTTTAGTTTTGTTTGGAGGAATCACTGTTTTTTTTAACATGTTCACAATTTTTTTACTGAAAAAATGTTTCTCTGCGACTATCGTATTCTACATTGATTATATATGGTTATTAATTGATGAATGAAGATGATTCTCAGCTTAGATTCATTGATTCCAAGACACCGTGGATCCTAACTCATTATTCAACGGCACTCGACCAATACCAGATTCAGAATTTTCGTGATCCACGGGAATTGAAAGGTTTAGACTAATGACGAAACAGCAAATCTACCACACAAATTTCTCAAGGAGGCTTTGCTTCATTCGACGTGTTTCTTAGTTTTAACTTTGACTGTCACGATCAAAATATAAAATGAATAATTGAGATTGAGGAAGCAGTGATAGTGAGAATAATGAGATCTGTACTCCACCGGATTCATTAGAAACGACGAAAACACCAAACTTAGAAATATAAGTCATCATCGTTGTGGAAGATATAATTCCATCAAATAAATCTGAAATTCAAAATGAATGAATGATAGAAGTATCTATTATTTTCATAAATAATATTTAGATTCCATTAAAACTCTGATCGTATAGTCGTAGAGAAAGTAAAGTCTTCTACTCGCGTATAATGATAGCTATTATTTTTCGGATAATTTTTATCCTCCATTATACGCTCATGAAGAATATACTATTATGATGTCCTTTCCATGGTTTAACTCACAATTAATTTTGGAATCTGAGGATCAGTTGAATTCTTATTATTGATATTCCCTTCAAGAAATTCACCATTCAGAATATCAATAGCATCTCAGCTATCAAATTATGTTTATTGTTTCAACATTTTTCGGAAAAAAATATTCAGCATGAAGCCGGCATTTACAAAGTAGTTAGTATCAATTAATTCTTCATTCATTTGAAACTTGAAGTTGTAAACCGTCTCGTACACAGAAAAAACACTGTACTATTTGCAATGATAACCCTATTTCCGAAAACACTCACATTGCATTAATCGGAATAAATGTTGAACCAACAAATAATAATTGCAGTGACCAAAGGTGTATAATCGATTTAAATGGAGACTCATCATCGAATTTGAAACTGAGTAATACTTATGTGAAATGCAACCTATCACTTTCACAATAATTGAGCTAGTATTGAACACCTTCAAAGTAGTATAATTATTTGAAACATGAAACAATATACGTGGAAATTAGACTATTTTTCGATAAAATAAAATCATATAATATTGATTCAAATATACTTATTTTCCAAAATGACACTTGATTCCAAGACATATTTTTGTCAATGGAAAAAACATATTTGAATGTACAATAGTAATGATGGATTCAATAAAGTCACAGCTCACGCCAATAATGAATGACTATTGGGAAAACCCATCAAAATTTTACACAGAGAGATTGATTCAATTGAATGAATTAGGTTCGTGCTGCTAATCTACCACATAATCAGTCAGATTATAATAATTATTCTACCAATAAAAGCCATTTCACTTGAAAATGTGTTGAAGATTTATTCAATGATGAATTCTGAAGTGAAATTAATATAGTATATCATTGATATCCAAACATTGAATTCGAATGAAACTGAGTAAAAGATAGTATCAATGATAAATTCGTTATTGAAATCAATATAGTATATCATTAATATCCAAGCACTTACTATATTTGAAAAATCCATTGAAATCCAATGGGTCCTTATATTCGAATCAATGATATAATCTAATTAGTAACCAAATATAATTTTATTACTCTACTCGTGTAATATGGAATAGAGTATATCATTGAATGAATGGGTAGGTATCTCTTTGATCATATGATATTGTTTTCTCTGTGTAGATCCTCAAAAGGGACATAGAAAATACTTGTCGTTTATTCATATCTCCAATGATAGGTCGTGAAAAATCACATCATTTGGAAAATGGTAAAAGTTATCCAGTATATATCCTGTCATCATATCATTCAACAAGAAATTCCGAGATCCAAATACATAAAATCGAATTCGAATCTCCCGGTCTAGAAGACCGGAACATTACTGAACTAGACACATTTTTTCAATTTTCACATGCCAATTAGAATTAAAAATTATGTTTGATTTTATTGCGTGAGAACTACCATCGATCCTATTGTCCCAAAGCTTGGGTTCCTAACAGTCATATTGTATGAATTTCAAAAAAGTGGCGTAGAAATATAAAACCATCCTCGTAAAAATCACCAATTCCCCTACAGTCGGCCATTTCACCGTGGAGGAATGTTTATATCCTTGAGGGCGAACCTTTTGCACTCTCATAAGGGTGGCATAGCGTCAGTTCTCATCCCCAATAGACTTTCTTTTATTACCGCAACGGCCAATGGGGCAGTCCGAACCCTCATAAAAACTTTATTGCAAATGTACACATGGCGTACTAAAAATTTTTATATCTTAAGGCGATGCGATATTGCATCGTGAAGCCATATTTCATGAAACTTTCATTAATGTAATGGTTTTCTCAGTTCTCAGCTCTTGTATGGGCGAAGTGCTCTCCACATCGGATAATTTATTGGGGTTGAGATTAATAATAAGGAAGGGAGCGGGGTCGATCAATTTACGATAGGTTTATCAAGGATATTTGATTACAGCGAGGGTTCGATTAACGAAATATTCAAGTGGAGGCAAAATTGCTATACAACACGTTGAAAACTATATCTGTAATATACACGTTACTCTATACATTTTACCACAATTTAATTATAGGAGATTATAGAAAGCAGAGGGGTGTAAAATATTAGTTTCTAGAAGAAATTTTATTTCAAACTGACAACTATTTGACAATTGTTTATGGATTGGGTATATATATTATATAATATATCTAAATCTGAGAAGTGATATTTGAACTAGTGATTCTTTTTATCTTTAGTATCAAAGGTGATTTCACGCAATACATCTGAAGATACTCCTGGTTTTCCACTTTCAACATGCCCATTTTCAAAATTACAACAATTTAGTACTGGTTCATTTTCTGCAATACCATGTTCTGCCATTTCTGAAACTTTGTTATAAAATTTACGGACCTTAAGTACCTAACCAAGATGTCTTCTTCACTCTCTCATCATAACACTGACATTATTTTTTGACCCCAATTTCTAATTAATGATTGCTTTCGTTCCTAAGGGATTATTTGGATCCCTATAATATCTTTCATACACTATCCTTCCCTCTCCAAAAGGATAATTTGTTGTTCTTGATCTTTTTTATATGCTGCACTAGTGAGAAATTCTAAGTGGGTTTTTATTTTTCGTGTGCTTTCTCGTTTTTACTTTATGAATTTCACCAGTTACTAAGTGTGGTGAATTTCTATATGAAAAGAGATAATCAACAATAATAATTTTATTGCAATGGGTTCCATGTGAAACATCAGTTATAGGAGGTTAAGATTACATTTATACATATATATATATATATATATTGTTATGTAATGATGATTTTTTTTAAATATATATTGTAATATTTTTGCCCCACGTTTTGGGTGCCATTTGTTATGGTATGAGAATTTGGAAATATATATTTTTTGAAAAGGGAAACATTCTCAATTGAATATTGATAGAAAGATTTTTCTGTGAATTGAAAAATCCACGACTAAAATGAAGTTATTTTTTGTGAATGTCTAACAGAAAACAACTACTTCCCCGGCTAAAGCCACGCTGGACATTGAACTACATCTGATAGATATTCTGAAAAGACCCTAACTCAAAAGAAAAAATCTGTAATTGAAAATTTGCATTTTCATTCAGATAGTTATTTGATTTTCTATTCCAGTCTTAATTAAGAACTCATAAAGATGAATGAGGCAAAGAAGAATGTTTTCCAAAAGAGAGTACTCACCAGAAATCATTCGTAACATTGACGCAGGAGAGACATCGCATTCACTAGGTCTTCAATACATTTTTGTCGACGAAAATCTATTTCACGCTTCCACGATCATCAGGAAGACCGGAAGAAATGGGAAACACATTTTCAAGAAGCAATCTCACTTTGCAAAGATGGAAAAAGTTAGAATCATTTCTTTTGGAGAGACACTTTGAAATTAGTGTTTTATGAACATCCTGTTTATATTTTCAACAAATCAATATATTTTTTATTATTATTATAATTAATATATTTTTGCCCCGCGTTGGGCGACACTTGTAATGTTTTGATATATTGAAAAATATAAATTGTTTATATAAAGTGTGGTGAATTTCTATATGAAAAGAGATATTCAACAATAATAATTTTATTGCAATGGGTTTCATGTGAAACATCAGTTATAGGAGGTTAAGATTACATTTATACATATATATATATATATATATATATATATATATATATATTTTTATGTAATGATGATTTTTTTTTAAATATATATTGTAATATTTTTGCCCACGTTTTGGGTGCCATTTGTTATGGTATGAGAATTTGGAAATATATATTTTTTATTATTATTATAATTAATATATTTTTGCCCCGCGTTGGGCGACACTTGTAATGTTTTGATATATTGAAAAATATTAATTGTTTTTATATAATGAATGAAGCTAATAGTTTTTGCTATTCTTTGTGAGCCAAATTGATATGATACAAATAGATATTTCTGCCCCTGTAATAATAATTGCCAGCGAACGTCACTGTTCTCTCGTCACGCTACCAACAATTATTATTTTCCTCACCACGGCTAAGCTACAGTTGGTACGCCCTTATCTCAAGGTGGCCGGTTCGAAGCAATAGAGCCACTTGCCACTGCTGGCTAACTTCAGTTTATTGAATGTTCTTTGGTATGTTATTGATTATTGTGAGAAAACAAACAACAAAATATCATAAAGCAATTATCTCCTTTATTCAGGAAGACTTAATAATACCTGGCCTACGAGAAATAACTTATACTAGGGTGAATCAAACAAATATTCACGGATAATAATAAATCAGATCATGGATAGATAAACAGAACCTCACTTTTTCCGTGAGAGTGACGTTTTCTGTTATTGTTCAAAATGGAGTGACATAAAGTTCTTCGAATGTGAAATTCGTTATTGGTGAAATAGTTCAGGACCAAAATAGCACTATTAAAGTTTTATACCTGGTTGGAACTGTTGGTGTTCTAATTATACCATGAATCAGGATGTCTCCTCTCTCCAATCGCTGTCAGGACAAATGATGGGATTATTCCAATTTTCTTTTTGTAAAATTTTTGCGTGGCATCCGCTTGGAAATATCTTTTCGATCTCCTCGAAGCTTTGTTTTCTATCGCCTAGCTACATCTTTCTCTCCTTGTTTTTTCATTTGAATTTTTGAATTGGTGCACTAAATTGTCACTTTTCACTGTTTATATTCATATTGCATAATTTATATATACAATTATTTTTCCACTCTTATCATTATTTACAAATTTCAATAATAATTGCTTCTGATACATCTCATTGCTACTCTCTCACAATTTCCAATTTTACACCTGACCATCTATTCCCTGATTGGCTATTTTTATAAAGACATTTGCTGTTCTATCATTGGCTACTTTTTGTTAGCTACAGTTTCATATACTGTATGTTTCAAATTTATAAATGTGTTGATTACTGTTTATTCCTGAAAATTTTGTAAATTTAGACTTTTTATTGTCTTTTGAGCAATTATGAGTTATAATAATTTTGACAGTGTATGAAATTGATTGTTCTATAGTATTTTGACATTTTTATCTATCCATATTCTACCTAGGCTCACAATATACATAGAATTTCAAAAGTTATTCACAAACAAACTCTTGAAACCATTAACCATCTAGTAACTATTCTTTTGTGGGTTTTTAGTCTTTTAAAATTTTCAACTGGCATAACATAACATAACAATATATATATATATATATATATATATATATATAAATATATATAGATTTGTGAAGGTTAGACGACTGTCTAAGTTAAGGAAAAATCGGAGTAATATTCGGGTATGCAGTAAATAGGGCTGAAGTAAAGTGAACTCTTGTTTCTGTTCAAGCTTTCGAGTCTTTATTGGCTCTTCTTCAGGAACTCTACAATTGTTACATTACAGTACAATTGATAATGAACAAAAAATATTTTTTTACTTGGGAAAATTGAGGTTAAAAGAAAGCATTGCTTTTCACAGACATGTAGCACTAATGTAGAAAACATTCAATTTCAGTACGGTAACTATACATTGTTAAAAAGGGGGAAACATGAGCTTTCTCCGTAAAATAATCATTTGATATGAGAAAGAAACTTTTTTCATTTAAAACTTAACCACTAAAAGTCAGAAATGTGCGGAAATGGCATAAAATGATGGAACAAGTGAATGAAACAATAGCAATGCTGCCAACTGTTATGTGCGTTGACAGAATTGGGAAAACAGGTGTACCAATGTCAAAATTCTGAGGAATTTTGTGAAATGTCAGAATGCTTTGTAGGAATGCTTAATAGATGATAGTGAATTATACTTAGACTGTCAATATCAGTTTTGGAATTCATAGACTCAGGTTCATTGAATATACAAGTCATTTCTAAGAATGTGCGTTTTTTTAAGTTGGATTAATGCTTTAATATGGTCACATTTTCATAATCAGGCTTGTGATATTTTGAAAAAGTATGTTCAGCTAAAGTGCAAGTTTTTTTGAGATTTCTTATGTCACTTTTATGTGAGCAAAGGCGGTCTTTTAGTTTTCGTTTCGTATGACCAATATATTTTTTATCACATTGTGAACATGGGATGCAATATACTACGTTAGATTGTTCTAAAGGAGGATTTTCAAAACTCAAGGATATTCATGGTGATTCTCATCACTCCAATATTTACAATTCTGGGTATCTACCTCCCATTTGGGTAAAAAGGCTGCAGTGGTGTCGTTTCCAAAGACTGGGAGACGAACCAAAATCTTATCGCCCCATTAGTCTCACCTCCTTTTTCCTGAAAACAATGGAAAAAATTACAGACTGTTATATAAGAAGTGAAATCCGTTTGAACAGACCGCTTCACAAAAAACAGTTGGCCCATCAAGCAGGCAAATCAACGATTAATGCTCTACAATGCCTAGTTAAAAGCATTGAAAAGACATACTTCGCCAAAGAAATGGCTCTATGTGCATTCATAGATCTAGAGGGTGCTTCCGATAACACCTCACATGACTCCATCATCAGATCGCTAGAAGGAAGGAATATAAAAAGCTCAGTGATCAGATGGATACATGCGATGCTGAAAAGTAGAATCATTGTAGCTGCTCTCAGAGAAAAAACAGTCAGAATGACAGCGAAAAAAGGTTGTCCCCAAGGTGGGGTTCTATTGCCTTTGCTGTGGTCACTGACCGTGGATAATTTGATGAATTACGACTCAAGGTTACGCCGGTGACCTGGTATTAGGAGCAAACATGACGGGATAATATCCAATCGCAGACTGCACCAGGCATCAAACTTGATGGCTGGAAATCTGATTGGACATCCGAAGATTCTGGAAAATATTCCCCTAGAATCCAGGTACAAGCACGGACTTTGAAGAGAATAATGAATTGGTTATAAGCAACCACCATATATTCACAACAAACAGGCCTCAGCTAGAAAAGAATGTATCAGTATCGTATACTGATAGTTCCAAAATGGACGAAAGCTGGAGTGGGAGTAACGGGTCCTAAGTTTAGGCTCTTAAAATCCCTAGGCAAAGCCCTAACAATTTTTCAAGCAGAAACTCATGCCATAGAAACTTGCGCTAAATAATGCTTAGAAAGAGGCTTCAGGGGGACAAAGATCTTTATTCTATCAGACAGCCAAGCAGTACTGAAAGCTCTGAAGTCACCCACTTGTGAGTCTAGACTGACTTGGGAATGCAAACTCTCCCTAAAACAACTGGCTACGAACAATCAGGGTACTCTGATGTGGGTGCTGGGTCACAAGGGAATCAAAAGCAATGAAGAAGCGGACAGCCTTGCCAAGGAAGACGCAACACTGAATTCTTTGCCCCGGAACCCTTTTGTGGTCTTTCCAAAGCCCACATCAACGAAGCTCTGGGAAGCTGACCAAATTAAAACCCACTTGAATAAGGTTCCAGGGCAAAGACAAGCGAAACGGCTTTCGAGTCCCTCGTCAAAGAAAGCAGCTTCTCGAGTTGGACCAGAAAGACTTGAAACTGGTAACGAGGCTGCTCACTGGACATTGAATAATTTTAAAATGTTATGGAGTTGCCAATTCTGGATCATATCAAACGTCGTTAAAAATGGATTTCAAAATAGAGATAGAAACGAATAAGCTCTATCGATGTCATGCTTGATATTTATGATACTTCTTAACAATGAATATACTGGCCATAATGTCGAAGTAAGTGTAAATATTACATATTACAAAGTTCTTCGAAACTTATCCATTCCATAAATTCAACGTCTGGATTCAATGACTTTGAAGAACTTTCTTAAACGGAATTCTCAATCGTTGTTATGCTATATTTTTCTTGTAATTTCATCTGATACCCCCCTGTGTAAGAGATCAATAAGATCTTCCGAAAGCTGCGTATATCGGCGATAGACATGCGCTCAGAAAAACCCGCCTACTTTGCAATGGAGGTCTCCGTACCTAGCCAATAGCGGTAAAGTCCTTGATACATTATTGTGTGTCCCTGAACCAGGACCGAAATGATTCATTCTCAATATACAATTTTGGGATTGTTTCATTTCGTGTTGAAATTATGGGAGAAAAGATAAATATGCCAGTGTAATGAAGTTCGAATAACGTGATTTCTATGATGATGACATGAACTCTGGTTATATCTTAAATCAACTCAAATAAATCGAAGAATTTCAATAATTTTCTCTTGTCTCTTCTCATCATGTAATTTTTGCTTCCAAATGAATATTTAAATTCTCGAAATGATCAGATGAAAATACATGAAAATATCTATAGTTGTTCCCCTTTTTAAGAAAAAAGACCGAACTCTGTTAGAAAACTATCGCCTGATGAATGAAAGTATTTGAGAATTCCTTCTTGGATAGATTGACATCATTTTTGGAAAAACACGATGTCATTAGTCACGAGCAATACGATTCCCATTCTAGGCCAATCAATAGAGATTTTCTGCTCTATTGATTTTGTGACAAAAATACTACCATTTCATTTTGAATTTGTCTCTGTTGAATATCTTAGATATATAAAGGTGCTAATTTAAGTTGGTATATACCCACAGTCAAGTCTCTCAAGTATTCCATTGTTAAATATGGGAATTCTGGAACATGATTTTCATTCAGGCGGTTCCATTCCATTGTGAAATGTGGGAATTCTGGAACATGATTATCATCCAGGCGATTCCACTGGCTATTTCTTCGTCGCATATGATCATTTTCAACTCGTATTTGGAGATTGTTGGCTTGATTTGATTTCTCTATGAACCGTATCGCAAACTGTTCATCCATCCCAGCCATTTCTATAGTTGGGTGGTATTTATTCATAATATCTCCGCATATGCGATAAAAATCTCCAATGTAGGGAATGTGAGACATTGGAATACAATTGGCAAAGAACATTGATTTAAAATGCCCATTTCTACTCTCCACTATCCATCGCGTTTTTATCACTAGACTAGTATGATTTGCTTCTTCGGTTGATAGCGGATTTTGGCCTGGTAGCAAAAAAACTGGGCATTTTATGAGATATACCTGAAAACTATTCTGTTAATAAACATCAATAATGTTGACCGCTGACCGTGTAAATATATCCAAGCCTTCCAATAGTTGAACAGCGTCTCTGTAACCTCTTCCGACAACAAATATATCGCCCTCTTGAAACCATGGCCTTAAACCATCCATATCCCGCTCAAACTCATAACATAGAAATCCTGCATGATTGTTTCGAGAATCGGCAAAATATGGTCTTGGCTTTCTAAGATATAGCCATCGGGGGCTACGATTATATATGGTTTGAGGAGATGGCGTTCCTTATGACATGAGAATGATTGTCGCAGCACTTGGAAGTTGCTGCTTTCAGGGATAGGTATATCAATATGTTCCATCAATATATACTATCGCTTTGCGTTGTTCTGGTTCATTGTTGTTTAACCGATTAGCAAAACTAGTTATATGTCGAGCGATAAACTCATCCCTATCGATTGAAGCAAACCCAATATACTCCTGGTCGAATCTTTGTAAGAGGGCCTGCCGTACATTGTTCACAGCCATGCTAACTGCTTGCCTTGAAGTGTAGGTACTCGAACACGTCGAAGAAAGTTATCAGATAAACCTTGCTTGAGCTTGTATAAAAATGTTAATAGATCCTTCCTGCTTATGTATCTCAAATAACCATTGGTGAGAGTAATTGGGGTACAATAATCATAAAGTCTTTCAAAATCCAGATAGGGATGTCATAGTTTTCAATTCTTCATCGGTAAAACTGTCGTGATCAGAAAACTAGTTTGAGAACTATAATCATAGAAGTTTTCGCTGTAAATAACCACCCCATCATTTTGGTCAAAGTCACCTCTGTTATATATAGTATATCCATTCTCAGTTGAATAATTCATCTTCCACTCAAAATATAGTGTTCGTTCAAAATCGTACATATTATAATTTCAAATTATGAAGGAAACCGGAAAAATAAATAAATATCATTCCCCGTATAAAGTAGACCAAATTGAGTGAAAACTATTTCCGCGTAAAAACCAGTTGATAACTTCGTTGACCGCTTATAGCATAAATTACCGTAAACCACTACAGATTATACTTTATCGGGTTTGGGGTATAGATAGTAGGATCTATTAGTAGAACAGTGGTGTGGTATGTGTCTGGGCACGGGCAGCCATGTACGGTGAACAACTGCAAGATAATTTTTTTGCAGTAGTCGAAAGTACCATCCACATCAAATTTCTGGCTCAAGCAAGTCTCCTTTGAATGTCAAGTCTCCTTTATTGGGCCACATATGTTCAAAATAGCAGGTAGATTTTGTTAACGAGTTTGAAATATTATATATAAAAAAGAAAGCTTGTGAACTCGACCTTCTAGAAAGTTTGGAGATCAATATTAAACAAAAAGTCAGAATACTTGCTTAGATTAATTTAAATGATTATTATTTGTTCAATTTGTTTCACCGAAGATTAGACAGTAGTGAATGTCTTTTGCTTGCTATCTCGTACATTTCCAAAGATTTAAAAGAAGTTTGGAAAACTCTTTTTTAATGTTCAAAAATGACAATTGTGAAGAAGTGGAAAAACCCAGTTTTCTTTACACGAAAAAGTGACTACGGAGTGTTTATCGAAGCCATTTTTTGATAAATACGAACTTATTCCAAATCAGTGATTCACATGAACATGAGTAGCAATTAGTGCAAAAAGAAAAATATAATATTCTCATATTTGAAACTAAGTAAAAGTAGTCGAATCAATTCCCATTGATTTGAGAAAAAATCTTTCTATAATTCGATTTTCTGTGACAAATTAAATTTTAATTCAGGAAAAAGTTCCTCAGATGTGGAAATCATAAATGCGTTGGGTTGCAAAAGGATTACATTTAGTTTTTCAACTCAAGCAAATGTTTCACACAATTAATAGAAAAGGGGTTTCCACTCAATGGAAAGATCTTTTGAATTTGAAGCCATACCTCGGTTTCACGGCTGAGAAAGCATTTCAGCCAACCAGCTACTGTTTCATGATTCATTCTTGAATGTGAAACTGTGATTTGATAGAAATACCTTGGAATTGTGGAAAATTCCCAATGTAAGACATTTGATTCGGTAAAAAACTTCAATAAGAAATAAAATAAATTAATTCCACATCTGTAAGAGTTTCTTCGAATTCCAAATTTTATTTTTCATACATAATGAAGAAGCGGAAATTCTAAATTTTCGTTCAAATCAACACAGTCTCCATAAAAAACAATTATGAACGAGAGGAATATCGAGGGGACTGTTAAAACCAAAATGGAAGAAATTTAAAGAAGAGTGTTACATGTTTCGGGCTTTCGGCCCTCATCAGTACGCTGAAGAAGTGCAAGGATGAACAACACTTGGTAGTAAACGACAAATCAACGGAGTCAACAAACAGAAGCCAGCCGCACATTTGTGGTTTTGGTTAGCAGACACAGGGCAACAACCAACGTCACGATGGAGGCAACTATAGCTACCTGCGTGACATCCGAGTCCAGAATAATAAAGATGAAAGAGAGGAATATCTAGGGGACTGTTAAAAACAAAATGTAAGAAATTTAATGGACATAGCCCTCAAAGAAAAGTGTTAACTGTAAACACGTGTTTCGGTTAGCAGACCCTGCATTCCAGGGCAACAACCAACGTCACCACGGTGGCAGCTATAGCTACCTGCGGGACATCCGAGTCCAGCATTATAAAGATGAAAAGGAGGAATATCGAGGGGACTGTTAAAAACAAAATGGAAGAAATTTAATGGACTTATCCCTCAAGAAAAAGGGTTAACTGTGTTCGGGCTCTCGGCCCTCATCTCCGTTGATTTGTCGTTTACAACCAAGTGTTGTTCATTCTTGCACTTCTTCACCGTACTGATGAGGGACGAAAGCCCAAAACACGTGTCTACGGTTAACACTTTTCTTTGAGGGCTATGTCCATTAAATTTCTTCGATTTTGTTTTTAACAGTCCCCTCGATATTCCTCCCTTTCATCTTTATAATCTTGGACTCGGATGTCACGCAGGCAGTTATAGCTGCCTCCGTGGTGACGTTGGTTGTTGCCCTGGAATGCAGGGTCTGCTAACCGAAACCACAAATGTGCGGCTGGCTTCTGTTTGTTGATTTGTCGTTTACTACCAAGTGTTGTTTATCCTTGCACTTCTTCACCGCACTGATGAGGGCCTAAAGCCCGAAACACGTGTCTACGGTTAACACTTTTCTAACACTAACTAACTAATGTTCGAAAATATTTAGACAGACGAAATCTAGTTGTTCATCATCACAAAAGGGATCTTGAGAAAACAAGGATATGTCGTAGAATTCTCTGGAAAGAAAACGAAAAGATCTAAAATTAAAAAAAGTGGAGTAGAGGCCAGTAGAGTAGTGCCCACCTTGTACTCAATTACTAAGAAATTATCCGACTATCCTGAATATACCTTCCAAGCCCAGGGTGATATAAAAAAACGGGTACAATATTTTTGCTTGTATACAAAAAATATAATTATTATCAACTTTTGAACCGTTTCTCATTATCACCCAATAGACCTACCAAAAATTGTTATTTGTAAAAATCCCTTCTGACTCCTTCAATAATCTCCTTTTCCAGATGGTTTACAGAAATTTGTTTTTGAACAAAAATAGGCAAAGTTACATTTGAAGTAAAAGAATAGATCTCAAAGCGCCAATCCAATTATGTTTCATCAGGGGTGGATGATAAACCCCATTCTCATCCAACTAAGAATGGATATACTATATACCAGATCATATCCCTTTAGTCAATATAGATCTGTATTTTCTTTAATTCTAGTTTCGGTTAGAATCAGATAATCAAAATCTTCTTGCAGTCGATGTAAATTAACTTGAACACCCCCGAAATTTTTGGAAATGCGTATAGTATAATATTTGAGTACTCTGGACTATGATCGGAGAAGTTATCTAAGTTTTTTGAAAGTGAAAGTGATGACGTTCACAATCATAGACATACTACCCAAAAACCTTGCTCTTCCATTTAGGAATCTCTTATTTATAGATTTAAATAAATTCACAACCAATTCCTTAATTAGATTAAAGCTATATATGGTGTAAATCGGAAAATCTGTCAAAGAACTCTAATACGGAAATGTTGATATAGTGTAGATAAATCCTTTTCCTATCACATGCTCGTGGACATAACATTTTATTGTATTTTTGTGTTTTATTTTGTTGTATACACAAGTATTGTCTTCAGAAATAAATGTAATATTTTATATATTTTAGTTTATTTGCTATCTATCTTTCTATCTTTCCTTTCCATAAAGGGTGAATTTATAAATAAATAATTCATTCTCTGTGTAATTCGGGAAGTTTTTCATTTATTCTTTGAATGTTAGATATACCTTTCTTTTGTTCACTCTCAATATGGGCTAATCGATTCGTGTGATATATAGTTGTACGGAAAATCTGTAATCGTTAACTAGATGGAGTGTTTTCTAGGTTTTTTGTTTCCCAGCTATAAAAATATTTTTTAGTTCCGTAACTTACCGTTCACATAGTTATCGACGAAGATACAAAAGACAAAAAAAAGTGAACCCTTTTTATACCCCGAAACCTATCATGAAGGTCCCTACCGCACAACAAGCTTTTCTGAGTTTTATTACTCACATTTTTCATTGTTGATGTTTTTTATAGATTTTCGAATATAACGAACTGATTCATTCCGTTGTTGGGAGCGAGGAAGGTTTATCCTTGGATGTTGGTGCACCAATAACCCAACATGATATATCCCTATAATTTATGGCAGGAGCAACATTTCACAAAGATCGTAAATGTAAAAAGATCGTAAAAAAGCCGCATTGGGTGCAAATGGCCGCTCGGATGTAGCTAATATGTAAACATATCGTATACCCAGTGGTTACATTAGGATAATGTTGAAGAATCAAAGTTAGCGGTATAGAAAATATTATAATGCCCGGAAGAAATTTGAACAGGCTTGAAACTTCACTCAATTAAAAAAAGAGGATAGTTTGAAAGCAAACTTAATTTTTGTTTCATTCAGTTTCTCACGGTATCGAAACCAATAATGAAACCCCTGAATGTTGTATATCTGGGAACAGTATAGTAAAGAAAATAAAGGTAGTCTTAAGAAAACTAATCAGAAATATGACAAGTGAAAATTTTGGTGAGCATCAGGGTAATGAACTAATAGATTTGTTTGAAAATATGAACAGTATTGAAAAGGGAAACATTCTCAATTGAATATTGAATAGAAAGATTTTTTCTGTTGAGTTAGGGTCCTTTCAGAATATCTATCAGATGTAGTTCAATATCCAGCATGGCTTTAGCCGGGAAAGTAGTTGTTTTCTGTTAGACATTCACAAAAAATAACTTCATTTTTATCGTGGATTTTTCAATTCACAGAACAATATTTCTATTCAATATTCAAATGAGAATGTTTCTTTTTCAACATGAATCCCCCACAAGAGGTTATCTTGAACGATGGAAGATAATGACTAAAGTTTATCTTTCAGTCGCAGATGATTCCACATCTGATTTTATGAACATCCTGTTCATATTTTCAAACAAATCAATGAACAGTATGTTCATAAAATCAGATGTGGAATCATCTGCGACTAGAAGAAGAACTTTAGTCCCTATCTTCCATCGTTCAGGATAACCTCTTGTGTAGTATTCATGTTGAAAAGGGAAACATTCTCAATTGAATATTAAGTAATTTTTTGTGAATATCTAACAGAAAACAACTACTTCTCCGGCTAAGGCCACGCTGGACATTGAACTACATCTCATAGATATTGAAAAAGGACCCTAACTCAAAAAAAAATATTAAAGTGAAAATTTGCATTTTTTTTCAGTTAGTTATTTGATTTTCTATTGCAGTCTTAATTAAGAACTAGATGAATGAGGCAAAGGAGAATGTTTTCCAAAAGAGAATACCGACCAAAAATCATTTGTGACATTGATGCATGCTAGGTCCTCAATACATTTTTGTCGACGAAAATCTATTTCACGCTTCCACGATCACCAGGAAGACCGGAAGAAATGGGAAACACATTTTCTCAAAGCAATGTCACTATGCAAAGATGGAAAAATGTTAGAAACATTTCTTTTGGAGAGAAACTTTGCAATTAGTGTTTTTTTGACATTAAAACCTGTCATGGGGTTTGATATATTGATTTGTTAGAAAATATGAATGGAATGTTCATAAAAATCAGATGTGGAATCATCTGCGACTGAAAGATGAACTATCTTCCATCGTTCAAGATAACCTCTTGTGGGGTATTCATGTTGAAATGGGAAATATTCTCGATTGAAGATAGAATAGAAAGATTTTTCTGTGAATTGAAACATGTACGATAAATAAAATAACTAATAAAAAAACTTTTTGAAGACAAGCTTTCATTTAAGCCGTGTACTAAAACGTATAAAATGAGTTTAAGTCATCGCTGACAATGATTTAATAATTTTTTGTTGAATTATTTGGTTTCAAAAAGCTTATCACGCGAAGTGTTCATGAAAGTAGATACGAATTAGTTTGATTGGGAAGTGATTGGTTGGTAAGTGAGAATTCGTCGAAGTATTTAATTTTTACAAAGTATTCATGGAAGTAGGTACCAATTGATGTCATTGAACTATGATTGGTTGGTAAGTAACTTGTCGAAGTAATAATTTCATTACAATTCCCGTGACAAGCTTTTTGAAACCAAATAATTCAACAAAAAATAATTAAATCATTATAAGCAATGACTAAACTTATTTTATACGTTTTAGTACACGGCTCAAATGAAAGCTTGTCTTTAAAAAGTGTTTTTATTGGTTAGTCTATTTTTTGCTTTTTAGTTAGTTCGCCTTAATCTGTTCATTTCTAATAGAGCATCGTTATTACAAGGTCTCTTCCCTGTAAGTTTTGAGTTGCAAGAAATCATGATCTCCGACCCCAAAAACTCCCACACACCAATTTTGAATAGAATCTGACCATAATCACAGAACTCGTCCTCCATTTTGAGGCCGCCATCTTGAATTCATGAATTTTGACGAAAGTTTCCCAATTTTGAATCGAATCGGACTATAATCATAAAACTCGTACGCCATCTTGTAGCCGCCATCTTGAACTCATTAATTTTGACAAAAAATTCATAATTTTCGACTCTGAAAACTCCCACATATCAATTTTGAATCAAATCGGACCATAATTAGAAATCTCGTGCGCCATCTTGGGCCGCCATTTTGTTTTTTTCTCTAACAAAAATTCCATAATAATTTGTCAACGGAATTATGATCATCTGCCAAATTTCAAGTTGATCGGACGACTAGAAGTCGGTCAAAATTCACTTGCAAGATTTGACCCAAACTAACTAACGAACGAACTAACAACTGAAACTAAACTAAATAAAAGCTTGTAAAATAAAGTTATTTGTTGTGAAAATCTAACAGAAAACAACTACTTTCCCGGCTAGAGCCACGCTGGACATTGAACTACATCTGATGATCGTGGAAGCGTGAAATAGATTTTCGTCGACAAAAATGTATTGAAGACCTAGCGAATGCGATTTGTTGCATCAATGTTACAAATTATTGCTTGTGAGTACTCTCTTTTGGAAAACATTCTTCTTTGCCTCATACATCTATATGAGTCCCTAATTAAGACTGGAATAGAAAATCAAATAACTATCCGAATAAAAATGCAAATTTTCTATTTCAGATTATTTCTTTTGAGTTAGGGCGTTTCAGAATATCTATCAGATGTAGTTCAATATCCAGCGTGGCTTTAGCCGGGAAAATAGTTGTTTTCTGTTAGACATCCACGAAAAGTAACTTAATTTTTATCGTGGATTTTTCAATCCACAGAAAAATCTTTCTATTCAATATTCAATTGAGAATGTTTCCCTTTTCATGATTTAATAATTTTTTTAATTTAGAAAAAAATAATTATTAACAAAACCACATATTGTTAATATTCCTCAAAAGTTTAATAAATGGAAATCTGCATTTTAAGGGAAACGTGAAAAAAGCATCAATTTTTGATTTTTTCTATGAGCAATACTTGACAGAAATCTGTGACAGACAATCCTGAGGTAATTTCATAGAAAATGAAAAATGTCTTATTTTGCTCAATCTATACGACAGATGTGATGTTGGGTCAAATATCCATCAGAAAACTACTACGAATGAAGTGGTTAATATTTATCTATTTCGCATCAAATATTTGCAAAGTAATCTAGGATTTCGCACGATTATCCAACGCATTACCTATCCATCTAATGTTCGTCGAGGCATTGGCATATTTATTTGTAAATTTTGTTGGAATAAAGTCCAATAACTGAAATCACTATTGATTCTCTGTCGACGTTTCGACGTTTATAAAGTCATCTTCAGGGCACTATAATGTGAAATGGGAATGAAAAAGATCTCAAATGAAATGTTGGCAGATCAATGTGACGATAATAAAATAAGATACATATTCAGTAACAAAAAGAATAAAAATAAAAATATAATATATATATATAAATATATATAAATATATATATAATATATATAAATATAAATATATATATTATATATATATATATATATATATTATATATATATATATATATATATATATATATATATATGTATATCATATAAGTGGACCCTGACTAATTTATATAGCACATAATGTGCAGAAAACAACAGAATCTTATACTCACTGAACATGAGGTTTCTTTGTCAATGAAATGAGAAAATAAAATGAAAATAATAGCTATATTTACATACAGGGTGACCCAGGGGTGCGTGCAAGCTACATATTTTTTTTTCTATCCAAGCTATCGACATGATTTTTTTAAACGATAGGTCCGACCATGGGTCAAATTTTAAAAATATTTCTATTTATATACAGGATGTCCAAAATAAGATACTACACAAATAAGTTCAGTTTTTTTAAACGGAAACCCCCATTTTCGTTACATTTTTGGATTCGCCACTAAATTGTTTCTTAGACTTATCTACAATAGTTCTTGTCAATTTATGTGTCAAAATTGGCAAGAATGAATATCACTCACGAAGAATTAGTGAATATGGTCTAGTTTGGCGAAGTTGACAGAAATCTGCTCTTTATTAGCAAGCGAATCTACCAACAAAATATCCAGAAGCAAGAACTCCAGAGGTGTTTTCATTCCAAAAGCTGAGACATTGGTTTGAACTCAATGGGGAAAATGATGCTACAGAAAAATCCTCACCTTAGCACTAGGGAAATAGCAGCGGAAACAGATATTTCACAAATTAGTGTGAATAGAATAATATTGAAACATACATCAATAATTGTATGGTAATTATTTTGGAAATAGAGTTGCGTTTTGTATTCAAATGAATGGCATGATGACGAAGATTATAATACTATGAACAAAATTCTGTTTTCTGATGAAGCAACGTTTAAGAATAACGGGTCGGTTAACATACACAATATGCATTATTATGCTATCGAAAATCGTCACGGGTTGAGGACTGTTTGTTCACCGAAAGCGACGGTCGCTTAATGTTTGGGGACCAGGGCCGATCCTAGCAGGTGTTCAGCGCGTGCACCGCACGCGGGCGGCCAAACTAAGGGGCGGCTATTTTTTGTAAGAAGAAAAATGAAACGTTAGTGCTCAGTTGTGTTATGTGTTGGTCTATTGTCCATTAGTATCTTCTCCTACTCTCATCTACACACATTCTTCATTTGAGAGCAAAATTCATGGCAGAGCCGGCAATGCAGCATAAAAAAATGAAATTTCTATAAAAAAAAACCAAGGGCATATTTTTGACACGACTAAGTATGTTTGGTTCCTGTGTGCGGCGCGGCGGCTTTTTTATGTACGTATAGTCTTTACGATGTCAGCTGGAACGGCGAAAAAAATTTTAAAGGAGGTACCAGCGGCGAAACCTTTGAAAAAAACGTGCTGCTGTTCGCCGGGCGGCTTTTTTTCAAAGGTTTCGCCGCTGCGGCCTCCTTTGAATTTTTTTTCGCCGTGCCAACTTACTTGTAAAGACTATATATATCACAGTCGGCACGCGGCTCGCAGGTCAATGGTCAAAAGAAACTTTATTTTAGCAGTTTTCTTTATAGATAAGAAATGGATTGTTACGACAAAGTTAAAGGGATGCGGCATCGAAATTTTTTTGCTACTTCACCACTATATATAAACCATTTCCATTTCAAAATGTTCATTCAATTTTGAATCAACATACAATAAGACTGGTCATAAACACAATCAAGTGTAAGTGTAAGGTGTTGCTGTTGAGTATCGTTTAAATATTTAAATCAGAACTGTGGTAAGTACCAAAGCTCTTAACTAGATTTATGAACGAATGAAATGTTGTACATGGTGTTTTCTAATTAGATTCAAAAAATGGGCATATTTTTAAACTAATTTTGTCGCGATGATTCGTTTTGAAAATCAGTACAGAATGTTTGAAAATTCAAAATTTATTTTCAATTCTTTCAAAATTCGTTAGCACAAAATATAATTTTCTTACAAAATTATAGGTTACCAACCGGGGGAGTTTATGAAAATTTTAATTTTTACCCAGATTTTGAAAGAGCGCTTCGAATCATTATTTATTTTAAATAATTTGCTCTAACTTTTTCAACAGGAATGGGGATTTCTTATGAATAACCCATATTCTTACACTTTAAGTAAAAAAAAGTATTAACAATGGTAATGGTAGGTACTTTTTAGAGGTCATTTCGATGAATTTCAAAATTTCTGAAGAATTCCTATTTATTTTATCTGCATCTGTGAGTCATGATATACTTATCGTTCTTCTTAACTTTTACCTTTAGATGTCGTCCTCGTACAAAAACAGAAAAACTAAAAGAGAGTCAGGTGCCTTCTATAGAAAAGAGAAGAATAGAAGAAATCTCAAAACAAGCGGGAGCATTGAAAAAGTATTTTGGAAAACCGGATAAAAGTGAGCCCGAACAAAAAGGTTTGAATCAAATCGCGGAGTTTGATTATTCTCAACCATCAACATCCACCAGTACTAGTGAAACAAACAATAAATCAATAGATTTCACACCCGATGAAGGTGATAAAGCTGCAAGATCATCATCAAGCAGTCCCATTCCCAGTGAAGCCAAATGTGAAGATGAGAGCAAAGAGGAAGAGGGCTCTGCTCAAGTAGCACTGATCCAGGTACTTGGCCTAACATTTTGACAAAAAAATATATTGATTTATTGGTAGAACACGGTCCCAAACAAGTTGCAGATTTCAAATTTCCGATTGAAGAGAGTGGCAGAAAATTTAGCTGTTCATATTATAACAAAACTTTAGTGAACGGGGAGAAAATAAATCACGCGTGGCTCTGCTATTTCATAAAACTAAATTGTATTTTTTGTTTTGCATGTAAATTGTTTAGTAGAGATAGTTCAACACAACTTGTAAGTACTGGCTTTTCTGATTGGCGTCATTGTTCGGATTACCTCAATAAGCATGAAAATACTCTAAAACACGTTAACTCTATAAGATCGTGGTGCGAAATAAAGACGAGGATGGAAAAAAATTGTACTATTGACGCGGAACAACAAAATGTTTACAATAGAGAGAAAAAGCGATGGCGCGCTATCATTGAAAGAATGATTGCTGTAGTACAATTTTTAGCCAGTCAAAATTTAGCATTCAGAGGAACTAGTACGGAGTTGTATCATAGAGATAATGGTAATTTTTTAAAGGCAGTAGAGATGTTGGCCAAATTTGATCCAGTTATTTCAGAACACCTTAATAATATCAGTAAATACAAATATAAAAAAACACGTATTCCACACTACTCAGGGCAGCATTTTCAAAATGAAGTAATTCATATTTTAGCCGTATCTATTCGTAATGAGATAACACGCATTGTCGAAAAAGCCACATATTACACTATAATTTTCGACTCTACGCCCGATATTAGTCATACAGAACAAATAACGTTTGTAATTAGATGTGTGAACACTACTGATGGTAAAAGTAAAGTAGATATTTTAGAATTTTTTCTAGGATTTTTTTCAGTAACTAATACCACTGGAGAAGGTCTGTGCAATTTTCTATTAGAGAAGCTATTACCTAGTCTGCAACTCGAAGTTAAAGATATACGTGGTCAGGGCTACGACAATAGATCGAACATGAAGGGGAAAAATATAGGGCTTCAGAAACGGATTCTCGATATCAATCCTAGAGCATTATACGTGCCGTGTGCGGCTCATACCTTAAACCTCGTCGTTAATGACGCTGCCAGCTCCAGTGGTGAAATTTCTGGATTTTTTGATATGGTACAAGAGGTATATAATTTTTTTTCTGCGTCCCCATATCGATGGGATTTACTAAAAAAATACGTGAAGAGTCTAACTTTGAAACCATTAAGTGAAACAAGGTGGGAAAGTCGTATCAATGCTATTAGACCTCTAAAGCAAGACCTCAAAAACATTATTACCGCATTAAATGCCTTAATTGAAGATTCCACCAGAGACGCGAAAACAAAAAATGGTGCAAAATCAATAATTAAAAATCTTGAATCATTCAAATTTTTGTGTTCAATTTTGATTTGGCATGATTTATTATCAAGAATTAATGTTCTGAGTAAAATGCTTCAAAATCCTAAATTAAACATCGCGGAATGCATTGAAGGCTTAGATAATTTAAAAAAATATTTTGTTTCACAAAGATCAGAAGATAATTTCAAAATATTTGTCGAATCAGCCACAACACTTGCTAGAGATTTAGGTATTGATCCCGAATTTCCAAGTTCGAGGCTCAGGAAAAAGGTCCGTTTATTTGATTACGAGGGCAGTGATGAACCCCTTTTGAATCCCTTCCAGCAATTCAAGACTTCTTTCTATTTTGCAATTCTTGATCACGCGATCTCTTCGGTAAATGAAAGATTTACATTATTATCTGAGTGCTTTTCAATATTCTGCTTTCTGTATGAGTTTCACAACATTTCTAGTGATGATCTCATGAAAGCCTGCATGGACTTAGATATTAAGGTACAGGAGGAAGGAAGTATCGTGAAAGATATAGACGGTATACAACTGTTTAATGAAATAACTTCATTCAAAGATATTTTTCCAGGTAAGAAACAGCCAATTGAGGTATTAGAAATCATAGTCAAAAATGATCTCATTTCCTGTTTTCCTAATTTTGCTCTAACAATAAGAATTTTTTTAAACTTACCTGTTTCTGTGGCTTTAGGAGAAAGAAGTTTCAGCAAATTAAAAATTACTTGAGAAATAATATGACACAAGAAAGGCTTTCAGATTTGGCCATCATCTCTATTGAATCCGAAATCTGTGAAAAATAGATTTTACGGAAATTATTGATAAATTTGCCACTCAGAAAGCCAGAAAGGTTATTTTATAATTAGGTAATTATAATGATTAGGTACCTAGTCTGTAGACTGTAGAACAACTGATTTATATACTTTTCGTTGGTATACGCACTGAGTATGTCCAAAATCGTTGTGTGTGAAATAGACGTTATACAGGTAGATGAGTTTAAGAGTTTATAACGTCAACGTTAAATATTAGTCAAAATAAGAAAAAAATCTCTGGAGGGGCGGCACATCTGGTATTTGCACGCGGGCGGCCAATACCCTAGGATCGGCACTGTTGGGGAGATATTATTGGAAATCATGTTATTGGACTCTACTTTTTCGACAATGTGCTGAATGGTGAAAGGTATTAAAATTTTCTTCGCGATTATCTTCCCAGAATTTGAGAAGTGGATTCGAACACCGAAGGACCATGTGGTTGCTGCAGTGCATAGCCATAGGATAGTGCGAATCGTTGGATAGGTAGAGGAGGTATTATTCCTTGACCCGCGCGATTCCCAGACCTCACTCCTCTAGTTTCTTTCTTTGTGGGTACGTGAAGGAAAGGGTTTTCAGAAATCATCCAACAACTGCAGATGATATGAAAACAGGATCACGGAATCCTTCCGTTCAACTGATGAAGCAATGCATGCTAGAGTTCGGGGCTCATTTACTGAAAGACTAGCAGCTTGTGTGGAACATGATGGTTACCTTTTTGAGCATTTATAAGTAGCCTTTTCCCAAAATGTTTACATTGTTTCCTGTTCTTGTGAAGATTACTACAATTCTTTCCTTTGTGATGTACTCCTGTTTCTATTGGAACATATTCTTTTCAGAATTGTATGGATGTGTCAAATTTTCGACTCGATTCCTTTTTTTTTTCGAAAAAATCATCAACATTTCTTATTTTGCAACAAATTTGACAAAGTAGACCCCACAAATCCTATTTCGACAAATAACTCTTGAAAAATGCCATTCAATGATGCAATAAAATATAGAGTGTTGCATTTGAAAAAGTCGAGTTATTGCCATTTGTAATTTGTCATTTAAAAAAAATCGTAGTAGGCGAATGGAACATCGACTCCCAGTTCGCCTGCATCACAAAAGATGCGCTAAAGCCTAAGTAATGCATTTTTCTGTGGGTCTATACACGACTCTATTTTGACACATAAATTGACAAAAGTCAAAAACTATTACAAATAAGTCTAAAGAATCCAGGTGCGTTATATCGACAATTGAGTGGGAGGTTGTCATTTAAAAAAATTGAACATAGTTGTGTATCTTAATTTGAGACATGCTTTATATAAATAGAAATATTTTTAGAGTGTGCCCCATTGTCGGATCTATCATTTGAAAAAAAGTCGGTAGCTTGGATATAAAAAAGTTATGGAGTTTGCACGCACCCAAGGGTCACCCTGTATGTGATAACAGGAGTTTTTTTTAATTCCTTCCTTTTCATAATAATGTTAGGTTGTTTTTAAATGAAGGTAACAACCAGAATTTGGAAAGACATTCATCTCTTTTTCCTGAATTAGTTATTTCTTTTTGACATTTTTATAAACGATAAGGTGTAAGACTATAGGCGTCCATAATATGTTATTCTACTGAATATGGGGAATTAATTATTTCGTTACTTTCAGTTGGTTTATAAGATGTTAGGGATTGGGCCAAAATTGGATGTCTAAAATATTTAATTGGTGTTGCTTTTGATTTTTTTATATTAATCACCTCTTGCAGATTTTTTTTATAGATTCGGTGTTTTCCAACAATTATTGTGTAAGGTATTGACTGTGTGCTCTGCCAGGCCTGTTTTATTAGTTGTTTTGAGAAGGTTGTCAGGTCTCATATACTACGTTTATGTTCGACAACTCTAGTTTTTAAGTATCGTCCACTCTGTCCGATGTACATTTTGTTACATTCGGCACACGGTATTTTGTAGACTTTTGTCACTTTCAAGATCTTTTGGTGTTTCCGATTTTAATATGGTGAAGTGTTTTTGAAAGCTATGTTGCAAGGGACGTCTTTAAATATTTGTTTCAACTTTTCTGACGAAAATAATGAGATGATCAATATTGAAAAATTCAAAAGAATACCCAATTTTTGCCAATGCCTGTGCTCATCTGATATATTAATTAAAAGTACCACCGCAGGTAATTCCCATATTCAGTAGAATAACATATTTTGGACGCCTATGGTCTCATACGCCTTATCGGTTATAAAAACATCCAGAAGAAATCACCAGTTCAGGAAAAAGAGAATAATGTGTTTCCAAATTCCGGTTGTTGCTTTTTAACATTATTAGGAAAAGCAAGGAAACAAAAGAATATCCTGTTAAAACATATGTAAACGTCCTTATCATTATACCTATATATAATAATAATAATAATAATATTTATTCATCATTTCGATTTAAAGATAAAGTCAGATGATACAATTATAACATTGAACATAAACATGACAATACAATAAATAGAGTACAGAGAAGTATGGATGAATAAATTGTTATCCCACTGAGGGCAAGCCCTGTGTGTGGGTGAATTTTTTGGTAGAACATATAACAAGTATTATATCAAGTAGTATAAAACACTATATACAATATAAATATTATCAATGTACAAAGAACGAGTTATAAAATGTTATAATTAATTATAATAATGTTAGTAATGATAATAATAATGCAAAAGTAATTAAATGTTAATAGATGTAAATAAATGTAAAAAAATAATAATAAAATATAATGTTTCAGTTTTGTTATTTCGATTTTTGGTACATATTCATTTTCATTACATGATAATTGTTTGTTTTTGTATTATATTTCCTTCTTTATATTAAAAAAAAATCATTCATTCAATCAATTTATGAATTTCCTTTCTTTCAATCTCCTTTACGAATTTTTTTAACTGTTTATTGAATAGCAGGCAGGAAGTTTCAGTTTTCAGAGAGTCAGGTAGGAAGTTGTATAGCTTTGGAGCAATATAATGATAGCTTTTTTGGCCTATTGCTTTTTTCATAAATGGGGTGACATATTTATGTTTTTGTCTGGTAGCATACGAGTGTGTCAGTACATTCAGCTGGGTTTTATTCAGGTGTTGCACGATGAGTACTTGAATGGAATAAAGCTGTCTTATATCTAACATTTCTGTTTCAGCATATAGAGAGTCGCTAGGGTATCTATAATCTTTATTCAGTATCATTCTTAGAAACCTTTTTTGCGAGATTTCAAGCATATTCAAGTAGGTTCTCGAAACCCCTCCCCATCCTATAATCCCATAATTCAAGTGAGACTCTACTAAGCTTTGATAAACAATTTTTTTTGCTTCAAATCGAGATATGTTTTTACCTGTTCAAATCTATACAGAATACAGCGTAACTTTTTTGTGAGGTATATCATAGATAGTCATAGATAGATAGATAGTTTATTATTAACTACGTTATGTAAAAAAAATACATTTTAGCAAGTCAATACAATAATGTTTGAGCCATACAAACAGATGAACAACAAACAAACATTTCAGGTAGATTACAAGTAAAAAAAAATGTGAACAATTCAAATAAATGATTAACAAAATAGGTATATAACAAACATTTCATTTACACGAACACAACTATTAACATATGTTGATCCCATCTCAGGTGGGGGTCCAAGAAAACACCTAGGTATTTAATTTTTTTGACAGGTTTAATATGAAAATTTTGTTGAATGGTTAAGTCAAAATTTGGAAGAAGCATTTCTGTACTGCTGAATGGCAGATAGTGAGTTTTACTGAAATTAATTGAGAGAAGTCTGCTATCAAACCAATCTTTCAATTTATTTAGATCATTTTCGGTTTTTGTCTTCAATTCATACCAATTATTCGCTTTATAAACAATGACTGTGTCATCGGCAAAGCTTAACATTTTTCCTGAATTTTCTTGTAAGAATAAGTTATTTAAGTATATCGTGAACAACATCGGTCCCAACACTGTCCCCTGGGGCACACCGCAAGTAATGATTTCTTCTAAGCTCATCTCATTTCGGATTTGTACTTTCTGTTTTCTATTTGTCAGATAATCTTTGAGTAAGTCGTTTGCTGCACCTCGTATTCCTAAATCATCTAGCGTGGCTAGAAGGATAGTATGGTCAACTGTGTCGAAAGCTTTACTTAAATCTACAAATACGCCTAAACATGGAATGTTTTTGTCTAAGCATTCGTAAATATTATTTGTTAAAACGTGAATAGCGTCTTGTGTTGATTTATGTTCCCGAAAGCCGAACTGGGATGTTGATAGAAGGTTATATTTGTTCAAGAATGTATTTAATCTACTCTTTAGAATTTTTTCAACTACTTTACTAAGAGATGTTATTAGGGATATCGGTCTATAGTTTGTCACTTTTTGTTTTCCTCCATTTTTGTATATGGGTGTCACCACTGATATTTTGAAAGCATTCGGAAATTGACCTAGTTCGAAACATTTGTTGATTATGTATGCTAATGGTTTACATATATAGGTTGAGATAGCTTTCAATGTTTCTGCTTTCAGACCATCGTATCCCGGAACTTTTTTGTTTTTTAGTTGGGCTATCGTGTTCATTATTTCAAGTTCATTTGGTGAGAACAAAAATGTTTTTCTTCCCTTTTTTTTAATTATTTGGTGGTTCCAGAAAGATTGAATTTAGTGAAATTTTCTTCTTAGCATTATAGTTTGGATTTCGGTTGATTTTTGATGTCAAGTTTTTCCCTACATTTACAAAAAAATTATTAAAGATATTTGTCATTTCTTTGGGGTCACTCACCAAATCACCATTTTCGTTCTCGATATTAATAATTTCATTCTGTTCAGGAGTTTTTATTATTTCATTTTGTTTCCATAGTTTTTTTGACAATTTTATTTTTTTATTTTACTTCATGTTTCGATATTTTATAATCATTTTTTAATTTCTCGTTGTTTGGAGTGTTTTGCCACTTGTGGTATAGATCATTTTTTTTATTAACGGTGTTAATCAGAGATTTTGTTATCCATTTTTTTCTTTTTCTTTCCCTAGTTTTTATTTTGATATATTTTTTGGATTTTTTTACAGATTCGAGTATTTTTTCAAGAAATGTGTTTGTTGTAGTATCGAGATCATGTTGCTGCTCCATTAATTCGTCCCAATCAATATTCTCAATCGACTCTACCATCTTATTATGGTCAATTATCTCAAAATATTTTTTATTATCATAATGTCCTCTTTTTTTTTCTTTATTCATTACTATCTGTAATATAGTTGTATAATGATCCGTTATAGTAGTAGCCACTGTAATAGGTAAAAGTAAATCATAATTATTATTTTTAGCATTAATAAAGATGTGATCTATACACGTTTTTGAGTCTTTTTGAACTCTGGTTGGTATATTGATTGTTGAGCGGTAACCAAAATCACATAATGAATCTAGGTAATTTCTTGAATGTTGAAAACTGAAGAATCGTGAATTTGTCTTGTTTCAGTAAGAACAATGCAATCAAATGAGGTATCAAGTCCTTCAGTGAAGATTTTGAATTCATCTAGGTTTTTTCCAATACTTCGTATATTATTATGAATTATTTTGAAATTTTGGGAGTTACAATTTATTTTCAATATTTCTTTCGTTTCTTGAGAGTCATTCAAGGGGTATGTTAATAATTTTTCAATGTGAAAATCTATATATAAAAATATATATATATATAAAAATATATATATATATATACATATATATACAGGATGTTAATGAATAAGTGCGACAAACTTCAGGGGGTGATGTTGCATGAAAAAATTATGATAGTTTGCTATATAACTTTTGTCCGCAAATGCTTCGTTTTCCGAGATACGGGATGTTGAAGTTTTTCTTAAAAACTGACTTTTTATTTATTGCTCTGAAACCGGTCGAGATTTGCAAATGAAATTTCATATGAAAAAATGAGTTCAAGGAATATTTCATCCACATTGCAAACACATTGACAAGACAAGTTTATTTCAAATTAGAGCGGTCAAAAGTTGGGTTGATCAACAATGAATGGGTTCGATATATTTTTTTGCTGAAAACACCATTATATATGTGCTTACTTGTGATCTCTACAATATAGATTATTTCTAGTGTTTCTCCAAACCCTGTGATTCCTTTGTTATACTTCCTGTTACTAATTATGATGTGGCACTCGCTATTATTAAACTCAAAAATAAAAACCCTCAGGACATATTCCATTTAACCAGTGAAATCATTAAAAAAAACATTGGACTTTATCGTCGAACCGCTAACCATTATTATGAATTGTTGTTCCAGCGAAGGCCTCTCCCAAGATATTTTTAAAATCGACAAAGTGATACCTATCTACAAAATAGTCAATCAAAACTCCCCAAACAACTTCAGGCCCATTTCTATCATACCAATTGTGGGTAAAATTAATGAAATCATTGACAAAGAGTGTCTTATGTCTTTTCTAAACAAACATAATTTCTTACATTATCACTCCATGTCTCACTTCCAACGCCTATATCCTCCCTAACACAAAATTCACTAATATTTAAAAGCAGAAAATTATTCAATCATCTTCCTAGCACCATAAAAGAAATACAAAACGGTATTCACTTCAGAAAAAAATTAAAAAATATCTTGGTTACAAAAGCCTATTATACGTTGGATGAATTCTACCAGGACTCACTTAATTACCTGATCTTAAACTATATATATATATATATATATATATATATATATAAATAAATAACCCTTTATCATATTCGATCACTGGGAACTCTCTAATAGTTTTTTTGTTATATGCAAGGGGTAATTTTTATTCGCTAACAGAACGTTTTTATACATGTATACATAAACTTATTTATTTATTTGTAATGTTGAATTGACTCGGCCGTTGCTGTAATTTAAGTCCTTGTCTAGTATTAATGTTAAGTCTTATAACTTATTTTATCTTATTTTATATTGTATACATTTCAAATTACCTATTGTAGTTGTATCCTTAAGCTTTGTCAACGAGAATTGTATTCTTCCGATATTAAAGCATATTTTGATTGATTGATTGATTGATACATTATCAATTTGGTTTGATCAAAAATAGGTCTACAACTGATGCAATAGTTGAGATCACCCAACAAATAATTATAAATATGGAAAAAGGTGAATATAGTGCTGTAACACTGTGGGATCTGAGCTAAGCTTTTCACTGTGTTAATCACCATTTTTTAGTTGATAAACTTGAATATTATGGAATACAAGGAGAGCTCTACACTTTTTTCAATCATATCTGTCCTCAAGGAAACGGGCAGAATGTGTGAATGGTCACTTATCGGATGAAATGGATATGTACAATGAAATAGCCCAAGGATATTTCCCCTTTTTATTTTATACATAAATGACATGACATGACTCCAACATCTCTTAAACTTCTTGCTGACACCAATCAAATTGAACACGAACCACAAAAATGTAATTTTTTCAAGCAATATTATAACTAGTAATACATATGTTAAACTACTAGGCATAATAATTGACGACTAATTTAGATGGAATTAACACATTGACCAACTTTGTAAAAAATTATCAAGAATAAAGCATCATACCCCACCCATTCAGATTATCATCTATCACAATAGAAATACCTCAGAGAGCACCTCAGATAACAAAGGTCTAGATTAGAGATGTCATTGAGAAATACTGTTGACAGCAAACAGTATAACAACTTGGAAAATTGTTTGCATTCAACGCCTGATTTTATAAATTAATTGTACATAAACAGAATGATGGTAATGTTTTTACTGGGAATTTTATTTATATTCACATATCTACATTAATTGTATTTTATATATAACCTTAGTATTATCAACTTTATTTTTATTGTTTGATTATTGTGCCTATTTTTTTGAAACCAATCACTTCATTTGTAGTTTTACTACTGCTTTAACTCATCATAAATGTACTTATGTAACTTAACATTATTAATAAACTAGCTATCTATCATCTAACAAATAGTAGATTTTTCATTGTTTTCAAAATTCTCAGAGCTTATCATGATCTTATTGATGTGATATTTTGTAGTTTTCTGAGAGTAAACTAGCTGCAGACACTTCTGCTCCTCGTAAAACTGAATAATTATTTTTTTTTTATTCACCAAATTGCAGAAGAAAAATGCACAAGAAATATCACCCTTAGCTTTACTTGCACTTAAATGATGAACGGTTCTCACTGAACAGAAATCTGCTTCTACTACATTCTACTTTTCCACCATTAATAAGCTAACAGAATCAGCAGTAGATAAGCTAGCCTGATTTGAATTGTCTTGACTTCTATATTTAAAGATGTAATTTCTGAATATTTTGGTAATGGTGATAAAAACGAAAATTCAAACAATTGCAATTGTTTATTTCATAATTACATTATATATATATATATATATATATATATATATATATTTATATATAAATATAATATATATATATAATAGTTATGTTAGAAATATTATAAAACAATTAAACTTATAATAATAATTATTATTAGGTATTTCAGTTATCATGGTTAATGCTATGTTTGTTTTGCAATTTTTCTTTACTTTTTACTATTCTAGAATCTTATACTATGCTCTAGTCGATGCATATGTATCAAAAAGGTCCGTCCTGAAGTATTTCTGTTGTCAAAACTATGTGACTAACAATTCAAGAAAAATGCACAATTAAATTATTTGAAAAGTGAAATTTATGAAAAACATTGTATTACAAGTAGATCAATTGATATATAAATTTGGAACATCCTGTATGATAAATTTCATCAACAGGAAATCCATCAATGAGATGTCGAGAGAATTGTGTGGGAAAAGTGATAAAATATAAAAATATGAAAGCAGAAAATTGTCAAAAATAAATTTTATAAGGTTTAGGGTTAGATTTCATTAATAAAATCATTAAAATTGATTAGAATGACAAATAATGATGTAGGATTGTGAAATAATCTGGAGAGGAAAAATTTAAAATGTCATATAAAATTCTAACAATCAGGTCAATGTATTCTAATGTTAAAGATAAAACTCCATCACTTTCAATGTCAAATGTAATTTATAGTATTCCTTGTCATGGTTGTAATAAACAATATATTGGTCAAACGCAAAGATCATTATCGAACAGAATAATTTCTCATAAAAGTGACGGCCGATTGCATCCTGAATGATGTGCTTTGGCAGAGCATGTGAATGAATTTGACCACCAGATGAATTGCGATGCAGTGGGGGTGCTGGCGACAGAGTCACACATCCAGGAGAACATTCTTAGAAGTGGCTTTCATTTCCCAAGAAAAGAATTGTATAGATAAGAAAACAGATGTTGACCACTTGAGTGAGATCTACTCTTATTTATTGTCTTTAGATATCAACCAGAATTGACAACAATGTGATGTAAAATAATAGTTTTTTATTTTTTTTTTAAACATTGCCGCCACCTGGTAACATCAGTTGGTACTAGTCCGACGGTTGGCAACAATGTAACTATTTCCATGTGACACCCATCAGGTGTCATTGGCTCAAATATAATTGCGATATTAATTCCTAACCTGTCGGTTTCATTTGTCACACCACATGGAGTGCACAGTTATATTTGTATAATTTTAAACAACGCTAATGTGGTTGTAGTAACTTTGAACTTCGTTTTATTCCTCGATCTACGTTTTTTTTCTTTTGTATCACTATGAATGTGTTTGGCATCATTGAGGCCGGCCTCAACAAGGTTGTAAGTAGCATGTTGTTTCGAACTTGAATATGTATTACTATTGGTTTTTTCATCTATTGTAGTCTCCCTGATGATGGAAATAAACATTTCCGAAAGCTTGGATAAACCTTAAAGAGTTTACTTTTTCATTGCTGCTTACCCCAATATTCCTATTTTTGTATATATATATATATATATAAATAACTATGAATTTGAAATGAACCTAGTAGAAAGGATATTCCGTGAGGTTGCAGTCAAATTCAATGGCCGGTGAAAAAAGAAAAACACTTTCTTATTTTGTCAAGCTTTCGAAAATGTTTATTTTCATTATCAAGACAGCTGTGATAATGAAAATAAACATTTTTGAAAGCTTGACAAAATAAGAAAGAGTTTTTCTTTTTTCACCGGCCATTAAATTTGACTGCAACCTCAAGGAATATCCTTTCTACTAAATTTATTTCTAATTATAGTTATTTTCAACTAGTCCAGTCACGAGACTACCCTTCTTCAATATATATATATATATATGTGTATATCGCAGTGTTGCTTTTATATTACGAATAATTTTCTAATGCAGCCACATACTCTAAGTTTTATATGAAAATGGGATTAAGTATAAAATGTTCATCATATCTGTGCATTGTTTTGCCAATTTATCAATATAAAGGCAAAAGGTCAAAAGAAAAAAGTAGGAAAGTTGGAAATTTGATTTATTTAAAACGTATTTTGCTATACTGGACAGCTATAAACATTAATACCTTTATCCTCTGATACAGAAATAATCTTATTACTATCTGGATTGAACTTTACTCCCCATACCTGTAACAGAAAATAATTATTCAGGGTTTCATTCACTTTATAAGTAAAATTTTCAAAAAGTTGAATTAAAACTATTATTTTCTAAGGCATTACTTGAAGTATTTTCTGATTTTACCTATCAATTTTCTATACTTGTTAAAACTTCATACTTATAAACCACATAAAAAATAATGCTTTTTGAAAAAGTTTGACATGCAAGAAATAATTTTCAGTTCAAAATGTCGCAAATTACGATAATCTATATATTTATTTGAAGACCTTTATAATCAAATGCTTATACCCGCTGCTTAGCCAGCGAGGATTTCGAGGTCATAATTTTATACCCTTTTTTCCATGACTCTAACTTCAAAACTAACATACAAACTTTCCCCCCTTTAGGGGTTGAATCCCCAAAAACACTAAAACACGTATTTCTTTATTTGTAACAGAGACCCCAAATACCAATTTTTAAGACAAACACTGAAATATTTATTTCTTTATTTGTAACAGAGACCCCAAATACCATTTTTTATACAAACTTTCAACCCCCATTTTACCCCCATTAGGGTTGAATTTTCCAAACCTCTGAAATAAATGTTTCTGTATTTTAAATAAAAGCTGGAAATCTAGCATCATTGACGGTATTTTCACGTATATCGAACCACTCGGTTTGCGCACGATGATAAAACTGCTTTTTCTTCCGACTTAATTTAAAAGTATTGAGACTTATTTTTATAAAAATGAATTATAGCTTATTTTTAAAATCGGTTCAGTAGTTCCAGAGATTAACCCCTATATACAAACAAACAAATTTTACCTCTTTATAATATAAATATAGATATAAAAAAAAAAAACTTTGGCGAAACTTTACCTGATCCTCATGTTCCTTGAATGTATGTACACACTGTTTGGTACCAAGATCCCAAACTTTGACTGTTTTATCAGAACTACCAGATACAAAATATTTTCCATCTGGGGAAAAAGCCACGCTGAGAACCCATGATGCATGTCCAGATAACGTTGCAACCATTTCACAAGACATTCTGTAAACATATAGTTAGTATTAAGTTATTTCAATAGTCAAGCCTAATATGCAAACACTACATTTAAAAAGTCCCAACGATAGACAGGGCTTCCAGCAGCGAACATAACAAATTTCAATAACCCATATGACTTCTGTAAAAATATGCCTCGAAAATGACTCTCAATGAATGATGTAAAAAACATTCTTTAAAGGCTGCACAATATCAATCAATCCAAATATCATATTTTTCGACCAGTTTGACAATACAATTCTCAGTAGTAATATCCCTAGGACATTGATAATAGACTAGATAATTTTATGACAATCGAAAGCTCGTTTCTTGGTAACAGCCCGAAGCCGAAGGCTGAGGGCTGTTACCAAGCAATGAGCTTGAGAAATTTGTCATAAAATTATGAGGCATTTGTCAATGTCCGTGGGATATTTGGCGGAAAATTATTTGACAAAAAATTTCATAACTCAACACAATGAAACATTTATTTATTTATTAAAAGTACAGTTAGTGAAAGTACAATTATTAAAATTTATCTTAACATTAGATTCGTTGCTGTTCTCCACTATAGAAGATCTATTACCACGCATAATATTTATGATCTTGTTGTGATGTTCTTGATCGAGATTTAAGAATTTTGATTGCTATGACCAGTAATTTTCAGCAATTGTTGTTCTTCTACACCACTCTTTGCCAATTCGCTAACAGCAGTTGATTTATTCGAGTGATTTGTTATCTTTTGTCCTTTACATTCAAGCCCATTGCCTCAGCAACAGATTGTATTTCTTCCAACAGGTACATTATCGTACCATTTGTCAGTTTCATTTTTCCAGTGTCGATTTGGTTTTAAGAACAGGTGAGGTGAAGTAATATTGTCGCCTTGTTTTGATATCAGTTTATGAAAAAGACGTACAGGGCAGCTTTGTCTTTCACTATTGGAAACCAACCATTTACTACTTGTACAGCTTTTAGAACCACCTTGGCACGTTTTACTAAACACCGGATTGTATTCAATGCGATTTGTTGAAGAGTCATCGTTATTTTTCTCGATTTGAAAAAATCCACCAGACAAGCAACTGCCTCTCCTCCCCGTAACGCTAATTCCCCTAGCAATATTATTTTGTTAACTTCAGACAAATTTAACGAAACTGAACTGGACTTACGTTTACATGGATCTGCTTGTAGTTTCTTCCTGATTGCATCGCAGGCATCTCGGGCTGGTTTAAATACTATATTGTTAAACGGGTCAATCATAATATTATAGTTATTATAGTACTTTTCTTGCAAAAGTTTGCACGAAACATTCCACATTGTCTTCACTGTTGCTTCTTTAAATTCGGTCCCGTCTTTCTTTCTCATATTGACCGCCCAATCTTTTAGTATCATTTAATCCATATTCTCGTTCGCAGCAAAATTCCATAAATATTCCCCAAATATATTTGTGACTGTAGGTTGTATTTCTGGGAATTTTTTCTTTGATTAGCGCATTTATACTTTGAACATTCGCCAAAACGTGACATTTTGAAATTAATTTGGAATGAAGTTGTCAAACTCAATCGTGTTGTCATAGTGATTGATAATTGCACTGAATGCAATTATCAGTGTAATGTTGACATGATTGGGTGAAATTGTTTCATATGACACAAAATGACAAAATTTGAATGGTTGTTAGAACTGTCAAAAGCCAAGAATGCAGGTTCAGACACTATCACCCCGTTAAGAGGGAATAAAATAAAGATTTGATTATATGTAGTCCAGATATGGGTCACAGATGGGTTGTAACATTGTTTCTCAATACACTAATTTTCATAGAAGTATTGTTTCGGAAATTACAACCATGTTCACTCTCATATGAATACGCAGTAAACAAAACTTAAAAGTTGGCACAGAACATTTGCAAGTATGCCATTATCATAAATGACATTTCTAAATAGTGCTCATCAAAAGTTGATGCATATGAAACGAATGAATTATGATTATATACCAATTAGAATATTGAAATGATTCATTATATCAGTGATGAAAAATATTTTTTCCAATACTTACTTAAATGTCAAAAGTAGGCTATTTTTGAACAGAGTGCAAAAAAAAAACTGCACAGCGTGCAAAAAATTACAGAACTACGTTGTTTAAATACTGGTAATACACAATACCCATAATTCTCATTTCAATCGTTTTTTATTAAACGTATTACAATCATTTTCCATCCATACAAATTTTTTACTAGATTTATATTAATAGTACAATTGCTGTTATTCTGTATGTTAGTTCCAAACGATGATTTTGGTAATACTAAATCAAATGGCTTTTCTTGTATAATATTACAAGTATTATTGTTCTCGACTTTAACATTTCCACTTTCCTTGATATCACCACTAAAAATACAGTTTCTAATTTTCACTTTTTCTTCCACGGACTGCTCCACATAGCCTTCTGCAACGGTCGACAATCGCCATCCACCATGATGTTTAAGTCTCAAAATATCAGCCCCTGGCCAACTAAAAGCAAGCAGAGGATCTTCTGAAACTATGGCTAGTATATTTTGCAGTAATTGGTAATCCAAGAAATGGTACAATTAGACTCGGAATTTTTGCAAAAGTATTTATTCTGACTACTTGAACTGTACATTTTCCATTCCTATACTGAAGACCCAGTGACATGTACTTACGGCAAATTTCAGCTGAATTAAATTTGTGTTCATTGTTATTTGGAACTACAAATGTTCTTTGTATTTTCGTTTTTGAATCAGGAATTTTAACAATTATATAAGAATCCTTGTTCTCAATATCATGTATTGTCATTTTAGAAAGTTCGTCCAGGCGACAGGCGCCTGACAATCCCATAATAATAATTAATTTCATCAATAAAAAAAAATCACCCGCAGCATCAAGCAAAAATATATCTTAAGAATTTTGTCTGAAAACATATTTTAGGGAAGTTACATATTTCAAGTATAAACATGATGCTTTCTTAGTGGGTTTTTAACTTGATAATACTAGATCCTATTTTTTTGCAAAATAGAATGCATTCATATATACTAGGGTGTTTTTTTACGACTATTTTTCTTTGTTTTTTGCTCCCAACCGAAAATGTTGTTGGAAATGTCAAAAAAAAACTTTCCTGAAAATGTTAGCTCTTAATATTAACATTGAGGAGGTTTGTTGGGATTTGGATCAATTTTGTTGAAGAAAAACTATTGTTTCCTTGCCAACGTTTCGAATTTTTATAAATTCATCTACAGGGCTCTGTAACAATGAGTTTTTGTAAAAAAAAACAAATATTAACATTAAGTACTTTCCCAAGCGTGGAAAGATTTCCCATTTAAAATACACGAAAACTTTGTTTTTTTTTTTCAAATATCTATAACTTGGCGGCATTTTATGCTATCATATCGTACCAAAGCGCGATTTACTAATGATTACATGCTCTACAAAAGTGCCTATTACGACGTAGCTGTAATCTTTACCTGTAAGATTGTACGGGTCACTAAATCAGATTTTTGTAGAAAATTCTTTTTTTTTAACGTTACTTCATAAATGACTGGATTTATGGAAAAAATGTTGATGACAAACTTGTAGGAAATTTAATTTCCTACAAACCGTCCTATAAACCGAATTGCTAAAATTGATATTTCTTGAGATATAAAGCGTTAACTTTGTCGTAATATGAAATTTTTGAGAATTAACGAATCAAACTTTTCATATTATGACAAAGTTAACGCTTTATATCTCGAGAAATATCAATCTTAGCGATTCGGTTTATAGGACTTTTTTTGTAGGAAATTATAGTTCCTACAAGTTTGTCATTTAAATTTTTTCCATAAATCCAGTCATTTATTGAGTAACGACCAAAAAATAAGAATTTTCTATAAAAAACAGATTTAGTGACCCGTACAATTTTACAGGTACAGATTACAGCTACGTCGCAATAGGCACTTTTGTAAAGCATGTCATCCTGAGTAAATCGCACTTGGGTACAATATGATAGCATGAAAAGCCGCTGAATTATTGATATTTGAAAAAAAAGTTTACGTTTATTTTAAATGGGACATATTTCCACGCTCTGGGAAAGTACTTAATGTTAATATTAAGAACCCAAATTTTCATAGAAGTCTTTTTTGGACAACAAAATTTTCGTTTGGGAGGAAAAAACAAAAAAAAACAGCATAATACATACACACAATAGTTATTTATACGACTATTTTTTGCACGTGCGAGAAGTTTTCATAACTCGCCTACGGCTCGTTATGAAACCACGCAAGTGCAAAAAAGAGGCTTTATATTCGAGATGTATACATGATTGTTTCAAATACTTCGGTTTTTTAATATAAAAATGAAAATACCCTTTATTATTAATCTTTTGTAGTCAGGAAAGAGTTTACAAGCCTTGTGCTTCTACTCTTGACATGTTATAAATAAATAAATATCTAGAGTACTTTGGGATCTCATTTTAGTGACTATGAATAGAATAGAAAGAGAAATAATGACTTGAAATGACCAAACTGAAATAAAATGACTTGAAATGACCAAACTGAAATAAAATGACTTGTAATGACTCACTGGAAGCCCTGCCAAGAACAATAATAATAATAATTAACATACTTTATTGGATTATCAAAAAGGCAATAAACCGAGGTCCTTCAGCCTTTTATATTGAATTACATTTTCTTATAAAATTACGGTTATATGCATTGTAAATAGAATAAGAATATGTACCAAAAAAATTTGAGAACAAGATAAATTTTACACTTAATAATTGTTAATAGTAATAGTTAATAATAAATGTACTTTATTGGATTACCGAAAAGGCCATTGACCGAGGTCCTTTAGCCTGTTATATTGAATTACATGGTTGCTTATAAATTATGGTTATATGCATTAATTATAATGAGATGTGATTTTAAAAAAAGTGGAGAACAAGATAAATTTTACAAGTACTAATTGTTGATGTTTTGATTGAGATCCCAGATGGGTATTTTCTGTGCGGTCTTCTTTCTTGGTTTCTGTTCATACAGAACTGGTTTAGGATTTTTTGGTTGTATTCTCTATGTGCAAACTTTTTTCTAAGCATGTATATGTATTAAGAATAATTAGATTCAGATCAAGTTCGACCGAGTAATGATCGCTCCAAGTGAAGGCACAAGTGAACAGTATTTTTTTCCAAAATTACCTATTTTTGATCAACGCTTCCAGAACGTGATAAGTCAACGAAAAACCTCAAATCGATAGTTCATGACCTCATAGAAAACCGTTTCCATACAACGATACTCTAATATACCGTGCGAGTTAAAAATAAAATAAACATTTTTAGCGGAGTTAATCGAAATAATAATACAATTAAACTAATTGTCGTTTAAAAACCTTCTCAAGTGAACAGTGTTGGCTATGCTGAGTTGAAGTAAGTTCATATGTATTTATGTGTGGGCAAATTGAAGTTTTTTTATAATACGAATGTGTCTATAAATGTATCTCCATAATTTCATGTTACCCAAGTTTCCAAAAGATAATTATTTCCAGCCATTTTTGACAATTGATGTCACTATTGTTTTTAGTCAATATAATTGATTCGTAGACTGATGTAAAATTAACTTAAAGTAAACTACACTCTAGTTGTTTTTCTGAATATTGTCTCATATTATCCGTTTATAGAACGGATGAACTATTATTGTCAACTTTTATTAAATAAATATGTCTATTCTTAACACTTTTATGAGTGCATTATTATTTTTCGAATCTTTCTGAAATCCGGTACGAACTTCCTGGATAAACAACTCACGCCCAAGCACAGAGAGAAAGGGGTATTTCCTGTAGACCGCTCCAGGAACATAATCTCGGTTCGACCATCCTCAGAGAGTCGATGCTCTTGATGCTTGTTTTCACAATCTTATAAAAAGTCTGGTGTTACAGGTGTGTTCTGTTAATTCATAACACCCCCTGTATAGGCCGGGCGCAACAGAGTGATGGGCGGAAGTTTTTTGCACTATGATTGTTCGTGTTAGGTTTATGTATGGGTTCTTCAAAAAAGAATATTACGGTGCATGAAGGGAACACACCCTAGAACTTCCTGTAAATGCCTATTTGTTGAATTGGGAATCATGACTCTACCATCGCTTTTATATATATAACTTGCTGATAAATTTAAGGAATAATAATACTGTAATGAAACAAAGTGATTTACATAATTATGAAACCCGTGGGCGCAATCAGATCCATCAGTCTTACTCCAGACTCACGGTCAGTCAAAACTCACATAATTACCAACAAATAAAATTTTACAATAAATTCCAAAATTTCTTTGGTGATATAGAAAATAAAACAAGCTTTAAAGAGAAGTTAACAAATTATCTGTTGAGCAATGCATTTTATTCTGCTGATGAATTTTTAGAATCCTAATGACATTAAGCTATTATATTATTTATACTTATATTTTATATCTGTACTCGTTTACTTTACTTATGTGTTATAACTGGTATACTACAGTGCTATCTATCTAATTGTAATTTTTTAATTGTATATTTTGACTAGTCCGATAATCTTTTGTATATTTTATATTTTTATAACTTGTATGATAGATTCAAGTGACGAATAAAGTATTTGTATTTGTTGTATTTGATGATAGTTCCCTGTTTCCTTTCATTAGGGAAGTAATGATGCTTCAAGCAATACCCATATAGTTTGATTAGGTATCTGTTAGATTTTTCATTCAGTTTATGTAGCAAATCTTTAGTAATGTGGTCCTTTCCTGGTGTAGTGCTCCTTCCTTTACTTAGTATTTCGAAATACGTTTCTTTTATATTGATGTTGTGTGCCACATATTCCCCTTCGAAGTATTCATTGGGCCAATGTCTTATTTCATCATAATTTTGTTGGTCATATTGTGGTTCATAGTTTTCTCTGAAGGATTCTTTATAGTAGATTGCAAATACCTCTGTTTTTCCTTATCGGTGGAATACGTGATGTTGTTCTCAACTATTGGCTGAGATTTCGCTACGGCTTGTAGTTAGATAATTTTATAATTTGTTTCCAGTAGTCTTTCATTACATACTGTTATCCATTTGTGCTCTTTGTATTGACTAATGAGAGTTTGTATGCTATTGTTACAGTTGTTCAGTAGCCTCTTTGATTCACCATTAGGATTTCTAAAGTAGTCTCTGTGCATTTTCCTTTTATTTTTTATCTCTAGCAACAAAATTAGTTATATTATTAAAATTTTGGTATTTAAGAAATGGTTAGTTCTTCATCAATATTATTTTTCTTCAAATTTGCGTTCAATTCAAAGTTTTATGTATTTTTGAACTGAAATAAGTGCATTATATATCAAGTTTTGTCACATTCAACGGTGATTGTGATTTTTACTGGGTGTCCCAGGACCCCCTTTTTTCCTCTCGGAATGTATAGATGGGGTAAAAATATCACCAGTACTTCATATAACTTTTTTCCTAAAATCCTTCTTTACTAAGTTACGGGCCCTCGAAGTTACGAAATGAATAAATGAATGTTTTTCTTTGACAACTTTTCAAGTGAATATTGAAAATCAACCAAATTATAGTGATTGACGAAACAAATGATAGTATTACTAATTCAAAATTCGTTATAACAGCAATGAAAAAATATGAAGTTATGCCAATACTACGGCAAACGATAATTTATGTTCTGTTTTGTTGCAGGTACTGATAAAAAGTGAGTTGAAACACTCCCCGATAGTTAGAAGATGTTTCTACTTTTTTGAGGATTGTTCAGTTCATCTTACCCTTTGTAATTTTTCAACTATCCCATATGCCTGATCTATATTTTCTTTTTTTCGAATCCTAACCATATAGCAGTTTGATGTTATCTTTAAATTTCGAATGAAAGGCTATTGCTTCTTTATTAAAGTTGAACCCCATAAGTTCTGAAAACTCTTTTTTTTTCGTAGATGTTGGTTTCTTCTATCCATTACCATTTAGGCTTTCAGAGAGAAAACAATTATTTATACTTACACATCATATAATTTCATATGTCCATCATCAGAAGCAGTGAGAAGTAGTTGGGAATCAGGAGAAAAACAAAGTGATCGAATTGGCATAGCATGACCTTCTAAGGTATGTCCCAGCTTATTTGAGGCTACATCAAATATATTTATTATTCCATCAAGGGCACCACTGGCTATATATTTTCCATCAGGGCTCTAGAAGAAAGCAAATGACAATTTGATGGATTTTTCGGTTTAAATTAAGCAATACACACATATGTTGATTTGTTTGAAAATATGAACAGGATGGTCATAAAATCAGATGTGGAATCATCTGCGACTGAAAGATAAACTTTAGTCACTATCTTTCATCGTTCAAGATAACCTCTTGTGGGGTATTCATGTTGAAAAGGGAAACATTCTCAATTGAATATTGAATAGAAAGATTTTTCTGTGAATTGAAAAATCCACGATGAAAATGAAGTTAATTTTTGTGAATGTCTAACAGAAAACAACTACTTTCCCGGCTAAAGCCACGCTGGACATAAAAAAAAACATGTATTGTCCAAACAGGCGCTAGGCCCAATTACAGGACACAGTATACAATTTCAGTATGAAAGTGTGAAGTATGTTACATGTTACAATAATAATAATAGTAATACATAGTAATACATTCATGGAACATTCCCCGAGAAAAGACAAGAAATGAGAGAGGAAAACAGAAAAAACAAAAAACAAAAACAACAAAGAGATCGAGATTTGAATAATTATTTGATTTTTAGTATGATATATAGTTATTGTTGCTTCGCAAACATTGAACTACATCTAATAGACATTCTGAAAGGACCCTAACTCAAAAGAAAAAATCTGAAATTGAAAATTTGCATTTTTATTCTGAAAGTTATTTGATTTTCTATTCCAGTCCTTATTAAGAACTCATATAGATGAATGAGGCAAAGAAGAATGTTTTCCAAAAAAGAGTACTCACTAGAAATCATTTGTAACATTGACGCAAGGCATCGCATTCACTAGGTCTTCAATACATTTTTGTCGACAAAAATCTATTTCACGCTTCCACGATCATCAGGAAGACCGGAAGAAATGGGAAACACATTTTCTAGAAGCAATCTCACTTTGCAAAGATGCAAAAAAGTTAGAAACAATTATTTTGGAGAGACACTTTGAAATTCGTTTTTTTTTACATTAAAACCTGTCATGGGGTATGATAGATTGATTTGTTTGAAAATATGAACAGGATGTTCATAAAATCAGATGTGGAATCATCTGCGACTGAAAGATAAACTTTAGTCACTATCTTCCAGCGTTCAAGATAACCTCTTGTGGGGTATTCAATATTCAATTGAGAATGTTTCCCTTTTCAACACACATATGGTATTGGTTTTTTGTTTAAGTGACATGATCAGCAGGAGTTACAGTATATTATAAGTCAATGGACACAATATAGGTTTGTTGGTTAATAGTAGTTTTTGTAACAAGTACGCAAAATGAGGCTCTAGCGGACGAATCGGAATGTTTACCAGATCATGAAGCCATTTGCATACGTGTTGCATACAACATTTTTTTTGTATTAGCATTCCAAATGAATAGAATGGAAACACCGCACATATTTTCTCGCTGTGTTTACAGATTCTTCCTGACTACACTGGTCAGGAAATATTGTTCATCAAATAAATAACACCTATAATAGACATTTTTGAGGAATGTTAATATACATTTCAGAAAATATTTTTTTTGAGGTTTTTCCATCCAATTTCTCGAGGAAAATTAAGTTATGGCATATTTTTCTGAATATTATTGAATACCACATCCATAGACATTTTGAAAGAAATATTTGTTCAAGTGCATAATTCTCAATTTTCAAGTAAAAAAAATGGAGCAGATGGTCTGGAAAATTCGTGGAGAAAAATCACATACCAAATTTCCATTGGTTGGGGTGTAAATTCCTGCAAAGATTGAACAGATACATGCTCGCATAAATATATTTTTGATTTTCATTACTCTTTCAGAATCGCCAGTAAGAACTCTTGCATTATGATATACAGTTTCTATTACTATCAGTGTAAGGAAGCTGTACAAAAATGTAGCAAGTGATTGTAAAATGTTTGAAATGTTAGTATTTATTGTTCATGAAATAAGTATTCCTGAAGAATATTCCGAAGAAAATGTGTGCTAACACTACAAAATTTCAAATAATCTATAATTTATTGCGACACCTGACACGTTTTTAGCGGTTTAATTAAATATAAGTTTTCTGAATAAACAAATTTCAGTCTGCTAAAATGACTTTGAGTCCAAGTCCGCTATAGTGGCATTTTGCGGACTCTTTTCAGTATCCAAAGTAGGCATTTTGTGGAGTATGTACAAAAAAAATATTTTTTAAACAGTGGAAACGTTGATAAAGACAGGTATACTGTTAAGTGCTGAGATTTTCATTCTTGCTTTGAAGTTATTACCGGATAGAGCAAGTTCCCAGATCCAGCAAACCTACGTCATTTTAGCAAAGCTAAAATTTTAAGTATGAATAGTGTGATATGTAGTTGAGAACGTATGCGTACTTGTTAGCTTGAAAGCGGGGCTTACAGGTAGCATGTACAAAAGTACATAAAAAACTTTGTCACTTACGGCACAGATTTACATATTGTTCACCAGCCTTACAGCACAGCACTTTATTGTAGTAGCTCAGGTATTTTTACTTTTGACTTCTAGATTAGATAATACAATAACTTCATTTATCGTGGATTTTTCAATTCACAGAAAAATCTTTCTATTTAATATTCAATTGAGAATGTTTCCCTTTTCAACAATAATAACATTCAACTGTATTAAAAATCATTTTTAATTAACATTTATCTTTAGTTGCACATACAGTCCTACTAAGACCTAGGTGCTTATATGTATATTCTAATAATAATAAAAAACGTCTTTATTACTCACAAAATAGAATATACATTATGTAATGCAAAAAGAAAAAAAAAAGAATGACAAAAAAAAGAATGACAAAAAAAAATAATTTGGAGTAAAAGGCGAAGTTCAATTTACGTGGTGACAGCAAATCACCAGCAACTTCTTCTTCCACTTAACCTTAATTCGTCTCGTTGCCTTGATGTAGTAGTTGAGCTTGTTTTATTCTCGAGAATTCATATACATATGACTGATACCTAGACAATTAATAAAATATCATTCAAACGAAAAATTACGAGCGGAGGAAATACATGATTGGAATAATTAACTTTATTTTATTTATTTTATTCACTGCTGATGGAATAGAAATTATTTTAAACTGTTTTTGAAATTCCACAGACTTCCAACTTTCATCGCTTGAGGAATGGAGTTATATACTTTACATATCTGATACGAGAATGACCGTTTGAAAAGTTCTAATATGAAGGAGGGTGGTGTTAAAGTAGTATATATAATATTCACATTGTGAATATCAGACCGAAATCTAATTTTCCTATGGAGGTACGAGGGTGTTTTGTTTATACGAGGGTGTTTCGTTTATAGTAAGTTGGTGGTAAAAACAAGCACTGTGCAGAGTTCGCTTGTTTTCCATATTCAACCAGTTAGCTTCTCGTAATTTATATGTGATTTTTTGACGTCTACGTATGCCATATATCAATCTCAAACAAGAGTTTTGAACTTTCTGAATTTTTGTCTAATACTGATTGATCAAATTTGGGCCATATAGAGTATCAGCATAATTGAAGATGGATAACACCAGCGATTCACATAAGGTAGATTTGACATTCAAACGAAGAAGATGCCATATATCATTTTCTGTGAAGAATATGCTTTTTGTAGCAACTTGTTTGCATGCTTCTCAAACGTCAGGTTCGTGTCAATTAAAACACATAGATTTTTGCTAATTCCACATTTACAAGAGGCTCACCGTCTATTGAAATATTAATATTAGGATTATTGTTTTTATTGACTTTTGGGCCAAAGATCATTAAATTAGATTTATAAGCATTGATTAATAAACATTGCAAGTTTCACACAAAAGCATTTAGCTCTAGATTAATTAGCGCACACGCATTTTCGGTTTCATCCAAAGAAAATGTGTAATAAATTTGGGTATCATCGGCATAAAGATGAGCAGAACAATTATCAAGCGATTGCAACAAACCAGAGGTATCTATGGTAAAGAGCAAGGGACCCAAAATGTAGCCTTGAGGCACACCTAAGTTAAGTTCAAGATATTGAGACACATTTTCTTGGATATGAACTTTTACTGCCTGTTATTTAAATATGCACTCATTAAAGAAACATCTGAATCAGAAAAAACCAATATAATGAAGGATCACTAAGAGCAGATCAAAGTTGATGGTATCAAAAGCGCGGCTAAAGTCCAAGAGAATCAAAATTGTCTTTAGCTCTAAATATATCATCAGCAATGTGCAGAAGAGCAGTTGTACAGCTGTACCCTTTTCTAAATCCTGACTGGACTTCCGGTAGTAGTGAGTGATTTGCAATATGAATTCTAAGTTGTAACTCAATTGCTCTTTCTAAAACTTTCGACAGAGTCGGGAGGATGCTGAATGCTCAAAAGATCTTTATAATCTTTTGGATTAAATTTATTTGGCAAAACCTTCACAACAGCCTTTTTCCATAAATCAGGTACAACATTGTTGCATAAACAATAATTTATTATATGTGTAATATACGTGAAAATGTGCGGACAACATAATTTGACGGGTCTCAAATTCAGTCATTCACAGCCCTGTGCATTGGTTTTGATATCAGAAATAGTCTCGCAGACAAAAAGGTAATTTACTTCATGGAATTCGAATGAAGAAATAATATGGGTATTATTACTATAAAAATGTAAAAGATCAGGTGGTGGTTGACTGGGAGGTATAGAGTTTATGAAATAATCATGTACATCACTAGAGTTCCTTAGATGTTCTGGAAGATCGTGTGACTTATCCAATATTATTTTATTCAATTTCAAAGTTTTCCATAAGTTTTTTTTACTATTTGTGTTGAATTGGGGAGTGAAATATGCTTTTTTATAATTTTTTTGTGGCTTTATTAGTATAGTTACGCATATCTCTGTAAAATTGAAAATGCACATCTGATTTCGTTTTATTGAATCTTCTTAGAGCTTTGTCCCTAATTGAGATCATCTCTTAATTGCTTCAGTTAGCCAAGGAGCTTTTGGTTTAGTTACCCTCAGGTAGTTAGTTATGGGGGCGTGATGATCAAATAAGTAAATAAGACAGTTCGCTAGAAAAGACAGTTTTTCGTCAACATTATTTTGGTCAAAGATTCTGAAAAAAGGGGTAGCATACAGATCATTTCGAAATAAATCTTCATTGAAGTACTTGCAGTTTCAGTAAGAACACATTTTAGGGCCTTGTTCTCTATCATTTATACTGACAGTGTAAAATACAATTTGGTGATCTGATATACCATTACTATCAATTATGCCCTTATCTGCTACATTTTTGTAGCTAGTTATTATTAAATCCAATAATGTAGCTGTTACATTTGAAATCCTTGTTGGACTATCTGAATAAGGTCAAATGATTCAAAAATAGAAGAAAGTTTTTCAACATTCAAATTCTCCGAGTTGAGAAGATTAATACAATACAAATGACATCATCAAAACAAGGACATATTAAACTCAATTTATCCTCAAATTCCTCCTCCTGTTGTGGTGGCTTATATATAATACCAGCAGCAATACTTTTCTTTTTTTATGTGATTTTTATCCAAAGTTGTTCCGAACAGTTGGTAGTACTATTGTATAATTCGTTTTTTAATTTGTTTTTAACATACAGTGCGTGGCTACATTATGGAACAAATTCGATATTTCTCAAGCAATGTACTTTAGACAAAAATCCTGAAAGAAGTCGATTTTTGTTTTTACATGCTTTATATTAGCTTCACTTGTATGTTTGTTTGTTTGTAACCGACTCCTTTGGGCGCCATTTTGACCCACTTCAGACGTCCGAATGATTTGAAATTTGACAGGTGTACATAATTCCGGTGACAATGCAATGAGAAATTTTTGTGTGAAAAAACAACAAAATGGCGGCTCCAATATGGTGTACAAGTTTTGTGATTATGGTCCGATTCCCTTCAAAATTGGTATCTGAGGGTTTTTGGGGTCGAACATTATGATTCTTTTGTAAAAATTGAAAAATTCAAGATGGCGGCTCCAAAATGGTGGACGAGTTTTGTGATTATGGTCTATTCTATTAAAATTGGTATGTGGGGGTTTTTGGGGTCGGAGATTATGATTACCTAATTTGATAAGATTATTCCAATTTTTATTTGCAAAAAAATAATAAAAATAATAGTTTGAAGAAAAATAAAAAAACACGCTTTTATTAATAAACCACACTAAAAAGTAGGAAATAATAATAGTTCAAAAAACTAAAAAATTATGATTACCTAATTTGATGAGATTATTCCAATTTTTTATTTGCAAAAAAATAATAAAAATAATAGTTTGAAGAAAAATAAAAAAACACGCTTTCATTAATAAACCACACTAAAAAGTAGGAAATGAATAATAGTTCAAAAAACTAAAAAACACGCTTTTATAGAAAACGAGACTAATGAAATAGAAAATAAGAAAAAAATGTATTTTATTTTAAAAAAGCGTGGGTGCATGGTATCAATAATTATATAGTACATTACACACCTAGGGCAGTAAAGTAAGAAATGTCTCAGATCACAAGTAATTGTTGGCCGAGGCGATACCATGCACCCCACGCTTTTTTTTAAATAAAATAATTTTTTTTCTTATTCTCTATTTTTTCAGTCTGGTTTTCTATAAAAGCGTGTTTTTTAGTTTTTTCAAACTATTATTTATTAAATGCCGATTTTTTTATGTATATTCTACAGAGGTTTTGACGTGATAACGTAATCGGTAATTTTTTTAAATTGAAATAGATGTCTTGTGATACTTCATCTGAAAAGTCTTTCAATAATGCATTCAATGATAATAAATAATTTGATTTGTTTGAACAGGGTAAACAAAAATTAATATTTTATTTCAGTAAGAGAATAACTTTATATCCAACAAAATACAACATTCAAATAAAATATTAATTTCTGTTCACCCTGTATGAACAAATCAAATTATTTATTATCATTGAATGCAGTATTGAAAGACCTTTCAGATGAAGTATCACAAGACATCTATTTCAATTTAAAAAAATTACCGATTACGTCACCACGTCAAAACCAGTGACATAAGTTCTTTAGAATATACATTAAAAATGGGCATTTAAAAACAAAAATCGACCTCTTTCAGGATTTTTGTCAAAAGTGCATTGCTTGCGAAATATCGAATTTGTTCTATAATTTAGCCGCGTACTGTACATACATAACTGACCACCTCTAAAATCTCTATCCGCCCTGTATAGTGTATAACTGAATATTGAGTATTTCATCACTAATTTCACTCCTAAAACCAAGTTTCACAAATTGAAAATGCATCAAAATCCTGAACTGTTAATAGAATTTTAATTTCATTTAAGCTATGTACCAGAAATCGTACATTTAAACATCCAAATTTCAGATTTGACATGGCTTTTACTACAAAAAATTAAGACCTAAATACGTTTTCATTTGAAATAAGAAATGAGTAACGCTTATCAGGACAATTGAATAAAAAGTATGTAAGGTGAGAAACCTACTGCACTGGTGCGAATAAATAAAATATGTTGATTTAATAATTCAAGCATGCTAAAATATAATGTTGTAAAGTGAATAAATATATACATATTATCCCAAAAAAATGCACATATTTGAACAGGAAGGAAAGAAATGAATTGATAATAATAATAACCCTGGTCAACTATCTATAAATAGTAGAAGTTATATATACATTTTTATGAAAAACAGAAGTTTTAAAGCCTGACTGCATCCAGCTCAGATTTTAATTTCATAATGGACCCCATCACTGCATTTGACAAAAACTGTTCCAAAGTTTGTCCAGACCATGCCATCTTTGCCAACTTTCAGGAGAGCAGCCTTAAATATTTTGAGTTGTTCTGGAGTGATATCCTCTCTCAGGATAAAGCCGGTGTTCTTCAATGACTTTTTATTGCTGAAGATATTATTCTTGTGGGGTAATGAAGTAAATATTACCATAAAATGGGTCAGGATTTATTCCTGTCTTATTTTCCAATGCGATATGAATTTTCAATGTTGTTTCCCATAATATCGATGTCTATCTTATTAACAGTTGTGTCTATAACATGTTGAGAACAGTTCTCATTAGGTTTTTCTTGAATTCCATGAACTATTATATTTTTACTTCGTAATAGTTTATCAAATCTTTCCTGTTTTTGTACTGTTGAATCTATAATATCCTGTTGCTTGTTAAATTTCTCTTCCATTATTTTATTACTTTCCTTTTGGAATTTTGCACTTATTGTTTCACTTATTATTTGTGCTAGGTTATTGACGAAATCATCAGAAGAGCACAAGTTTTTACTGATGAGAGTAATGATGGCTTGTAGAAAAACGAGAAGATAAGTATGACTTACTGCATTTCTTGGAGCACTTTTCTAACACAACTTATGCCATTCACAACTATGTTTCTTATGAAAGGACTGTGCAAATTTTCATTTTTTAATATGCACGTGTTCAATTTAAATAAACGTTTTTTAGCTATATAGCTAATATGATATATTTACCACTTATATGTGTTACTAGTGTATCTTTATTTTGTAAATCACTTTCATTGAATAAATTTACTAAATTTACGTTGAAGTATGGTAATGCCTTTGACAATTAATATCGTCCAGTTAGCCTAGCGGTCTAAGGGGCCAGAATTAAGCACTGGATCTCAAAAGTTAAAATCCCACGTTTGACGATTTTTTTATTTTTCACTTCGAAATGATTTGTTTTGGAAAGAATAGTTAAATAAAAAAAAACAATCATTTCTCAATTTCGATGGGATTAAAAAAAAATCGTTAAGCGTGGGGATTCAAACGCTCGCTAACTTTCGAAGTCCAGAGCTTAAATCTAGCACTTTAGACCGCTCGGCTAACTGGACGATATTAATTGTCAAAAACATTACCATACTTCAACGTAAGTGAGAAGGTTTTTTATGTACTTTTGTACCTGCTACCTGTAAAACGGCCTTGCTTTCAGGCTAGCAAGTATGCATACTTTCTTAACTACACACCACACTACTCATACTCGAAATTTCACCTTTGCTAAAATGACATAGGTTTGCCGGCTCTGGGATCTTGGACTAGGACATTAATATATCCTTTTTTGAAAAACAGAGGACACGATTTTGGTATTAAAAACGCTATATATGGGAAAATAGACTTTTTGGAATTGTTTCTATTGCAAAAAAGGTATTCGAGAGTCATTGCAGATTCGTCTTGAACAGGCAAAAATATGCAAGTACTTTGAAATTTATTGAAATTGGGATCGAGATATCCAACATTGAATTAACCACAGAAATATGTAAAAAAAAAGAAATGGGATATAATCTTCGTCCCCTAAATTAGATATCCTGAATACATCATGATCATCTGTTGCAGAAATTTCTGATAACCTAAACAGTTATTTGATGGAAGGCAGAAATGACCATTGCCACAATTGCCTTATAGTCTAGTCAACATGTGCCTTTTAGGTCAAAATTTTTATTCGCCTCCGAAAATTATGATCGAGGTGTCATTCGATTCGTCATCGCATCTAGAAACTTTTTGCGGAACTCTCGCTTGCGTAAGCTCCGCCCACTTCAGACCTTTAATAAAAAAATATTATTTAAACTTATTAAATATGGAAATTAAGAACTCAAAAAATTCAGGCACCTACAGAATAGATCAATGAACAATAATCCGTCGATCAAAAATTTTTATCGCGATTTTTCAATTAGTTATCCATTAATTAATTAACAATTTTTTGTAGCACGAACATCAACATTGAAAGTGCGATAACTGTTAAACTATAAATCTGGGAAGTTTTTCCTTTAATGGAGCTATTTTACAAAGGCTATAGAAGAGATTCCCGTTGGAAAAATTAAAAAATTGTTAATTTTCACTTTGTTATTAACAATTTACTTAAGTTAAAAATTATCAACCTCCATTAAACATTGAAAAATATTTTTTTATAATATTGCTATTGGTCCGTTTTCTTATGATTATAAGCTACTTAAAATGATTTTTAATAATTTTATCCCATATTGTTTAAAAAATTGTTATAAACAAATGCGTTGTTTAAAAAAAAAATTTTTTTTTTAAAAATTTATGAAAAAAAAAAAAAATTTATTTTAAAAATTTCTATTTTTTTTACCACTTGTTATGAAAATTAAGGAACCATTTTTTTTTAATTATTATTCATCTTGCTCTTCGATGTCTGAAATTTTTTTTTTTCATTTTTATTCAAATTTTAATTGTTTATGCAATAAACAATTTGTTATAAACAATTGAATTTTTTATTTATTTTTTGTTTGCTCTAAAAAATACAACAAAAACAGCCCAGTATCAGTTTTTGGAAAAAAAATGATTTTTCGATTTTTTATTTAATTTTAAGTATTCTCGTATATTCAAACTTACCTTTCGCGCCTGCTTTTCTTCATTTATTATTAATATTAATTATAAACTATTGCAGATACAACAAATTCATCTAGACTTTTTTTTCTAAATTAGCTACTCAACAAATTTATAACCAAACTGAAGCTCTAATTAATTTTTAATTTAATTTTTAAAAATTAAAGGAAAATTTTTTTTTTTTTAAAACTATAACAGAAAAGACAAAAGTTAAACTTTTTCATTCTGCATTAGTTAATGAACAAATTGAGCTCCTAGCTGAGGCTGTAACTTTATAATCTTAGAAATTATAAATAAATGTGTCAGAATAAAAAAAAAAAATTTTCGATTTATTAGTCCTATTTTTCTAAGAGCTAAAAATAATCAAGATATAATTTTATATTTATTTATTTCATTAAATTATAACATTTTTACACCGATAAATATACAATTTTTTTATTTTTTCGTCATTGTTGGATTTGTTTTTGCACGTTTCTGAGGTGGTGGTTCTTCATTCTCAGTTTCTTCTGTAATTTATTCATTTCCTGCTTGAGATGTAGTACTTGTTTCTCCTTCTTGTTCTTGGTTTAAACTTTCGACAAATTTTTCGATAAACAAAGCATAATGAGAAAACTGATCTTCTGATAAATCCGAGTCTTCTTTATTAGCGTAATAAATTTTATCATCATTATCGTCGACGACTTGTTTATCACCGTTTCGGCAGTGTTCCCCTTTGCAATATTTGCAGAAAGACGAGCAAAGAAGCCCTGCTTTTCTGCATCCACATCTACTAGAACAATCAGTCGTACACGTACAGTGAACTAATTTTAGCAAGTTTTCCGGAGCTAGTTTTTCGGTTGTCCTCACAGGCAGGTACATGGTTTCAGTTTTCATCCAACCCCATTGTTCCGGACTAATTGATTACCAAGCCATTGCTGAACTTGGTAATATGTCCTGAAGGAATGAAGACTTGTTGCTGCTGACGTTGGAGGTAGAGTGGCCAAGTTTATTGCCTTTTTTGATTTTTTAATAACTTCCATAAACTGGGTAACACGACATTGGCTAGCAGTTACATCAGGGGCAAACTGTCCATACAACAAAAGCATCAATCTTTCTCCAGCTTTTTATGTTCTGGTTCCCACGAAAAGGGATATCCTGTAATGTTCAGAGAACATCGTGGGAACCAAGGGAAAGAAGGTAGGAGTTGGTGTTCTTCTTAAATTTCTGGAGGTTGTATGCCTCGGGAACACCTCCCTAAGCAATGAGTTCCAAAGCCTCGCTGTTCGTTGGATGAACGAGTCTTTGGAAAGTGATGTTCTGCAGGTCTCCAAAGTGACCACGAAGGGGTGTGATGACTGAACTTGACGGGTTAGTCTCGAAGAGACTGCCAAAGCAGGAACGATTGTTGATATTTCAGAAGAGCATCACCCATGGAAATATCTATAAAATAGAGACAAATCGCCAACTTTTCTACGGTGTTCCAGACAAGTGAGCGAGTTTGTAAGCGAGGCATCACCGACGAGACGAATCGCCCTTTTTTGGACAGAATCCAATAGCCTCAGGATATGTTTAGGTGCGCGCTCCAAATATGGGAACAGTATTCCAGGACAGGTCGGATCTGTGCCTTATAGATCATAAGCAGCTGAGTGGGGGTGAAATAGCTCTTGGCACGAAACAAAAACCAAGTTTTTGGGATGCACTTTTGGCAATGGACCTCACGTGATTTTCCCAGGAAAGGTTATTGCTGATAGTAATACCAAGCATCGATATGGATGACTTCAGTGGTATGGTTACTCCTGACAAAGTTATGTTAGGCACAGTGAGATTGACTTTTCTAGAGAAAAGACATGCTTGTGTTTTGTTTGCATTGAATTCTACCAAGTTATTAGATCCCCACTCGAGAATTGTTGCTAAGTCCATATTTATATTATTAACATTTCTTCTTCGTTCATTTCTGGTTTCACGGGCTGATATAGGGGCCCTGGAAGAGAAAGCGGTATGGAGGGTACTATCATCGGCGAAGCTGTGTACCGACATGAAGTTGCTTTCAACAGGTCGTTGATGTGAAGTAGAAATAGTGTTGGTGCGAGAATAGATCCTTGCGGAACACCAGCATTTATGAGTAGAGTGTCAGATGAAACTCCATCGACCACTACATGGAGAGACCTGTTTGAGAGAAAACTAGCAAGCAGAGAACACAGCTGAGGGGGCAAGCCATAAGACGGAAGCTTGGCAAGGAGTCCCTGGTGCCAAACTCGATCGAACGCCTTGGAGATATCTAATGCCACAGCTAAAGTTTCTCCATACTTTTCAATAGATAGCTGCCATATATGTGAGACGTAAGCGAGCAGGTCACCAGTTGATCTCTGATGGCGGAAGCCATATTGCCTATCGTTGACAATTCCTGAGTCTTCCAGATATTTCATGAGCTCGATGTTGATGGCTTTTTCCATGGCCTTTGAAATAATAGATAGCAGTGCGATAGGTCTGTAGTTGCTAGGTAGGGCCTTTTTGCCTTTTTAGGGACTGGCTGTACTCTTGCAATTTTCCAATTGGACGGAAATACCCCAAATTGTAAGAGTGGTTGAACAACTTGCAAAGAAAAGGTGTTAGTTCGGGGCACATTTCTTGAGAACAATCGGCGGATTCCGTCAGATCCACAGGCTTTGTTGGTGTTGAGACTCAGCAAAATCTTTCTGATAGTACGTTGGCGAAAGGTGATCTCGGGCATGTGACTGTCAATAGGTGTAATGTTCGGGGTTGTTTTCCCGATGAATCCAGAGTGGAATTTCCAGCAAATAGGTGCGCAAAGATATTGGCTTTTCCTGGGCAGTCGTTGCTAGTGTTCCATCTTCTTTGGTTAGAGGAGGAAATGAGCTGGAAGTGAAGTTTCTTCCCACAGCTTTGGCGAAAGACCAAAATGAACGGATCCGTTAGGACATTCAGCAAGTTTTGATCTTATTTTGGCATTGTGGGCATCTTTTGAGCATTCTATTGTCTCTTTGCATATGCCTCTAGCCTCGACATATGCTGCTCTGGTCTCAGGGCCTGGATTTTTTAGCCATCGATGGTGTGCTGCCTGTTTGGAAGCCACAGCTCTAGAGCAGTTTCTGTTAAACCAGGTCTTATCGGATGATGTTCTTCATTCGGTATGTAGGTTTGCATCCCCAACATGATGATTTCAGAAATTGTCTCAGCACATCGTGTTGGATCTACTGAAGAGAAACAAACTCTCTTCCATGGAAACGCTGAGAAAAACATACGAAGACCTTCCCAGTCGGCCGAATTGTAATGCCACATGAGACGGGGTGGTATTGTGCAGCCTCGATGGTAAATGGAAAGAGCATGTTGTGGAGATGAGGGTGTGATCAGAGTTTCCAAGTGGGGCACAAACTTCTATTCTATACGGGTCAGGATTGGTGGTGAGGAAAAGATCTAGTGTATTGGCAGACTGGTTGTTGACATCAGGGATGCGGGTTGGTAGCTCGACCAGTTGTTCTAGACCATGAGTGATGGCAAGGCCTCGGCTTGACGACCGCATCATCTGTTTTGTTAGAGAATTTGAGCCAGGCAGCGTTATGTACATTAAAGTCTCCCATGATTATGGTTTCAGCTGTTGGATGGTTCTCCTGAATGTAGTCCAGTTTGAGTGATAAAACTCAAAGAGGTCGTTATATGAAGGTTCATTAGGTGAAAGGTAAAGGCAGCAGAGGAACTTAGTCAGTTTGGTATCAGATAGCTTGAACCACATCACATCAAAGTCTTTCGGTTCCAAACTCTCTTCACGCTGGCATGAAAGGTTAGCCTTAGCGTAAAGGCAGACGCCACCTTTGAACCTGAATCGAGAATGGAGTTCGTAACCAGGACAAAGCATATGGACCTTGTTGGTGGACGAGTTTACTTGTGTTTCTGTTAGAGCCAGAATATCCGGTTTTTTCGTCTGTAGGTGATGGTGGACGTCATGATGTTCTTGTTGAGTCCGCGGATGTTGCAAAAATTAATCTTTAATGTTGAGTCCCCTCGAGTACCTCTCGCCCGGAAATCCGAATGGAGAGGTATTTTGCTTCCGGAGTGTTTTACTCTAGGAGACTTCATCATTATTACTATTAGGATGCACCTGAAAATAAAGGAGGAATTGGGGAAAAGGAAAGAGGGAGACCGGAAAGTATCGACCGAACACTGAAACATGGAATGATCCATTTCACAGCACACAAAGTCGATATGGTGGTATTTCACCGGGCGATGAGACCATCTTCCACCTACGGTTATCCTTTCAGTCGCCTCTTACGACAGGCAGGATTTACCATGGGGCTATTCTAAAGCCGACCCCATACAGCCTTGTTCCACATCTTGCATTAATTCTTTTCTTTTAATGATTAAGTCTAGCAATTTGTTCTTTCCTTTACCGAAAATGGAACTGACTGTGTCGCAGCCAGTAAAAGCGTGGACAAATAAGATTGAATGTTTTAAATGTTAATTTTTTTGGCTTTCATAGATGGAGTCCACGAGGTTTCCACATTCAAATGATCAGGTGTTAACCCAATCATTAATGTAGCTAAATCTACGTCTGTTCCGACGACAATAATTTTTTTATCAGGATTTTTTCGTGCTGGGTCTATAGCAGTTTGAATTATTAAAGTATCGGCATCTTCTTGAGCTTGCTTGATGTTGATATTGGTTTCCGCTACGAGAATACTTTTCAATTTCGTTATGAAACGGGACTTGTTTTTTATATTAGATAAAAACACGTCTTTCTTCTGGGTAAGTTTCATATCAACTTCAAAGGTGATTTCTGGCGCAGTTTTTTTGGTTGCTCGTCTAAACCTTTCATAAGATTTAACTTTTCGGAATTCTTCGTCATATCCATCGAAAACTATCGTTATGGTGCTTGAATAATGTCTAAAAATGAAACTCTTATAATATGCAATGATGTCAATAAATTTTGTCTTTTCTTTCCATAATACCTTGTGCAGCAGAAATCCACCATCAACGACATGAATGCAGCCAGTTAAATCGGATAGATTGAATGGTGAAGATGTTAAACAATCATACAGCTCAGATTTTTTGGATTCCCGCATTATACTTTTGTCGTTGAATAAAGTCATTGGAAAAGGAGCCAGTTCAAACAACAGGGAATTCTTAATCGTTGATGGATCGTTCATCATTACTGCAGCTATTCGTTGGCGCAATAAAGCTGTATTTACAGTTTTTGTTTCTCCGTCTAAATCTACAGTTCTAGAAGGTCACAAAGACATATTACCATACAGAGAAAAACTGGAATCCGAAAGTAATTAAGAAATTGTATGATAGACATACTTTAGTGTAAAAGATTAACATACCCTCATTGAACTAGGATTCAATAATTATCCAAAAATACTCAGTCATTGTTCTTAATTACATCTAGACAAATTGTGACATCAAAGATTTCGATAATAATGACTGAAATTTCTAACAATTAGTATGGAAATGAACTTAGTTTGTTCATGAATGGATGTAATTTATAACTCTTCACAATATTTAAGTAATTTTCCAAAAATAAATTAATATTTATGAAGAAATTTATATTTTAATGTGAACAAAAAATCCCGAAAAATTTAGCCCAATACATTCTTATCAATAGCTGCTAATTGCTTTATAAATTTTAGGTTACAGCCCAGCAGGAGCTCAATTTGTTCATTAACTAATGCAGAATGAAGAAGATGTAAGTAACTTTTGTCGTATCTGTTAAGTTAATGAGATATTTCCATATTAAAAGCAAAAAAAATTTGTTTCCTTTAATCTTTATAAATAATTGCAAAAAAATTATATAAATAATTAAGTTAGAGCTTTAGTTTGGTTATAAATTTGTTGAGTAGCTAATTTAGAAAAAAAAAGTCAAGATGAATTTGTTGTATCTGCAATAGTTTATAAGTAATATTAATAATAAATGAAGAAAAACAGGCGCGAAAGGTAAGTTTGAATATACGAGAATACTTAAAATTAAATAAAAAATCGAAAAATATTTTTTTTTCCAAAAACTGATACTGGGCTGTTTTTGTTGTATTTTTTAGAGCAAAAAATAAATAAATACAAAATCTATTGCATAAACAATTAAAATTTGAATAAAAAAAAAATCAGACATCGAAGAGCAAGATGAAAAATGATTTAAAAAAAAATAGTTCCTTAATTTTCATAACAAGTTAAAAAAAAATATTAATGAACAAATGCTTTTTTTTTTTTTTTAATCATAATTTTCATCAAAGATTATGATGACAAAAAAAAAATTTATTATCTTATAAACAACGCATTTGTTTATAACAATTTTTTAAACAATATGGGATAAAAATTATTAAAAATCATTTTTAAGTACCTAGCTTATGATCATAAGAAAACGGACCAATAGCAATATTATAAAAATAATATTTTTTCAATGTTTAATCGAGGTTGATAATTTTTAACTTGAGTAAATTGTTAATATCAAAGTGAAAATTAACAATTTTTTAATTTTTCCAACGGGAATCTATTCTATAGCCTTTGTAAAATATTTCCATGAAAGGAAAAAAATCCCAGATTTATAGTTTAACAATTATCGCACTTTCAATGTTGATGTTCGTGCTACAAAAAATTGTTAATTAATTAATAGATAACTAATTGAAAAATCGCGATAAAAATTTTTGATCGGCGGATTATTGTTCATTGATCTATTCTGTAGGTGCCTGAATTTTTTAAGTTCTTCATTTTCATATTTAATAAGTTTAAATAATATCTTTTTATTAAAGGTCCGAAGTGGGCGGAGCTTACGCAAGCAAGAGTTCCCGTTTTCGGCCGTATTTTCAACCCTCTAGAAAAATTATAAATATTGGTCTTAAGAGTTCCGAGAGCTAGGACTTTTTTTAGGAATTTTCTTCCTCTTTTTGGATCTTTTTTCAAATTTCAAAAATTTTGAATACTTTTTGAGATATTCACAAAAAACCAAACCCCTTTTTTTTACTAAATTGTTTATAACTTTTGTAATTTTTTCAAGCGCCACTCCAAATTTTTCAAAAAGTTTCTAGATGCGATGACGAATCGAATGACACCTCGATCATAATTTTCCGAGGCAAATAAAAAATTTTGAGCTTAAAGGCAAAGAGTATTAGTGCCGCCCTCTTTTTGCTATTGATCGAATTACCTTTCAGATACTATGCAGAAGACTTTCGAAATCAAATATGGCGCCCTCTTTTTGCGGGAACTGAAACCATTGGATAATTACTTAACTATTTAGATATTGGAAAAGATGGGATTGAATTTCTAGAGGGTGCTTGATGAAAAAATGTAATTTTGTAGATAAATATTTGAGTTTTTTATTCATTTAACGTCTGCCTATTTCTGCAACCAGGGCGGCTTAAGATTGACGATGGTGAGCACATTCCCCCAACCGGAAATTTTGACAAATCCTCTGTTGTTTCAGAGGTAGGGTTCTTTAAAGAGCTCAACATCCCTGAACTCTGGACCGCCATCTTAATGTTCCCACCAAATGACGACATATCTATGTTCATATCTTGTGCTCTTTGATATGACGTATGGAGGTGCGATTATGCTACTATACTACAGTTGTTGGGGCATTTCAACGCGCACCTTCCTTGTCTGATGGTCACCCATCTAAGTACTAGCTGCGCCCCATGTAGCTTGGCTTCAGGTATCGATAAGACCAGCCACCGGTGCCTCTTTGAAAGGAGTTTATTTCAAGAATAATCATGAACCCGAAGTGAATTATTCAAGATGCAATATAAGCAGTATTACTACACACAAGAAAAAAGAATTGTGATAACTAGAACTTTAACTTCACATTAGTATCATGTGATCAGCATACTCTCATCAAATTCCAAACTATTCTTAAAACCTATTCTTATTCTGACATATGACATTGTTAATTTTCTCACCAGATAATGCAATGAGATTGTGTGTTTGTTTGGGAGTTAGGAACAAAAACTAATGTGAGCATTTTCCCAAAATTCACCCAATATTGATTAAAAAGAACTCACATATGCTATGCTGAGTGTAAACTTCCCTCTCGTCTCGAAAGTTTGTTCTGCCTTAGCTGTTTCTACGCTATAAAGAGTTATTTTACCCGCGTGGGATCCAGAAATTATATTCTTATCATCAGGGCTAAAAGCAACTGTCCAAAGGTCAACTGGTCCAACATCGACATTGGCAATTTTTTCTCCTTTTTCCAAATCCCAAATCCTCATGCTTGAGTCAAGAGAACTCGAGGCACACACTGAAATCAAAGGAGAGTGATATAATAAACTAATATTAATGCAACTATTTTAGAAAATGAGACCATTATTTTTAGTGTTAACTAATGAGTACTAGTGGATGAAAAAATAATATTGAGATGAGGTGTTCAAAAATTAGATAAATATATTCGTTACCATTCAAAAAGTCTTTCTTGTAAATGATGTATACAGAGTGTTTCACGGTGGATGGTACATTAGAAGTATCTGGAGAACGGAACGCTAGATCATTTCGAAAATTTGTGGGCGTGGATAATGAAACATGGTTTAAATTTTTTGTGCAAAACCTGACCACCAAAAAATAACGATTTTTTCACAATGCAAATTTACAAAATATTGCAATTTGGGTCATAGCTGCGTAAGACTATTAAGTATTCTGCCGAATCTCAGTTTCAGCCTACAGGAAGGCTCAAGGAAAACCTGCAGCAAAGTGAAATGTCACCGATGTTGACGAAATGTTCACAGATGCTTCAGAATGCGCTAAACTTCGTTGAGCAACCAAAATTGAGTCGGATTTTTTTTTTTGTTAAAAAATCTCTAACTCCATGGCATGTAGGTAGCAATGAACAGTTGTAATTAAAAAGGATTATTTCACAATTATTCACGAAACAAGCACTCTAAACAGTAAGAACTAGACTTTATAAATGCGATACTAGAAGATATGTTTTAAACGTCCCGCAGAAAGTTTGGATAAAAACGAAGTTTTCCTATTTGAAAGTCTTTTCATTTGAGTAAACAAGCAAAAAGATTTGAGATGATTGTCAATAATAATGTTAATAGTCTTTCATGAGAAATATTAAAAATGCAATGTTGCCAAATGTAAAAAATGTCCGATAGACATGAAGAGTTAACATTCATTCAATCAAATTATTTATTGTAATAATCAAAATTATGTGAATTGAAGGTTTTATTCAGAGACTTGTTAAAAAACTTAAGAAATCAAGCCGTCTGAAATAAGTGGAAGTTGAAAATTGACTTTATTAACCTTTCTGGGTCATCATTCCGAAAATAACCATTTGCGTGGAAATATTGGCTAACCATGCTATCCAAGTTGAAGGCCAGCCAATCAACTTTTTCAAAACACGCTTCACTTCGCTCATGGGCACTTTGGTGGCGGAGATTTATCTCGTTTTATAGGAATTATTATTTGGACACAATAGTGACAGTCAGTGGCGCGATGCAGGTACACCGAATTAGGTTTCAATAGGTGCAGATATTTCAACAAATGCGTTATAAGTTCAGCGTATCTCAGTCTGCTCTATAAATCTAATCTTACGGGATTTTAAAATTCAGTCTTACGTAAAAGAAGGGAACACAACCTAACCTAACTTGGCTAACCTTGCTATCCGAATTGATGGCCAGCCAATCAACTTTTTCAGAACACGCTTTGCTTTGCTCGAGGGCACTTCATTAGCGGTGATTTTTCTAATTTTTTACGAATAAATATTTGGGCACAATAGTGACAGTCAGTCACGAGATGCAAGTACACTGAATAAGGTTTCAATGGGAGCAGACATTTCAGCAAGGTGTTATAAGTAATGGTAAAAATAAAGTTCAGATAAATTCTTCATCGTGTCTGGGTCCGCTCTTAAAGTCCAGTCAATGTCTTATGTAAAATAAGGGAAACAACATAACTTAACTTGGCTAACCTTACTATCCAAATTAATGGCCAGCCAATCAACTATTTTAGAAGTTCGCTTGGCTCACGGGAAAGACGTCCCAAGTAAGTGGAAATTATGATTGAAAATAGACCTTTTCTCGATGAATTTACTTTTATTATCCTGTTCTAAAGCATCTGTGAAAATTTCGTCAAAATCGGTGACAATTTCACTTTGCTGCAGGTATACCAAAATTTTAAAAAATAATTCTTATAGATAGATAGATAGATAGATAGATAGATAGAATTTATTTAACTACGTTACATACATCTTATGTTTGTAGCAGGTCAAGGGTACAAGTGTTTAAATGATTATATGTAAAAGACAAAAAATTGGTTAAAAACAGATATTACAGAATAAAACTTAAGGTTAAAATGATAAACTATACAGTATTTATCTTCAAAGGTAATTTTAAAGTTTGATGACTCAAGGAGATGTGAGATGTTTGTTGATGCTGTAATGCGATCTGAAGTCATCGACGGAGTAGAAGCAGTGTCTCAACAAGTATTTTTTAAATGTTTTCTTGAAAGAATTCAAACTGAGCATTTTGAGTTCTTGTGGTAGGATATTATATAGAGAATAATCAAGAGAATTCTTTTTGGATAATTGGAGACGATATCGATTAAGTCTGATCTGTTCACAGTTTCTTGTATTATGTTCGTGAATATGAGATTGTTTTTCCATGTAAGACTGTTTCTTGTGCATCTCTACTATAGCACAGTAGAGATATAGAGTTGGCAGTGGCATGATTCCAAGTTTTCTGAAAAAATCTTGACAGTGATCCCTATGGCCAATATTTGCTAGTATTCTCAATGCCTTTTTCTGCATCCTAAATATTTGAATGGCGTGACATGAATTCCCCAAAGTTGTACACCGTAGCTCATATGAGAGTGAAAAAGCTGAAGTATATAGTTTTAGTGTATGCTGTTAGTGATAGTTTGTAATTGTCGAAGAACAAATAGAGAACCGGAAAGTTTTCTCTTTAATAGAATAATGTGTGCAGACCAGTTGAGTCTACTATCTAGTGTAATTCCAAGCAATTTAACTTGATTAGTCCCAGAGTTGAAGACAGTTTGGTTATAGGCAGAAATTTGGATGCATTGAGTCTTTTCACTATTTAGTTTGAGCTGATTAGATAAAAACCACTGATTAGCACTGTTTGTAGCCTCTTCGACACGAAGTTGTAAGTTCTCTTTATTATTATCAGTAAGAATAAAAGTGGTGTCGTCTGCAAAGAGGACCGATTTGAGTGGTAACATATTATTATACAAGTCATTTACATAGATTACAAATAAGAGAGGGCCCAAAACAGACCCTTGTGGGACGCCATGTTTGACAGATTGAAAATTTGACAGGGTGCCGTTTGTCATTACTGCCTGTTGACGGTTCGTGAGATAGGTTCTTATTAAATTAAGTGGAATACCCCTAACCCGTAATAGTTTAATTTTTCTAGCAGAATTTGGTGTGATACGCAATCGAACGCTTTGGTCAAGTCACAAAGCATCAGCGCAGTTTGATTACCTTGTTCAAGTTCCTCGACCACTCCTGTCACGACATCGAATACAGCTTGTATTGTTGAGCGCGATATTCTGAAACCATATTGGGAATCGCTGAAATAGCGAAATCCTATGTGGATTCCAAAAATGATATACGGGGTGTTCCATTTGAAATAACAAAGTAGCTACTACTTTCTGATACAACTGGCAACACTATATTGATGAAAATATTTCAGACCAATAGAATATGTTTGATTATCCACAGCCACAAATTTTCCAAATGATCTGTCGTTTTGTTCTCCAGATACTTCTAATGTTTCATTCACTGTGAAACACGCTGTATATACATTTCTCATTTGTCCAACTGATTCCATTATTTACAGCTGGGTTCATCGAATATTTTTTTCTGTAACTCATAGTATTTTTATTCATTATGTAGTGAGGGCTGGGAATACAAATTACTTCCCCAAACTAAAATGATCTTAATAGGATACATTTTCCCAAGGTTCTTACATTTCCCATTGTTGCTCACAGCTACAGAAACTACTCCAAGTGAATGTCCCTCGAGGGTGTGTTTGAGAACAAGCCTGTCATCTTGAAAATCCCAAACTTTGACCAGATCATCCACTCCTCCAGACACAATGTAATCTGTTGGTGGTTCGTCAGACATTATTGAATCTCTGAAACATTTCCAGACTCATAAAAGAGATCAAAAGATGTATTCGAATGAGTGGAATACCTAGATTTCTCATCGTCACCGTGATTATCTTCATATTTTTTCTTTCGTTCAGGAGAATATCTTCCCCAGGCACAGCTCCAAATGCTTTCTTCATGTGCATTTTCTTTTTTGTGAAGAACTGAATACTAAAAAAGATTGGTGAGTAAATGTCAAATCATTTATCACAAATTGAGAAATAGATATTCACCATTATGTTTAATCTTTGCAATATAAAAACAAATATTAATAACTGAACAGACACGAAAAAGGTTATGTTTGAATTCAATTTATAAATAGTGTGAAGCTGGCTGCTAAATATTTTATATCTGAGCTGCGTTCAGTTCATTCGAAGGTTGGCAGCCGACGTTCTGAAATGGCAGGGTTCAAGTTCATCGGACAGCAGCACAAACCTTATGAATTTTATGATGTGGCCAATAATAATAATACTCCAGCTCAGATACATCCTAGTGACGTGCCCAGTGGTCCAGTTGGCCTAGTTAATATAAAGATCCAATAAAGAGTTATAAACAGATTACATAATTTCAATAAAGTTCTGAGTTTAGTAACTCTGCAGTTTTGTTCTGCTTCTTACTTTCGTTGAAATTTTTACAATAATATATTTATTAACTACGAATATTGTCAACTGGCTATAAGAGCAATGCAATGAAAGTGAAGTCGGTTTATATGTCTTTCCTTGTCATATTGGCAACCGAACATCAACCAATACATGTCACGCCTCCTTTTTCGCGCATGCGCATTAATTCAACATTGCCGATTAGAAAGAGTCCGAATGATGGTCATCCTTCATTTGTTTTGGTTTCACATTTGTCTTTGTCTTTGTCTTTATTATCAATATTGCTACTTAATACATATATGTTTACAATACAGAATATTTTTTCGACGAGTGTTGACTGAAAGTATTTGTATAAACTAGGCAGCTGATATTCTGTATATTCTGTCAAACCTTTGAATATACGCAGCAGATACTTGATGAAAATTTATGATTGAAGTAAACAAAAAACACTATGATTTTCACAAATTTGGGTTTACAAAACCACGACACGAAAAGGGATTGAACTTTGCAGTTGCACCCAAAACAATACCTATCCTGGACATTGTAAGCTCTGTAGAGTCAACCAGCAGCAGAATGAATCCCATCCAGGCAGAGGAGTTCAGATGGAAAGTTAGAGAGACACTCGAGAAATCCCCGGAGTAACATCACTGCAGGGGAGCAGAGGGCCTTAAAAATCCTACAAAAGGATTCATCCTTAAAGATTCTTCCAGCCGATAAAGGAAACGCCACGGTTATCATGGACACCACAACATATGATGACAAAATAAAGTCGTTACTCCACACAAGGAACTATAAACTCTTGAAGAAGGATCCGACACCCACTATAGAAAGGAAGATCTACAACACTCTAAGGAAATTTAAACATTTCATTCCAGACAACGAACGATCACATCTAACGCCACACTACAGCAAACCACCGCATCTCTATGGGCTTCCAAAAATCCACAAACCAGGCATGCCCCTGAGACCGATCACCAGCTCGCGGAACTCACCAACCTACAAGTTATCGAAATACCTCCTACCGATACTACAACCCTTACAAGGAAATAGCAGTTCATACGTCAAGAATTCCAAGCACTTCGTTGACACCATCACAGATGTCGAACTTGGGCCAGAAGATCGTTTCATCGGCTTCGACGTGGAGAGCCTTTACACCAATGTTCCTATAGAGGAATCCCTTAGTATCATCAAAAGGAAACTCGAAGAGGATAACCAGCTACACGAGAGGACTGACCTTCCTACCCAAGCAATATTGGAATTACTGCAGTGCTGCCTACAGAACTCATATTTCCAGGAAAAAGACCGATTCTTCTCTCAAGTCGACGGACTCCCGATGGGATCTTCCCTTTCTCCAATCATCGCCAACGTATACATGGAGTGGTTCGAAGAATTGGCTATACAAACCAAAGCTGTGGTTGAGGTACGTGGATGACACCTTCATCATATGGAATCATGGAGATGTGCACTTCAGGATTTCTTCTCAAGAATTAACAGAATCAGGGATTCAATCAAATTCACGATGGAAATGGAAACCAACAATGCCTTACCCTTCCTCAATGTGAACGAAATCCGCACCTCTGTCTACAGAAGGAAGACATATACAGGGCAGTACCTCAGTTACAGCTCCAACCATCCGAGGTCGAGAAAGAGAGGGATCGTGAGAACATTGGTAGAGAGAGCGACGCACATATGCAACGACGAGGAGTCACTAGATGCCGAATTAGACCACATCAGAGAGGACCTCCACCGGAATGGATATCCCAAGAAACTCCTAGGAGAAGTATTGAAACAACTCCAGAGAACGAAGACATCTGAAGAGCAACAACAAAGCACAGTGACCTGCCTTCCGTACATCAGAGGTGTCTCCGAGAAGATCAGAAGGATCGGAAACAAGTTAAACATCAAGAGCTGCTTTCAATCCGGCAGTACTTTACGGAGTATCCTGACCAAGGCCAAACCTGACAACAAAAATGAAATCAGTAAGAATTGCATTTATGAAGTTCCATGTGAATGCGGAGATTCCTACATTGGAGAGACAAAGAGGCCGTTATCGGTAAGATTGGATGAGCACAAGAAATGGACTCAACGTGGAGAAACGTCAAAATCGGGAATCGCTGACCACGCCTGGACTGAGCACCATCGAGTTCTATGGGACGACGCAAGTGTTCTACATAGAGAGGAGCATTGGTTCAATTGAAAGTTCAAAGAGGCCGTCTACATCGAAGCCAATAACGCCTTTAGTCAACCAAGCGTTGAGATCAAGAACGTATGGAAACCACTGCTTGCTCTTTCTGGCGGGCTGCAGAGGCACGAAACTTCACCCACCACCACACCGCGCGAAATTACACGCACCACTGCACATGGCGGGATTACACGCATCATTGCACCGGCAGTCATATAAATTGGTAAGTAGCACCTAAACTTGTCAGTATTCACCTGAAGACGATTGCAGATACAAGTATTCGAAACGTCGTCAAAACCTTTTAAATCCATTGAGACGATGGATGTCCGAAACGAGAGTAATCACGACATGTGTATTACTATACAAATACTCGAACCCCACCTACAGAAGCTTTATAATGAAAGAAGTATATAGTTGTTTTCTGAACCTAATATTGTCCCAAGTAGCACAGAGTCATAAAATCAACAATGACTTCTTATACCGTCTTGAAGACCACATATTTGTATGTTTTAAAACAAAAAAGTTAATGTGCGTTTTAGTAGATATAACGAGAGTACAATAAAGAATTCTCGAGATGAAGTTGTACTGTGGTTTGTATGTAAATAAATTGTATGTGTCGTTAAGTAGAACTCAAGAGCAGTTGCTGTGAGGTTATTATGACAATGAACATATGTGGTTCTGATGAATAGATTTTTGAAACGTTTCTACGACTACATATTGTACTCATGTAATGTAGTTTAATCAACTGATGAACTTTGGTCGTAATGATTACATTATGTATCTTGGTTAGATTTTTTTTGTTGGTTATGTTATTTTTGTTGGATAGGTATATTGTGTTATGTATGTAGAATATTCAGTTCCGTATGAATGATTTAAATGCCAAAACAAAAATCCAATCTGCCTTACAAGAGAACTGGAGCGTATAGAAAAATATAAAGAGGAAGGATGAGTGCCTACCCCAAAATTAACATCTGAAATAATTAATCAGTCTATCCACTGCAAAAAAGTGAAGTTCATCCAGTTCCTTCAATTGTTTTCACAACAAGGAAAGACATAAATAATATGTATGTGCACTTCGAGTGATAAATAAAAAATATTTAAATATAACTGTTCAACATGAACATAACCTCTATTGTAAATGTCAGTTATTTTTAGCGTTTTCCATTAGGCGGAACTAGCGGAATGCTTATACACTCAGTGTATATCTTTTTCTGTTTTGATAGCGTTACGACGTTAGTACAACAAAACTTGCTACTTGTGGTCACAGCGACTACATTACAACTTTTTTATGTAAGATATTGCGATGTCTTTGAGACACTCGTATGTAGTACATACCGGAGTAATTACAACTTTTCGACACTAGAAGGACGGCATCCATGTTTTTCGATTGATTGATAACATCATTCTGGTAACCATATTCGAACAAAAATATTTAAAATAAAAAATATGGGACCCTGGGTGTTATATCAATTTAAAAATCATTGGAGATGTGCTAATCAAGTATCTTTCGTAATATGGTCTACATATTTCAAAGATTAATGAGAAAAATTGATGAAATATATTTTTTCTGAAATGAAAATGAATATTTATCTCTCTTCATTTTCGAGGCGCATGAATTTTAAGTGAGTAGAATTGGATTTTGATCGTAAAAATGGATTTGCTTGGTCACTAGAGTTTCAGAACAATTCTTAAAGACACATAAATGAAAATCATCAGAGATATCATGAACATGTAAAGGAAGGCTGACTTATATATTAAATTTATATTATATAAAATCTTTTGATATGGTATACATATTGTAATACTATATTAGAAATATTATGACCTTCATGCATAATGATATAATGACTACACTAAGACCACAGAACAACCCTTTTGCGACTGGCTTGTATAAGTCTATATTGGCAAGTCATCACCACTACTTTATAACGTCGATGTGACGTCGCAAGAGTGTGCTTTTTTGTCGTATTGGCATACATAGCGACGTCTTAGCATATTACAAGACATAAGTCATGGACTTTTGCGAAAGTTCTAGTGGACGTCTGTACAACCGAATTATGACCTCTGTGTGCTACTTGGGGTGAAAGTCATAATGAAGTTGATTGTGTTTTATGTTACGAAAACGAATACAATACGCCACTGCATGATGATTCATATCACGCGAGGTGATGTAATGGTGGCTTTCCTAAGGTTTGACGGTTTCATTTTGAAGGTCAAGATCGATAAAAAAAATTGAACGCTAAGGATCTTTATATAAGCGACAGCCCAACCGGACAATACAGTACAGTTTGAATCATCGCGAAGAAAAACAATCAGGTATTGGCATTTCAAGAGAAGCGATACGCACTCTGGTGGCTCTAATGTAAACTAGTTTCTGCCACATTGTTTTCTAACCACACTTTCGTATCGTTTGTTTACCATTGATTTTTATTAATATAGTGCCTTTCTTCAAACCGTTTTTATTTGATCTTCTTTTATCATTTGTTATTGTTATATATTACTTGTTCTTCGTTATAATTTAGTGTTAAGAAATTGCCTTTTTAAAGGCAAAGCGATCCCTCCGCTCTTATAATGGCGTCTAATAATGATTATTGTTCTGTGCCACAGTGCAATTCCTGGGCCAAAAGAGACACTGAAGAGAAATGAACTTTTCATAGATTTCCCTAGGAAAATGACCCGAAGGTTTATTTTGAAACGGAGATGGGACGAGAATTAATCTCAAGAAGAAAAGCCTGGATATTGAAGTTTCGGATTGGCAAATCAATCAGCAAATTCATGTAAGGGTGTTCGCTCCATTTCAAGCAAGAAGATTATATTAACAAAGGTAGGTAGGTATGTTGTTTTTATTTACTTATTTACTCAAATATAATTTATTTATAGGTGAAAATACAAAACGAGGTCGTATATTGAAAAAAACCGTTGTATCATCTGCCTGTATCTGTTGTAACATTGAGTATGAGGAATGTAGCCAAGTGAGAACAAGTAAGGAAAGGAGCCAGAGCGACAACGACATATGAAATGTGTTAACATCGGCCATTGCAAGAACAAAACATTTGCATAATTTTAATGAACCCGTCTATAATCTTGAGTTCTCCACTCACTTAATGAGGCTCGGATTGCAGAGCGCTTGTCTGGAGACAGAGAGCACACACTTTTGTCACTGAAGAGTTCCATTCGGTTTTCCATATGATATTATATGGTCTGCATTGAGGACCTCTTCACCTTCTACTATACACCGAGAACTTTCGGTCCCTTCAACAAACCTCAGAAATTCCAATAAACCTAATTTTAATTGGGCCTTTGTTTATAAGAAGACGATCAAAGTATTTTATCACTAGCTTTGTTCTAACACTGTAACTATTAACACCTCAACACTAATGATTATTATATCTAAATGATTATTATATCTAAATGAACATTAATAAAAAGTAAAAGTCATCCGAATCACAGTTTTAAACGTTTAAAGTGCCTAAACCACGCTTCGAATACTCTAATCACGAAATAAACAAAGTAAACAATGAAATCGATATGGAAGAAAAAGTAAGGTTATAAATCAATGTGGTAGAAAGTACTTCATCTGCCGCCGCCGGTAGCGCTACAATCTTAATTTGAAATCCCAATAGTGTCGTGCGAAATTTCCTGGTATGGAATGATCAAATCTTTGCTGTTGATGATGTAACCATATATGTATTAAGTACCAATATTGATAATAAAGACAGCAAATGTGAAGGCAAACATCGCTTGGACTATTTATAATCAGCAACGTTGAATTGATGCGCATGCGCGAAAATGGAGGCATGACATGTTTTGTTTGATGTTCAGTTACAATAACTATGCGCTGCCAATATGACAAGGAAAGACATATATTACACGACTCCACCACAGTTTATAGCTAAAGATACAGTTCGCTCACTTGTCGTCTGATGTCTGATTTGTATCCCTCGCGCATCGCGTGTTCTGTGTTACTAATACGGGCATTTTTCCGCGGCATGCGCGAAGGATACAAATCAGAGGCCAAGTGAGCGAACTGTATCTTTAGCTATAAACTGTGACTCCACTTTCATAGCTTTGCTCTTATGGCCAGTTATCAATATTCGTAGTTGATAAATGTATGGACGTAACCCATTCTGGACCTTTTCTGCAAACACGAGACCCGGAACACCAAGTGGTTATTTCGTTCTTAAAAGATATAAGAAATTCCAATGATGCGAAAAAAAGTGATACTGAAAACAGCTTATCACGAGAATTTCGATCACCAACTTTTGTGTTGAAATAGTTCATGCTTGCTCAATTATCTACTATGAAGTATTGTTCTATTATATATTATCTTCACTTACACCTGATGAAGTTTGAGATAAATACCCAGATTTCTCGTCGATGATTGACCACTACGTATAAAGTCTACTAACAAAAGCCTAACCTGTTAGGCGCTTTTTTAGTTTTGTAATACCCATAATCAGAACGATTGTTAAACAGTTACCCAGCGAGCACAAAAACATCTCAGAGATGTTAAAAGTACGAGATTTTGGGACATTGAACATCCACTGCGATGTACCTTGAATATAGAAGAAGAAGGAATATTTATCCAGAAAGAAGATATGATTTGAGTTAGGTATAACTATCGAAAGTTATTTATATGATTAGAAAATGCGAAACCTTTCAGAAACACTCGAAAACATATTCTCGGTAGTTTATAAAAGGCTCCACAATAATTTGTTAGTCGAAAGAATATCGTTATGAAAATTCGCATGCACGTAGAACTGCACATGAATACAAACAAGTGTCCTTCCACATAAAATTCCACTTGCAAATTCGAGCATATATCTTTTGAGACGACGAGATAAACCCAGTTTCATCATAGAATGAGATGACTCATAATTATCCCAAGTCCCAAGTGATAAAAATGCATTTTTGCATTGGCAGTCGGAAAAGGCCCAAAACGCATTGAAATATATTTGGAAACGGCTCATAGATGGCGCCACCTATTATCTGTGTTCTAAAATAGCGAAATGGTGACCAATGATCCATAACAAGTCATAGTGTATTCAATTTCTATTATTTTATTGTTATTTGAAGCAGTGTATTAGCTCGAATGTTTCAGGTTATTGCGAGAAATCGATCATTTGGTGTATTTTAGTGGGCCTCGAAGAACAGAAATTCTAAATATCTGCTGTATGCCTGTTTGTTCAGAGTATATATTTATCAACTACAATATTGGTAATAAGGATAGCTTATGTGAAGTCGAAACAATTGACCATTGTTCTGCGGACACAGGTTCTCATAACTGAATGCGCATGTGCCAGGAAAAACATATATTTAGGATAAAAGACGCGCTTTTGTTCGTTCATCTCGTTCTAGTAATCTTTGTTTTATGTTATGTGAAAAATCCACCACAAAATTTGGAATTGGCTATTGACTGAAAGTGAAACAAACTGTAAAGTGGTATGGCAAGTGGTATGGTCCTACAATTGTTGGTTCAGATTGATCAACTACAACTAGCATTGAAAAGACATTGATTCATAGATACCTTGTAGATGAAAAATGTCAAATAAATGACCTAACCTTAAATATTTTTGACAAAGGTCATGATATAAAAGATGCGCATGCACAGTGGTTTTCAAGAACCCATTAGAAATTTATCATATCTTTCCGACAATAATGAAGGGACAAACTTGCTGTGTTAACTTTATGATGATCCAACAAATTCTGGATTCATAGAGTGCTTGGGTTGGCGTGGTTGTGACATCTATGATTGTTATTCGAAGTGACAAGATGGTCTCGCTGGATAGCGCCTGTCGAGGCGATCGATATTTCGAATAGGGTTGCGACGCCCCAATGTCCAATATATTACTCTGGGACTAGATATGAATGGGGGTCACTATCACATCACCCTGTCATGTCGAAGATATGATGTGGGACCTCTGACCATGGTAAGGTTAACATGTGGCGTTAACTGGTTGGAGGTCAAGTAAATGTATATTGTGAATGTCTGCCGTTTTATAACGTGCAATACAAAAATAATCTAAAAATTGTGAAAGTCGAAAAAAGTTTTGTGTATGAAATAGTCCCTTTCTTCTCTACGCCAGTAACCAGGCTGGATGACAACGGACTTGTCGGAAGAAGGAGCGCTCGGGCACTCCTGGTATCACTTCGAGTGAGACTTCCAGGGTGCCATACGAAGGGGGGCAAGTGAGGTATTACCGCACGAGGCCCTCAGATCTGTGTAGATGGTTATATAACCGAGCACAAAGAATGAACTAGAAGAAGAAGAAGAAGATATGATGTGAAAATTGAATGGGCATTCGTGGTATACTTTCGAGTGAGACAGCCAGGGTGCCCCTAGAAGGAGGGCAAGTGAGGTTAAATGCCACGATGCCCCCGAGGCTGAGTAGATGGTTATAGTAATCAAACTCAAAAAAAGAAGGGATGACGAAGACGAGTTCACGCATTATATTCAACATCCAGTAATTGTGTAAGCGAATTACAGGAGTTGCCTATCATGCATATGTATGATTCTATTATCACGATAAAGATATACCTGTTATTACGCCCTCATACAGTTGATGCTCAGACGAGAGTTGCTATGGAACAGCTTATTTTTCAATACCACCCCAAAGTGACTTTATCTAGCAAATAAATCACCGTTCATTGATAGAGAACCCTATGGAATACTTTGATTTGCATGCATAAGAAGGTTATTACCATTTTATAAAGAGTATACAACGTTGCTACCTAGAAAACTCAGCAACGAATCACATACCTAGGTATTTAGGTATGTGCAACGAATTCAGAAATTGACGTACTTTTAGCGCCTCTGGTGGACGTATGTATCCGTTACTTCACACAGTTCAAACTTTCAACGCTAGGGCTCTTGAAGGGTCAAACATTTGCTTCGAACTATGAATTCATCTGTCTTCGATTGTATGTAGTAGTAATATTTTTATTGGTGATTGTTCACTAATAATTACCGAAACATCACAGTGAGTTTTTCTTTGGGTTCTGATAAATAGGATTATTTGTCAATATTACTAAAACAACAACAGGTGACGGTAGTGATTGGGAAAATTTTCGAAGGTAGAATCGAGTTTGAATGATGAACACGCATGTGCCCCTTTTCCAAAATATTTTGATATACCAATTTTTTCACCACATTCAAAAACGTACTCGTAGTGCCTCTGATGAACGTATGCATCATTAATTCACACAGTTCAAACTTTTACCGCTAGTTGCTTCGAACTGTGATTTGTAAAGTTTGTGAGAACAATATTCTTGTAACAGCCATAATTGACGCTAGTGTTTGGGGGAAGTTATTCAAGCAAAGGTCAAACCGCGTTTGAATTTTAGAGCACCTTTAAGCTTGAACATTTCGACAAACTTTGAGAATTATTTTCTTAAAATATAATTTTTGGGGACCAAACTGATGCAAAGAAAAAATAACATAATGTGTATTCCTTATAACTTTGGTTCAAAGAGTTGCAAATAGATGTCACCCACCTGCGCAGAATGCAAATTAACGAAACATAGAAGAAGATTCATAACTCCCTTTCTTGCTTGACAGTTTAATAAATTTTGGTAGGTTAAATGATGTTATTGTATATTGTATGGTCAAATCAGTGAAAAACTGCAGATATTTAACGAAATATAGAATGTCAGCCACATTCAAGAATGCTAAGAAGAAATTATCGCAAACAGAACTTCGAAAGTTTATGAATGATCATAAAAATAAAGCGAAAGATGTGAAGAAAATCGAATCACCATTAGCAAAATATCCTTTTTATCCAACATTTTTACCATTTTTCCATTTGAATTTTGTTTAGAATATTCATTGAGTATATTCCTTAACACTTTGTACATATAACGATCAGGGCCAGCTAACATGTATTCTTTGCAAGTCCATCGTAAGAAGTGAGGCAGTCTGGACAGTCCATGTCAATGCCAAGCTACACAAACAAAATGTTGAGATAGCCAAAAAACTGAAAGAAAAAACGAACAATTTCACCACACCACTCAAAAGGCCCTTAACTCCCCCTCTACCCGATGTCCCGGAGAAAAAAATCAAAAGTATTCTTAAAAACAGTGGTGCATCTGCTACCCAAAGTGTTGAAAGTATAAATGAGAGCAAAGTAGAAAAGAATCACTTGCCGGATGATTTCTTCGATTCCAAATCTACAAATGGCGTGAAATCAATAATGAAAAAGAAAGATGACAATCCAGAAGAGAGAGAAGCTCCAGAGACTAAAGATACTTTACCTGAAGGATTTTTTGATGATCCAAAATTAGATGCAAAGGTATAATTCCATGCGAATATTCGTAATTTTTGTATATTCTACTCTGATATTCTGTAGTAATAAATAACCCAAGGACATTAATAATTGTTCGAAAAAAAAACATAATAAAATTTTGGAGCATTTATCAATGTTTCGATGAATTTTTTGGTAATTGCCAATTGCTTTGGCAGACGATTTTGTCAAATTTTGAATCATATTTCTTTGAATGGGTATATCATCATAGGTAACTGATTATTTTCGGCTTTCCAGTGACGATTTGTTCATATGAATAGTCTATTGGTTTTAGTATTTGGGCCCCTTTTTGTCAATTTGAACTAACAAATTGTTTTCTACTAAAAATTTTCTTTCTGTACACATTCTCAAACGACCTTGGCAAATGGTGAATACAGGGTTATATTCAGCTCGATTTGTTTCAGCACCATCATTATTTGTGCTGATATGAAAAAAGTCAGTCGAGCAAGCAGCAGCTTCCCCACCTCGCCAAGCTAATTCTATCGAGGCTATTTGATATAATTTCCGTTACAGCCCTTCAAGGGTGTTTTCATCCTACAAATGTATAATTTCGGTTATTTCAACTAATGACCTTTGTATCCTTTTACAAAGATCTGGTTGCAGTTTTCCTAAGTCGTTAATATATATAAACCATTATTATTAAATCTAATAGAAAAATCCCTGAAAATATATTGACTTGAATACATTCATTGATGATTTATTTGGAAGATGGGAGGAATTCAACTTTTATAATTGAAAAATAAATGATATAATTTTCAAAAATTCATTTCTTATAGAAAATTTGGTTCTACCATAAACATATTTTGGCAAAATGTTTCTTATTGCAATCCCATGATATTGTGAAAAAATGGGCGACTTCCCTTGGGATCCAGGAGTAGAATTTCCTACAGTTAATTTTCAAAAATTAATTTCTTATAGAAAACTTTGTTCTAATAGGAACAGATTTTGGCAAATGTTTCTTATTGCAATCCTATAATTTTGTGATAAAAATGGCCAATTTCCCTAGAGATCCAAAAATTAATTTCTCATAGAAAACTTGGCTATAGAAAACAGATTTGGTTGGTTATTTCTTATTAATATTTATTCTTCAGTAGATTCCTACCCTTAATTTTCAAAAATTAAAAGAAAACTTGGCTGTAGCATAAACATATTTTGGCAAGATATTTTTATTGCAATCCCATAATTTCGTGCAAAAAATGGCCGACTTCCTTTGGAATCCAGAGGTAGAATTTCCTACTCTTAATTTTCAAAAATTAATTTCTCATAGTAAAACGGTTTTTAAACATACAAATATTTTTGCGAGTACACATGTGAAATTGAATGTAATTAACTGGGAAAATTCAAATTATTATGAAAATCCGATCATTGAATAGCTAATAATAAATGTCGGTGATTAGCCCTGGTAGCAGAAATAGGCCACGTTAAACAAATAAAAAATAAACGAAATAAAAATCAGCACTGAGGGTTGCATTCATCGAAAATACTATTCATAAGATCTTGCCAAAATCTGTTTATGCTAGAGCCAAGTTTTCTATGAGAAATTCATTTAAAAAAATTAAGGGTAGGAAATTCTACCCCTGGATCCTAAGGGAAGTCAACCATTTTTTCAAGAAAATATGGTATTGCAATAAGAAATATTTTGCCAAAATCTGTTTGTGCTAGAACAAAGTTTTCTATTAGAAATTAATTTTTGAAAATTAAGGTTGCTTTGGATCCCAAGGAAATTCGGCCATTCTTCAACAATAATAATAATACAGGAACTTTATTGAACTGAAACAAATTCAATTCAACAGGCTATTGACCGAAGTCCTTCAGCCTATTGTTACAATTAATATAAATTGATTTTATTATGTGACATTATAAACTGTTATCCAGATCTACTTTCTTAAAAAAAAAAAAACTGGTTCTATTAATGTTCTTGTATTCTCTCAAGGGTGGTAGTGTGCGGGTATCGATGTAAGGGTTGCACTTCTGGGTTTCTTCTCATTGAAAACTTCACCAGTAGTTCTACATTTTTGGCCTTTGAACAGAATCTGTGGAAGAGATAGTCCAGGCGATCTTCAATAGACATAACATTCGTTATTTCGTATAGGAGGTTATTTGGAGGATTGTGTAGGGGATTATTTGGGTGGCGAATTCTTGTGATCGTCCTGAGTGCTGAGGTTTCAGCAACTTGTATCTTCTTTTTGGCTGTTGCCTTGCAATTGAGGAAGATGCTGTGCCCATACTCGATCATGGGTCTACAGATTAGTTTGTAAATGCTACTGGCTGTTTTCACATTGATCAAAGGCTTTATTGATGTCCAGGAAAATAGAAGCAGATTTTTGTCGGTTGAGTTTTGATGTTTCGATATTGTTGGTGAGGATTGTGAGAGGAAGTAATGTTGAACACTCATTTTTGAATCCAAACTGATAATCAGGTATCCTATTCCCTAGAACTGATTGTAGTCTATTTTTTATAATTTTTTCCAAGTTTTTGCCAAGAACTGGGAGAAGAGTGATGGGTCTATAATTGCTGGTTTTTGAGTGGTCTAGTCCTTGCTTGGGTATCGTTATGATGATATCTGTTTTCCATTCCGTGGGAAAGAAGTGTCTTGTCGAGCAAAATTCATAAATCTTGATGATGTATTTATGAACCTGTTCGTCCAGGTTTCTCAGCATTTTTTTAGACAAGTAGTTGTGACCAGGTGTGGTGTTTTTGCCTTTCATCACTATCTCATAATATTCATCTTCCTCGATGGTCTGGTTTTCTGGTGGAAGTGTTTCACTCATATTTATATCATACCATTCTGATACAAGGTTATAGTTCTCTTCGTCAAAGTTATCATCAGTGGACTCACCAAAACTATCTTGGAAATGTCTTGCAAATATATCTGCTTTTTCTTCGGGTGATTCATATGTTCTTCAATTGTTTGACTCTTTTTGTTTTTATTACGAAATTTTGAAAGTTTTTTGATGTCATGCCAGTATGTTTTTCCCTTTTTTTCATTGATTTCTTCACATGTTTTGAGCCATTTGTGTGTTCGGTACTGTTGGATGAGGGTTTGAATGTGTTTATTGTACTGGTTCAATTCTGTTTTTGCATGTGGATTTCTGGTTATGAGATACTCCCTGTACATCCTCCGTTTTTTTTTTGATGAGGCACAAGATGAACGATGGTAGCTGGTGTGTGAAGAAATGGTATGAACATTTAGGTGTATGTTTCAAAATTGACCTAGTTATATTCACATTGAAGCTGGAAATGAGTCAGGGGAGATCTCTTGACCGTCAACAAGTGCGAGGTACTCTAGTAAGTCTTTGTTAACTTCGTCTGCGTTGGTTTTGTGGAAATTATAACGTTCAACTACAGTATCTACTATTGGTTCTTGAAAATCTATTGTTATCTGGAATTTCTTCTATATTAAGCAGGTTGGGCGCAATATTGGATGTATGTAGAATAATATCTGGTGTACTATCAACATTGTTTGGCATGAGGAATGTTGGTGCTGTGTCTTTTTTCATGAAATTGGTATTTTGTATGAACTTATTCAGTTGTCTCCTTTTTACTCTATTATTGATGTTGAAGTCGCCTACTATAAGAGAATATTTGCAGAGGCTGGCTTTTGTGAAGATATTCTCTTCAATCCTAGAAGTTGGGTGTATATAAACTAGGAAAACGTGAAGCTTTTCATTCTTAAAAGGAATTGTAAAGTGGATACATTCGTTAAGTGGACAATTTAGAGAGGGTGGATTTGCATTGCCAATTTTCAATCTGGGATGGGCTTGAACCAATGCTCCTCCTCTAGCTTTGTTGTGGATTAGGTTACCGTTATGCTGTATGATAAACCAGTCTCTATATGCGGTGTCAGAGTCAGCCTTTGTTTTAGATTCAACAAATAAGGTGCAATCGATGTCATTATTTTCTATATAGTTGTTAATGTTGTATTTCTTATGTGGATAGCTGTTTATGTTACAGTATATAAATTTACTAATGGCTCTACTTGACATACTGAATGTTATTTGTGCTGTCTATAGGTTCGGGTGGAGAAATTGCATCTTCTACTTCCCGGTCGAAGATTAGAATATATACCCGGCTACTTGCTACTGCTGTTGAGTCTAAATTGAAATTGTCAATAAATATTTTCCTGAGCTTCTGTAGGAGTTAAGCTCTATTAGTATTTCGGGGTTCATTCAGTTCGTTGACATATGTACATATAACAAAGTCGTATATGGTAATGGGATTGTGGATCCGTGATTCCTTCTTTTCGACAGCGACTTGATGAGATTTCTTATTGAGGGATTTGACTTGGACATTTGGGATTCCTGCAATGGGTGCTGTTGGTCTCTTTGGGCATTTGAATCTTCAACAAAATTATGGAATTGCAATAAGAAACATCTTGTCAAAATCTGTTTATGCTAGAGCCAAGTTTTCTATGAGTTTTTTTTTTTAATTAAGAATAGGAAATTCTATCCCAGGATCCTAAGGGAAGTTGACCATTCTTTCACGAAGTGATGTATTGCAATAAGAAACATCTTGCCAAAATCTGTTTATGCTAGAACAAAGTTTTCTACGAGAAATTAATTTTTGAAAATTAAGGGTAGGAAATTCTACCCTTGGATCCCAAGGGAAGACGGCCATTTTTTGCACGAAATTATGGGATTGCAATAAGAAACATCTTGCCAGAATATGTTTATGCTAGAGCCAAGTTTTCTATGAGAAATGGACTATAATGGATACTTTCTAACACTGCAAAAGTCCATACATGCTTTCCATACAAATTTTTTACTGTAAACAGTATTTTTTGCTATATTTGATTTGATAATTTCATTAATCTTCTCGTCAGTATAACAACCAAATCGTGACATTTTGAAATTATTAAATATTTGAAACGGCAAAATCGAAATAAATCGAAATGTAATAGAGTGGAAACAGCACATATAATCTGTTTTCAGTATAATGTTATTCTTATTGGTTTTGTTCAATCAGATGACCTCAAATCAACTAATTACATCGGGTAGATGTGTGCAATCCCAGACTACACCTATAAAACTCCTTCTATCTTCCCACATCCTTTGCTGGAACTACTTTTGGTATAACCTCAGCCTGACGCCCATATGTGTACCATACTGCCCGTTTAGCTCCCGACTTCAGAGTGAAGTTGACGTCTCTCAGTTTCTTTTTTCATCATTATTCTCTTGATTAGACTATGAATTTTATCCCACTTCATTTCTCTGGTCATCATTTTCTGTATGATGTTATTATACAGCACCTCAGTTATACCACCAGTATCTTCTTGGAATCGGACTCTCTCTGCGTTCCATCTTGGACACTCAAATATAGTGTGTCCCGGAGTATCAGTCTCTCCGCAGTAGACACAGTGTTCATCTTACCTATCTGGTGTAAGTATGTTCCGAAAGATCCATGGCCAATTGTGTTAGGTAGTTGTCTATCTTCTTGTGTTGACAATTGATTCATTGTTCCAGGTCAGGTATTAGTTCTTTGGTCCATTGACCAACATCTCTCGTTTAATCCCATTTCTCTTGCCATTTTTGTATCGATCTGACCCTTATTCTAGTTCTTGGTACTCTTGGTTGCTCGAGAGAGGCGTTATAATTTTCTACAGCTTATTTTATCAGTATTTCAATCGGTAGGATGATGACAATAACCTGTAATGCCTTAGTTCTATATCTACTCCTCAGGTGTAGTCAATTAGGCAGGAGAGAAAGTTATTTTTTATTTATTTATTCACTACAGCTACATAGTAAAAACTCCAAATGGAACAGTCCTGAATACATGAAAACACAGATTTGAAGAAAAATTAAGACAGAAGAAAGGTAAAATTTGAACATACAAAGTTTCTTAGGTAATGATCTCCAGGATATATTTGGATTGACAGAAAATAATTAACAGTTGAAAGTTTCATTTGAAAAATTCACAGTCAGAATAAAATGCATTATATTTCGAAACAAGTCTTCCGACTAATGCATTAGAGCCATAATTTGTCCGGTGATTTTCTTCTTGAAATCATTTTGTGTTCGGGTTCGTCTTTGAGGAACAAACAAATCGTGCATTGGATGGTGCCATTTAAAATGTTATATAAAAATATAAGTAAAGTGTTGCACCTCCGGACTTCCAAAGGTTGCAGGCCACACGGTAGCAATCTACAATTTTACACTGAGGCCTCAGTTTGCCAACTTCTTAGGTGATATCACTTAGAGAGGGTTATTTTTTTCTCAAAATATTCATTAGTTTTTCAGTTCCGTCCTTCAGTTGTAACCAAATCTCAATTCATTGGCAGTCCACTGAATAGTGTACTGAACAATTGACAATTTTGAAACTTTCAGGCTAGAAATCAAGAATATAAAGATCCAATAGAGGAGGAATGGGACAAATTTGTGAGAGCTATCAAAGAAGCAGATAATGAAAGTAATGCCATTATTGCAGATGATCAAGACGAAGCTACTACTGAAAGGCAGATAGATGAAATTGATGAGCAAATGAAAAAATTAAATTGGTATTGAATTATTTTTTATTGTGGAGGAATACTGTTTTTCGGCATGGTTTCAGGTATATTTCAATAGAAATACCTCGAGAAATTCTATCAATTGATGCCGTCACCACATGATTTAAAAAAAATGTCACTGATCATGGTTCAAAAGTTTATAGAACGAAATTCTAGACATGGAGATACGGCTTATTTTTCAAACGAATACAACAAAATTGGGCTCAAAAATACTTGTTCCATCAATATTTTGATCATCTTCAAAGATGAGCCAAATCGGTTGAATCATTTCAAAATGGCAGCTGTTGGAAGATTGAAAAAAATTCTCAATCTGTCAATTTCATGTTAATATTGGCAAACTATAGGTCGTTTGATAGAGCTTTATGAGCTCCATAACTTTCATTCAGAATGTTTTTCTCTAAGATTTACACACAAATAGAAAATTTCTTATAACTGATTTTCAATGATTTCATATTTCGTTTTTTGCTTTGTATGCTCCTTTTATTTGAAGTTCTTTCGGACGTGTCAATCAGCTTCATGTGTTAGGTCAGAACGTCATGGATTTTTCTCGAATTCAAAGTTGAACTATATAAATAATTAATAGTTATTAGTTTTTGAAGTGATATGAGTAAGTACTGTCTGTATCTTTGTGTGCTTTTGTTCAATAACTGAGTAAACTTTTTCAGAAGTATTTTGAAGGTATATTTTCGATTTTTTTATGGAATTCTATAGATAAAATCGAATTGAAAGGAACCCAGTTTTTCAATACTTCTTCCTTTTGATTTGAGTCAGATTACATAGAAACATTAGGAAGCGTTTAGGGAGATTTGAATCCTCCGACTTCCAACTTGTGATCGTAGAGTTCAAGTTTTATACAAAAATAAAAAAGCTGTGATTGTTTTCTAATGAAAATATATCACATTTTTCTGATACATGACTTGTTAGGTTGATTGATGGGTTGGCAATTTCAGAATCAATAAATTCATTCTGAAATCTACTTTTCCGACTGGCCTTTATAAATATATATATATATGTAAAACAAGGAAATCTACAAAAGTGGGGATGGGCATATAAATTAATTTGACCTGATGAGTTACTGAATTGAGGAATGAACTGTTGTCTTGAGAAAATGATTTCAAATGTCAATAACAGCATATCTAGATTTGCCTATAAAAATATCGAGCTCAAATGGAATCAAATGATACTTCTTTATCCAAAACGTTGACGGTTATGAAAAGTAATAGGTAAACCCAAAAAACCATGTTGAGAAATTGTCTTAGTAATTATTCAAGTTTGGAAATATGTTGCAAAAGAGTAAAGTTTCTACATTTTTGAATAAATTCTCCAGTGATTTTTATTAAAGATATATTTTAGATTTAAGAAAAGTCGAATTGAGCTTCAAGGAAAGCCAAATTGTAATCAAATTTGATTTGCGTTCAAACAGTTCTCAATGATTAACTTCATCACATTACCGGTTCATTAATATATCTTATATATTTCTTGTTTTTAATTCTAGGGTATTAGACTTGGAGAAGAAAAAGGAGGAAATGGTATTACATAATGATTCAAAGAATGTAAATAGAAATGAAGAGGATGATGACAATATTGAGGAATTTGATGAGTTTTTAGATTGGAGGGAGAAAAAATCTTTTCACTAAGTGATGTATATACAATAGTACCAACACAATTGAAAATAATGATCACTTTTATAATAAAAATGTCATGCTTGTCCAATTAATGTACAATGATGAAATATCAACTGTTTATAGATGTATCATCAGGAGTTATACAAGATATTAATCCATAATTATTGATAATTTTGTTTGTAATATTTATTCAAAGAAAGAGTCATCCCAAGCTTCAAATATCGATTGGTGGATAAAGATCGAATTATATTTTCATTAATTTGATATTCTTATGATATTTCTGTAGTTTTGGTCAAATCTTAGGAATCGCCTGAAATTTTAGTATGATATGAACATAACCTCTTTGAACCGACTCACAAATTTTTAAATCCATGCACCATCCAGTTCGTCAGATATTTGAAATTGAAAATAGGTCTTTTTGTATGCAATCCCTATACCTAACACGTGAACAGATAGGACTTTGTTCAGATTTTTGTTTATAGACGCTGAACAGATCTTAAGATTTTTTCTTTAAAACCACTCATGCATGGAGTGCTATTGTGGGATTAATTAAAAAAAATGGTAATTTTTGACCATTTAGTTTTGAAGATATCGAATGATGAAAAATATATTATTTTATTATACTGGGACCAAGACATGACCGGCTGTAACGAAATGGCAACAGTGTACACTGCGATGAAAGAAGGAGTGCATGATGAAGTATGGGAATGTGAAATGGAAGCATCAGTGTCAATCGGCTTAAGAAGGATGGAGATAAACACTAACTGTGCGGCATTGCCACGATTACAGCGCCATCTCTAGGCATGTAGGGGACCAATTTTGCATGAGGTTTGATTTGTGCAGGACCTTCAGAGTGTACAGGCTCTGCCAAAAGTTCGAGATCGGCAGCATCATATTAACATTAGATTTTACCATACGCAGCAGGCGAAACTTCAGGCTGATACGTGTACATACAGAGATACCTCAATGTGGAAAAATTTTAGCATTGTGAATGAACTTTGGAAGTGAAGTGATCGAGACATTACAATATCAGTTACATAATGATAAAATCAGTGTGTCGTGTAGGTTTTTTTTTGCCAAAATAGTCGATTCGTATATAGACCAATATAAAACCATGAGCTCTTCCAGTTGTATATTCACGTGATGATTATAACGGAGAGTAGAATCTATGTTAAGACTAAGATTTTTTATTTTGTCATTGCTTTGAAGATCACAGATTTTGATATAGTATATAATAACCTTTTTTCTGTCTTTATTGTTGCCAAAAACAAAAAATAGCTGTAAAAATCCGGTGGCTCTACCTGAAAGATCTTTGTAAAAGTTTCTGGATTCAGTTGATTTTTTTACAAAATGTCCGAAACAAATTTTCATGAACTTTCAAGAAATAAATTGATTTTTCAATATTATGCATATTGCCGCTCAAAGAAGCAAATGACCAAAATATTGAATTGAACCCTTTAAAAACATCTATGGTATTTTCAGCTATCTAGTTCCCTATCAAATATATTTGGGAAACACCACTAAAAAGTTCTTCAGCAAGAAATGGTAAATAACTTTTTATGTTTTTATGTTCCAAAATCCAAGGAATTGTTTAGAATATTTACTGCTCTGTCAATCAATCAATTTATCAGATAGATAAGTGTTCAGTCACAATACAGTACAGAGTCTCCATTGAAACATACTAGCTTAGCTAACACGTGTTTCCTATATGCTACATTTTATAGATTCAGAAATATTTTTTCCAGTGAAAATTATTAAATTAAATCATTAATGCCACATAAGTCTCATCAGTTTTCATCACTTTTCTCGATAGTATTAGAAAAACTATTTTCAAAGTCATGACTGCAAATAAATCAAATCATGAAGTGGTTATTTATCAAAATAATGATATAAATAATCCATAACCCACACAGCACATGTACGTACAATGAATGAACAATGGACGTTGAATATGGAAGTTCAAGACATCCACTGGATGTCCCGAATTAGTCCAATGTACATTCAATGGACGGCCAGGACACCACTTTGGACGTACAATTAAAGCCCAGATAACGTCCAATGGATGTACATTGTGCGTATTTTGGGCATCCATTGTATGTCCATTTTTGGTAAAATGGATGTCCAGAATATAAATAAATAACAACCACTGTGGTCGTCCAATGTACATCCATTGTATATCCAAAATGAATCCAGAGGATACAGATTATTAAAGGTGTCTTGTAAATAATGGGCAATACTTTGGAAACTAACACAAGTTCTCATACATACATTGTTCTTGTAGTGTGCCCCTTTTAGACATTATTTCCACTTGAATAGAGAATCTCAAATACTTCTCGATGAAGTTATCACAAAAATCCCAGTGATACAATATTCAAAAGGGAGTAAGTACCAAGTGTTATTTTTTACCTATACCATATGTTAGCAAAAGTATTGCCTAATATTTCAACACCCTGTATAAATTACATTTCAAATCAGAAAGTTGACATTTGCTTGTTAGAACCTAAAATTCCTTAGTTTTCTGGATCTTAATTAAAATGTTTACGAGCATGGTAAATCAGGATAAATATTCTTTGATAATAAATTTTTCATAAAATCAATTTTGGAAATATACATTTTTCAATTCAAAATTAATGTATATTCCAAAAACTAACAACACCTTCACAAAAAACTGGTAACAGAAGTTGTTTATCTTGAACCTATCAAACTTATGAACAATTTTCTCTATACAATTCCATAAATAGATTTTAATGAAATTTGTCTTCTCACATATTTCAAAGGTTGAAATCCAACTAAAAATTGAGCTACTAGAACTCTCTAGTTTAATTCTTTTATATCTTTTACATATCAAAATTGACGACACTTTCAAAAACTAACTGTTTACACATCATCCACCAAAGAAATTCATTAAATAACAACATAAATGTAAGTAGATACTCCAAAAAAATTTTATAATAAAACAAAAGAATAACAACACTGGTCAAAAGTATAAATAAATAAAAATATTCTGACGATTCATTTCCTTTCATTTGCTCTCCTTAACCATTTCATATTTGCCTCCTTTATTTCTTTTTTGTTCGTTTTTTCAGCTGCCTGTTCTGCAGCACCTGTATGTATATATTCAATAATAATCAACAATATATCTTTTGTTCCACCCACTGATCAGGAAGTCGGCCATTTTCAAATCCTTGAATGATTGTTTCATTTTCGACGTGGTAACTATATCGAGATGCGAGACCTTTGCTTATAAGTCGGGATGAACACCTTTTCATTAACTCATATGTGTTCCCTCCTCCTATTTTTGACATCTAATTTGACAGAAAAATGAATAATCAACATAAAGGAATAAAACTTTGCTTCTAAGAGTACGTACAGAAAAGATTTGCCAAGTTTGAGTTTGTTATATATGATCATTACTCAAGTCTACTTGGAAAATTATACACCTTCATTTATTTCACTATTGACAGGAGACACTTGAGAGGGATTCAATCCTGTTTTTATTGTAGGCTTGAATGGAGGTAATTTGCTATTTGCTTCAATATTGACAGTAGACATATGAGAGGGACTCAATCCTTATTTCATTGTAGGCTTGAATGGGGCAATAGGTAATTTTCATTTGTTTCATCGGCCTCGCACTTTCTTCTGAAGAAAATACACCCTTCTTCTTCCTATATTTTCTAGACTAAGGATCATCATCATTCGGATCACTGCTGTATTCACCCACTTTTATTTCTTGCTTCCAAAATATCTGTAAATAGGTTGCATTTCTGTTGAAACCTGCAGCACACTCATTTTAATCTGAATTAGATTCACCACCATGCATTAGTCGCACTATCTTATAATATTTATTTCATAGTTTTCTAGTAATGAAAAGTATACTTATTTAATACCTTTGATAAACGAACGAAACGGAGTCATAAATGGAGAGCAAAGACCCGTAAGCATTAACCTCACATTTCTCAACAACACTAACGGCACGTTCCACTAAACGTTCGCGGCGCTCGCAACGACCCAAAAAATTGCCCGCGAATTTCAAAAATATTTCATAAGCGGCAAGAAAAAATTGCAACCGGAAAAATAACGCTTTTCGATGCCGAAAAGAATACAGTGGTTGAAGTATTTTGTTGAATTTAGAAGATGCGTGACGTACCCATAATGATAATCAATTAATACGTGACAATTCATTTGTTCATATATCGTTCATTATAAAATAAATTAATGATTATATTTGAATGGGACGTAGGTATAATGAATGTTAATTGTTGAATATACAATGAATATCCAGAAATGTACATAAACTACCTATATTTCTACAAATACTTGTACTTAATCATTAATTGCTTCACTCAAGACCCCTGGTTCATTCAGTAGGATAAAAGGTATATTTGAATTTTGAAAATCAAATCACTTTATGTGTAGTGAGCTCAAAATCCCGTATACCGGGTGACAACAAAATCTTTGGCCAGAGCATCATTCAGTTGTTCTTTAAGTTAGACTTTTGACATTTGGATCGAAGACATAGTTCCTCAGAACCCATATTTTCCATGAAAATTTTGCTCTATCAAATGGCGTAATATCTACAGGGTTCCATTAGAAATTCTCGACCCAGGTCTACTTCCGGTAAAAACGGAAGTGATATTCAATTGTTTTTTCATGGAAAATATGGGTTCTAAGGAACTATATCCTTGATCAAAATGTTAAAAGTCTAACAAATGAATGACGCTCTGGTCAATGGTTTCGTTGTCACCCTGTATAGTAATTTTTGCATTTCCTGTTTCTTTATAGGAACTGAATGTGTTTACGTATAATTTTGACAGGAGATCTAGTGTGCATTTATCGCAAAGCTAGTGTGCATTTATCAGTGTAAAATAGCGAGAAGACACTTATCACTATAAAACTGATTTGATTGGGTCTCTGAGAAATTTCAGGCCCTTTGATAGGTTCAAAAATAATGAGGGAAATAGTCAGTAAAATTTGAAGTATTCATAGCACAATTGAGGATTATTCAACCTTAATTTAGATTGTTGTTTATGATGGGGTAATTTCTATCCATGTTTTCCATTCTTTTGATTATTGTTTTGTAATCCATTTTTCATAGAGGATAAATTATATTATCCACTATTTGTCATGAAACTTGAAAATACAATGTTGTTGAACATATCTACGTTTGATATGGAATGAAAACTGAAATGCCAATATGCATTATTAGTCTCGAAAACTATATGTAACCAATATTGCCAATATTATCCAATATAGATAAATATAACTTTTCTAATATTGTTGGCAAACTATTAGCCATATATTCTATTGAATTTGAAAATACAATACTGTTTTTCACTTCTAGAATCGAGATGAATATTGAAATGCCTATATTCATTATTAATCCATCAAACAATATGTAACTGATATTTTGCCAGCATGATATAGTAAATCGTATATTATCGAATATAGATAAATATTGTTTGCAATCTATTCAACCAATATAGTATTGAAGTTGAAAATACAATATTGCCTCTCACCTTAATAATAAATTTGAGATGGATATAGAAATTTGAATATTGATTATGAATATCAAAAAGAAATATGGCCCATGTTGCTTTCGAATATTGCTAAAATAATGATATGCAACATCAATAACTATGTTTTTTCGTTCTGTTTTAACATTTTTGGAGCAATATAACTACAATATTGTATCTAATCATGAACATTTGGGATTACTTAATTGAGCCAAAATTCCTTCAATATTATTATGGAAATATAGTTTTTTCAATATTAAACTATATTGCATCAATATAATAATAATAACAACTTTATTTCCCAAGAAACGTACAAGTTAATGGAGAGGAAAATATAAATACTAAACAAGAAAGTGGAACCCTATATATATATATATATACTCTAGAGAGTATAGAAGAATAATATAAATGATAGAATCAGAAAAAAAAAAATTAATGAAGAAGTATTTCTTTAAATGAATTTTGAATCGTAATTTGCCATATGTTTTCAAATGGTCTGGTTGATCATTGTAAAATTTTATTCCATTGTAATAAATAGATTTTTGTAATAAATAGATTTGTCTTTATTTTAGTAGGTAATCGCTAGATTATTGAAAACTGTGTTGTTCGGTGTTGAATATTATTTTTATATCTATAATTGCCAAATGAAGAATTGTGATATAGCCAATATGATGTGCTACATGGCTATGTTGCTATAGTAAGAGCCAATTCATTCGCATATAATTATGATGAAATCTAATCCAACTAAAATAAATTATTTCAATGAAATTGTATTTTTATAGATTTGATGATTTGGGCCACAATTTTGGCTTTCTACTGATGTATGTTTGCAAAAAGAGTATTTTTTGTGATACAAAAAACAATATGGAATGGAATAGTTTGCCATTGAAGATAAGCTAAAATAATTCCTCAGCTGTGAAGCTATGGAATGACTTTAGATTTGGAAGCCTCTTCTAGACACTGGATAAGTTTTAAAAAACTCCTTTATGAATTCTGGGCACGAACTAAATGACAAATGAGTGTAATGTGACATGAGAATTACAAGTTTAAGTACAATTATTTTGTCCCTGCCAAAATATTAAAATCGATTTCTCAAACAATTTTATATTTGGAGCTTAGAACCCTATCGTTCTCAGCCCACAAACTATGTGACAAATAATACAGATTGTAGAAAACAATTTAAGCTAATCAGAACCACTTATAGGAAAAACAGGAGTGCCACAGGGTTAAATTCTTGGTTCTCTATTGTTAATAATACTCATGACTGATATTCAGTATACTTGTAATACCACTAAAGATACCAACCAACTGATAATTCGCTTCCTAGGGCAATAAGATAATACTACCTAGTGAATCATTTTACATGCATTTCCAATAAAAAATGGCTCTCAGGGTTTAGCCCAATAATAAGATTAAATTACTCACCCATTGTAAAAGTCAACTCTGAAGAATTAATGGTTGACTGTGGATAAAAAACTGTAATGGGAATAATATACAGAAAATGTTATTTCTGGATTGACTACTGAGAAAGACAGTCTCATTTAATGTTCTCAAAATAGCATATTGTTCACTGATTTTTAAGTTATCGACTGATATTTTGAGGTAACTCAGTGCATACCCAAAAAGTAATTGCTGTGCAGAAAAAATTATGTATAGTGAAAGCACATTGTCAAGAACACTCAAAGTAAGTATTTGTTAACCTTCAAATTTTTAACCCTATCATATCTCTACATCTATCTTTTAATGAAAATCAAGAAAGATGAATCTAACAATTCGAAGAGTAATATTATACACAGATAAGATCCCCGTGAGGCCACAATTTAGCCTTTCATTCACAGGACTGTGATACAAGACTCACACACTCACCCTTATATCCGAAATTGCAGAAAACACTGAAAATCGCTCAGACCCGCTGATTTTTATTTCGAGGGGGGACTCTTTTACTGACTACGTCATCATTGTGATATCAACCCCCTCACCCCCAACACATTCCGTACCTCAGAATAATGAATAGGACTACCATACTTGGATACATCATTTTCAAGGGAATTCAAGCGCAAACACATCGTGTAATGATAATGAAAATCGATCAAGAGTTGTGGAAGTTTCAATGAAAAATAAAATCAAGATTTTCACAGTATTCTGATATTAATGCAGATAATTTGCTGACTATAATTTTTAGGCTATTTATGGTTCCCAAATCACGTCACAGAAATAATAGTTTGGAAGGTAAGGCAGACGTTTTTATAAAAAAAAAATAACTTTTTTCCCTGTGTTTTTGTACGCATATCTTTGGTTAAGCCAATAAAATGGTCGAAAATGGTTTATACTATACAAGAAAGAATAGTAATTGCAGCTAATATTTTGAAAACGGACGATGTGCTAGAGCTAAGGCTCGAATTTTCAATGGGGAAAAAACGTATCATATCAGTAAGTGATAAAAAAGATGCATAAGTTAGGATCAGTGAATAATGAAAAACATGAACAAGTCTATGAGAAATTAAGGGGTTGCTGTTGCAGTTATACGACATGCAATGATGGACAGCAATTCAATCGTTGAGATAACTTGAGACTATTTCTATAGTTCCCAAAAGCAGCATACCTCAAATTCTGAGAGATCCAAAATTTCATCCTTATAAAATGCAGAATGTACAAGAATTGAATGAAGATGATCCAGACAGACGTACAGAGTTTTGTGAAATCATGAGTCAGTTATTGATAATGTGATAATAATTACCTCTACAATGTGTGCTCTTCTTCCTTTCATTCAAATGGACATGTGAACAGACACAACTACAGATACTGGGGTGATGTAAATTCACATTGGTATAGAAAATCTCATTCACAGACACCCCAGAAATTAAATTTTTGAGCTGGGATTATAGGTCCATATTTTATTGATGGTAACCTCAATGGACAAAAGTATCTTTAACTTCTTGATACAACTATAAACCCCGCAATCTCTTAGCTATACTTGAAGATGATGATAATCGACTTGAAGGACAGCTCATCTTTCAACAAGATGGAGCTCCTCCACAGTTTGTTGCGCCTGTACGTCAATTTTTAATTGAAAATTTTACAGGGAGATGGATTGGAAGGGAGGACCAATAGAATGACCTGTGAGATATCCTAATTTATCACCATTAGACTTTTTTTATAGGAACATTTGAAAAGTGTATATCGCACAGCCCAATTCCTTTGATGATCTAGGCACATCCCCAAGTCACCCACCACAAACACACTACAAATACAAACGCTACCACATTAGAATTTTTTTGGAACTGGTTTGTTGGTGGTTCACGAAGTTTACACTTTGTGCCACCTTTTTCCAGACGAGACACTGCATAGTCTTAAACACGTAGATTGAAAAACAAAACTGGAATTTTCAAATTCTCAATTGCATTACACAGATGTGTTAGCTATTAAATTTCCTTCAAAATGATATATCACAAGTATGGTAGTCCTATTGAGGAAGTATGGTAGTCCTATTGAGGATTCTGAAGTCAGCACGGGGGTGAGGAGGTTGATAGCACAATCATGAAAATAAAAATCGACAGGTTTCTATGATTTCGGATATAAAAGGAGTGATAAGCTTTAGCTGGGACACACTGCATTATATCAAGCCATTCTTGTTATCACTTTGTTTGGCTCAATTACCAACTTTGACAAATATTTAATGGCCAAAGTTTTTCAATTTGTTAATGAATACCTGGATATATAAACTCATTACCTTAAATATTTCAACATAAACTTTTAATTTCAAATAATTTCATTCTGTGTTAGCCATTGTCGATGTCTCTTTATGATAATAATGATGGACAATGAAATGATGCAAAGATTAAAAAAAATTACGCTTTTTTATGTAACCAGCGTTTTAACTTTTAATTTCATCTTCCCGACCATGAGTGAGCCAATCAATGTTACAGTACATTATGTGATTTTTGACTAAGTAGATGAGTATCCTCAAATATGAATTATTATCTGTAATAGGCACGAGATCATGGCAGAAAAATAGGATCCAATTTATTGAAAGAAAATGAATAAGTACCAATTTTGTGAAATGTGTATTTGAGGTTAATTTGAGCTTCATCAAAGACATTCATACCAAAATTAAAATATTCCCAGCAAGCACAAACATCCCTGGGAGGTTTTGAGATGTTTTGAAAATGTAGGCATGATGTTTTTTTGAGACCCAATATGCATGGCACTTCCCAAAGAGGACTTTAAAGGGTGTTGGAAGTATTGTATTCGTTGATTTGTTGAAAATATAAACAGGATGTTCATAAAATCAGATGTGGAATCATCTGCGACTGAAAGATAAACCTTAGTCACTATCTTCCATCGTCAAGATAACCTCTTGTGGGGTATTCATGTTGAAAAGGGAAACATTCTCAATTGAATATTGATAGAAAGATTTTTCTGTGAATTGAAAAATCCACGATTAAAATGAAGTTTTTTTTTTTTTTTTTTTTTTTGTGAATGTCTAACAGAAAACAACTACTTTCCCGGCTATTTGTAGCATTTCTTTGTATACCCACTGAGAGGTATTGGCGAAGTCAAAAAAATGTTAATGTGTGGATGTTTTTTATTAGACATAACAAGTTCACCTTAAGAGGTTCATCCCAGATATTGAATATATACATTTATTGTCCAGTTTCATAATGGTTCCCGACGATTTTTTTTAATAACTTGATCATTTCACACAACAAAAAGTAAAAAAATTTATGTGTATTAAATCTTAGGATATTTATATTTTTCGACCCCTCACTCTCAACTATTTACTTTATTTTGTATTCCTTTATTTTAATACCAATACCTCTTATTTTACACAGAACATTCTTTATATTTTCATGAGTAAATGGGAACAATATTATTCATTATTATAAAAACCAATGTCCAAATGACCTATCCAAATGACTATTTAAAATTCCCGCCATGTTACAATTTGTCCATTCAGTGGCGTAAATCTGATAAACCTCGCAGAACAACACTGGACTGTATGGCATATGAAATATTGTGAAGCGTTCATTGAAACTGTTTTTTATTTTCAACTGAGAAAAACGTGGAAAGTGATTAGTGTTTGAAGTATAGTGAACATTACCAATTATATAAGTAAATAAAGTAAGTATTACATGAATTAAATGTATTAGCATAGTCTAGAAACATAATATAACCTCGAAAGCATACAGTGTTTATTTTTTGATAGGGTGTTCGAATCTGTAATGACATGTTTAAACTGTATCATTGAAGATTCTTGAAAAAATCGACCTGTTTTCTTTAAACATTTTTTCATTAGGAACTTAGTTAGTTTTCAGATTATGGGGAGTTAAAAAATAAAAAACAACTCATATTTTCTCTTCAAATGGAAGAATTCGGTTTGTGATAAAACTGATGTGAAAATAAATATTTTTCTAAATATAATTTCAACTAAATCTTCCTTCCTAGAGATACAATTGAAATTATATATAAGATAATATCTAATCATATTGCATTTATCTCCAAAATTGGTAGTTAGTATATTTCACATCGAATCTGTTTCATGAGATGAAATCTTAATTTCACTCCCTCAAGTTGAAAGTTATAAAAAAACTTCATTTTTAGTTCAAAATCAACACTATCCTAAAAGAATAAATTAATGGAGAAGTTTCACTCAGAATGTGTCAAGTTCGTTTTTTCAAGAAGACTCCATTTAGATTATATGATGAACATCCTAAAAGAGGGATGCATTTCTGGTGGTATAAAAATTGAAAAAAAACTCCATTTCAAATAGAATGTGTCACCTTCAAATGTCCAAATAAATAACAAAAGGCTTCAGAAAGTGATCTCTAAAATTGCTTTATTTTCAGCGATTTAATGTGCGCAAAACGTTTTGGGAATGATTTGTTTGAAAATATGAACAGAATGTTCATAAAATCAGAAGTGGAATCATCTGCGACTGAAAGATAAACTCAAGTCACTATCTTCCATCGTTCAAGATAACCTCCTTGTGGGGTATTCATGTTGAAAAGGGAGACATTCTCAATTGAATATTGAATAGAAATATTTTTCTGTGAATTGAAAAATCCACGATAAAAATAAAGTTACTTCTTGTGAATATCTAACAGAAAACAATTACTTTCCCGGCTAAAGCCACGCTGGACATTGATAATGTTTCCCTTTTCAGTTTTGGGAATGTTATGTTGTGTCTATGAAGAAATCTTAGGATAAGTTCTTTTTGTGACATCCCAGGGACATTCTGAAAATCGTCACCTGCGGCGGATATTGGCTGTTCTATGAGTTCTATTCATGTATAAATAGAACATCGCAGTGGATGTTCAATGTCTCAAAATCTCATACTTTTAACATCTCTGAGATGTTTTTGTGCTCGCTGGGTTCCCTGATGAAAGTTCACGAATTTGCTTTTTCCTATATAATTTCACAATAATCAAAACAATTGCCTTTTTGGGAACATCGATGCATACAGATATAATGAAATGTGTCTTCTTTTGGTAATATTGCTGACTGTGCAATGATAGAATCAAAGGAAAACAACCAACTTTTGACAAGTAATTATGCAATGTCAATGATTTCAAAGAACTTTCCAAAATAATCCCCACATCTCTTCACATTGGAATTATTTTTGAACACATTCCATGGAGCTGTATCAGAAACGCTCATGATGGAATTATTAAAAAACAAAAAGTTCCATCAATATCACCGAAAAAAAAAGAAACGCTAGGAAATTCGGTAGCATTTTATTGAAAGTTGGCAAGTAAGTGAAAACACAAGTTTACAGTACAAGAGTATAAAGATATAAGCTATATAGTATAAATGTTTGCTTCATATCAAACACACACAATATTATAATATTAAACTTGTAATTTCTGCAAGCAGAGCTAAGCTCGTGTCAAACATTTCATAAAAGAGTATTCCTATGGAAATTAATCATGTATGTTTGAACATCTAATGTTTAAATTCTACTATTATATTGAATATATCTATCACTATTAGAGTAGATTAATTAATGAAATGAGCAACTGTATTTTGTATGTTTTTGAACGTAGCTTTGCTTTTCATTTGTACAAGTTGTGTGACTAGCAGGAAGATATACATTCAAACTGGAAGGTGTACCTTTCTGCACGTAACTTGAACTGAATTGGGCAAAAAGTTTTCCCAGCACTTTCTGTCCACACCAGTTCCTAAATCAGCTACCAACATACAATCACAGCTTTTATTTGGTAGTATCACAAAATTTTCCCAGTATTTTTGTTACCACCAAACTTAATTTGTAAAGAGATTAAGTAAAGCAGAAAAATGTTTATAGAATCAAATTCTACATTTAAACCTGTGCTTTTAATATAATCGTTAGATTTGTGCCTCTCAGAAACAAGGAACTGTACTAGAAGTATATTTGTACGATTCATTTTATTGTGAACTTCGAATAATGAAAAATGCTATACTTAAGGATTTACAGGGTATTTTACAAGATCATCTGAATAAGTGGATGTGATGGCTGGACAAAATTGTTTCTTTATGGTCCCTATCATCACTTTACTACCGAAGTAATAAATAGATTGTAGAATTTGAAGTAGGTAGTCATCTAGGCATTGCGATATTCTCATATATCAGAAAAAAAATCCCTTCAAGCTGAGTTTAGGCTTTGGGTTCTTGGATTTCAACGGTTACACTTCCCAGCATAGGCGTCAAAGCAGAGTTTGGAGCTTGCTGTGGGCTCTTGTTAGATCTAGTAGACGCTGCTGAGATGTTGCTGCTGCCCCTTGATCCTCTCCTTGACCCTAGAAACAAACGCCCTATGGTAGGGATGACGTAAAACAGTTGTGCAGGAAAACATTGAGACTAATCTACAAATAATTTTTGGTGTGATTGTAGAGCAGGGATTCTGAATATAAGGTATTCAAGTGGTTGAAAAATTTTGTTCAAATTATTAAATTCATTTTCACAATCAATTTTTTTAATGGCAATGTTGAAAATACCTGCTCTCAACGACAGTGCTTTAGCTGATTGAAAAAAAACAAAACATTTATATACACTACTATTTGAAAGATAGTGACTAGTACAACTAATGCACTGACATAATTTCGAATAGGTAATAAAAGCTTGGCAGAGTTGTGCTGCTGGACACAGATACATTAAGGTGCGCAGCGGATTATAAAGAGTGTTTCAAACATTTTTCAGGTTATTTCATTCAAACGGACGTTGAAACAATTCAAAATTCAGTTTTAGGAAATGGGATCACGTTTCTTGGATCACATTGGATTAAATCATCAAAATATCTGTTAAGTAACTGACTCGATATGAAACACCCATTTTAGAACATTCACTGATAAGCTGCGAAGCATAGTTTCTCAAATGATAATGTGAGGTATTTGAAACATCAATATTAACCTTCTAGGAATACATCAGACAGCAGGAAAAAAAGAGAGTAAATAGCAAATTCACTTTTACAACATTTTTGACATGTTTAGGGTATAATGAGTTTCCACAACCTTAAAAAAATCAAGAAATCTATTCAAGTGTAAAGGGCAAGTATATTAGTTCGCCCATGTTCGTTATTCAGCACTTTTAGAAAAATTCAATTGGTGAGTAAATATCATTTTTACTGATGGTCAAAATTCGGAATACGACCACAGATCTAAGTGACTCATTATAAATGGTAATCCCATATCCTTATAATGGCCTATTGTTGTGTGTATAGGGAACAAATGATCCCTACTTTGAAAACTGTAATGCAAAGATTAAAAAACACAGGAATAGAGTGTTGCCGTGATACACTAGGAAAATGCATTTTACAAAATAGGTTTGAAATGAAAAAAATCAATAAACGGCAAATATTTATGGGATCTCTCCGTCTAAAAAGATAGAGGATGGAAATTTATTTGCAGTCCATAAATATAGAGAAATTGGGAGGGATATTGTTTTTCTGGATGAGACGTGGTTTGACACTCATGAAGTTCCAGATAGAGGTTGATTCGTCTGGTCACTGTACAACCAAAGCTTCATCGAAGAAAGGAAATCGTGTTACAATAATTCATGCTGCAACAAAAGATGGTTTTATACCTACGGCAGAATTATTCGAAGACTGGTTTAAAAATGAACTTATACCAAATATATCACCAAATAGTTGCGGGGCTACCACACTTGAAGGTTAAATGAAGTTCTGTTTTCAAATGACACGAAACTTACAATCCAGGACTATATGCTTAAAAATAATATGTAATTTGAAGATAATTATCATAACTTTTTAATAAAAAGTACTATTATCTATTGTGACACATGGGTGGAAGAAAAGGGTCATACAGTGATTAGACCACCTTATCATTGCATATTCAATCCAATTGAACACATATGGCATGAGCTGAAACCATCGGTAAGGAGAAATAATGTTTCGTCAACTTCAAATTCATCTGTGGTAACTTTGATTCAGTCAGAAATGCATAATATTCTATATGAATGATTGGAAAATAGTGTAGCGCGTGTTAAAAAGTAGAAAATTCAAGTGTTAATATAGATCTGTCGCCCAGAGAAAAAATTGTTCTAAACTTGTATGACGATATTGAAACTGACACTTTATTTTTTTGTACTGTATTTGTACCTGCTGAACTCAATTTTATGATTTTCCTTTATTTTTCTATCTTTTTTTTACATTAGATACATAATTATGTCAAAAATTCAGTAATATTTTTACCCGAAATTAGAAGCAAGTATGTTTTGTAGGTAAGTATACAGAGTGGCCACTTTTTTAATGGAATTGTATTGGTAACTTTTAAACCATAAGAGTTAGAAGGTCGGTCAAATGGAGAAAAAGTTGCATTCATAGAAGCATTGTCAAGCAGTTCAAACGAATCGAGATTATCAGGGCCGGTTATTGAGATATCATAAAAAAAGTAAATTCTGTCATTTTGATTTTTCTTTTTTTCCCACTTTATTTCGAATATTATCAAAAAATATCACAGGAGTTTTCTATTCGACAGTAAATTATCCTCATTTTGACAATCAGATTTTGTATCCAACGTTTCGTACGCTCTGGGCCACCCTCAACCTCATTTTTTTCAATACGGACCTGCATATTTTATGACACTTTTCGAAATAACTTTTAACGCTGAATTCAACGATATATCATACAATGTCATTCAAAGTTGATTTTCAGGTGATTTTGACCCTTATCCAAATTTCTTTGGGTCGGATCTGTATTACATTTAGGTACCTTTAGTTTAATTAACAACATGCAATACATTTCGATAAGAAAATCAACTTACTCATCTTCAACTGAATGGAACGTAACCGAATCAAAGCAAGAAACAAGTAATAATTATTTACAAATTTCAAGAGGTGAAGAACCTAATTCATAATGATTAAACGAAACTATCATTTAATGAAAGAAAAATCAAATGATTATTCGAAAGTAAATGATGAACATTAATGAAGTAAGTGTTCGAAATGTCCACCATTTTGTAAAATTCACTTTGCGGTTCTGGAACCCATACTTCTTATACATTTGCTTATTTTGTCTCCTTGAATACCTTCCAATACATTCTCAATCTTCTCGCGAAGAATCTCTATTGTCGGGTTCGTAGTATCATAAATTTTATTTTTGAGATATCCCCACAAATAAAAATCCAGCGGATTCAAATCCGGAGATCTGGCAGGCCATGCTACTGGACCTCTTGTTCCAATCCATGAATCGGGAAAAGTTCGATTTAGATAGTCTGTGACTATTCTTGAGTTGTGTGGACCACATCCGTCTTGTTGGAACCATGGACTATTACGCCGATACCGTATAGGAAGATCATCCAACATTTCTTCTATAATTTCTACATATTTTGCTCCGGTTAGGTTGCCGTCAATAAAATAGGGTCCCAGTAATTTATTATTCAACAAACCGCACCATATTTTTCAAAGAAAAACGATATTGATGTCTAACTTCTGAATTAAGTGAGGATTTTCTGTGGCATAAAAATGTTTGTTCCTTCGATTGAACATGCCAGAATTTGTGAATGTCGTTTCGTCTCCCCAAATGATATTGTGCGCAAAATTGTTGTTATTCCGCACCTTCCGTTGAAACCAATTACAGAATTGCAACCTTCTCTCAGGATCATTGCGATATAGTTTTTGCACGGCTTGGTATTTATAGTCATGGTATCCGTGTCTCTTGAGTATTTTAATAACAGCTCTTTTTGATAAATTGCATTCACTGGCCAAAGTTCTCGATCCTATTCCTGGATTCATTCGAATTTGGGCCAGAACATTGAGGTCATTGATAGGCTCGTTTCGTCGTACATAAGGACCTCTAGGTTTGATGGATGAATTATGTGCAAGTAACGTTGTAGATAAACGTCGAAACATTTTAATATTTGGTGTTGTTCTTTCAGGATATAATTCACCATACCTTTGTTGTGCTTTGAACGAATTTCTATCTAGTTTTATGTACACTTCGTTCATATCTCTCTTCTCTTCATTTGTGTATCTTACCATATCGAATAAGTTGAATTGAAATTACTCAGAAAAGTATTTAAATGACAAGTTCTTGTGACACAATAATAAACGAAGTGACAAATAATATGACATTTCTTGTTATGTTCTTTTTTATCCACGGCCTACTACTTGAAAATAATACATTCAATAAACCTAGAGTTGTGTATATGTAAGAAAAAACAAGTCTATCAACGATACCAATGTTCTGACCCAAATTCAATTGAACCCAGAAAAAAAATCGAGAACTGTGGCCAGTGAATGCAATTTAACAAAAACTCCTGTTAATAAAATAGTCAAGAGACGCGAATACAATGATTTTAAATTTGAATACCAAGCCTTGCAAAAATTATATCGTAATGATCTCAAAATAAAGTTTGATTCTGTAATTTGTTTCAACGGAACAAATGACAAATCCAACAATAATGATTCCTCGCGAGAAGATTGAGAATGTATTGGAAGGTATTCAAGGAGACGAAATAAGCAAATGTATAAGAAGTATGGGTTCCAGAACCGCAAAGTGCATTTTACAAAATGGTGGACATTTCGAACACTTACTTCATTAATGTTCATCATTTACTTTCGAATAATCATTTGATTTTTCTTTCATTAAATGATAGTTTCGTTTAATTATTATGAATTAGGTTTTTCACCTCTTGAAATTTGTAAATAATTATTACTTGTTTCTTGCTTTGATTCTGTTACGTTCCATTCAGTTGAAGATGAGTAAGTTGATTTTCTTATCGAAATGTATTGCATGTTGTTAATTGAACTAAAGGTACCTAAATGTAATACAGATCCGACCCAAAGAAATTTGGATAAGAGTCAAAATCACCTGAAAATCAACTTTGAATAACATTGGATGATATATCGTTGAATTTAGCGTTGAAAGTTATTTCGAAAAGTGTCATAAAATATGCAGGTCCGTATTGAAAAAAATGAGGTTGAAGGTGGCCCAGAGCGTACGAAACGTTGGATACAAAATCTGATTACGTCAAAATGAGGATAATTTACTGTCGAATAAAAAACTCTTGTGACATTTTTTGATAATATTCGAAATAAAGTGGGAAAAAAAGAAAAATCAAAATGACAGAATTTACTTTTCTTATGATATCTCAATAACCGGCCCTGATAATCTCGATTTGTTTGAACTGCTTGACAATGCTTCTATGAATGCAAATTTTTCTCCATTTGACCGACCTTCTTACTCTTATGGTTTAAAAGTTACCAATACAATCCCATTAAAAAAGTGGCCACTCTGTATATGTGTATAGATAAATGAGTGTCCTATATTAATTGTACATTGTACTTTCTCGTACATTACTATTACTATGACTATTATTAAATCGGACGTTACATATATTTACGTTTATATATTTTTTATTTTTTTTCGATACATATATAAGAACCTATATTGCTACTGGTTTATCTGGAAAACAGTACTTTGTCGTATATTAAAAGATCGAAATGTTTAAAAAAAAGCATTTTGAAAAAACTCATTTTCAACGAATTTGCTATGAATATTTTGTGAAACCGAGCCGTCAAAAAATATATTATCTTGTGTGAAAATTTCATTATCGTATCAGCAAAAACAAGTACGTCTCTGCTTGCCACCGGTCACCCGCCGAGTCTTATCGGCAATTAATAATAATGAGTCTCTTAGATCTCTGGTCGTACTATACAAATAATTTTAGTGAAATCAGTAACTTTCATTGGGACTGTAATGTGTGCTTTATTGCACTTGTGTGGATTTTTTCACATTTTTCGAATAGTGGAAGGTTATTAAAACATGTCTAGAATGTGTCGCTCACGAAAATAAGCTTCAACTAATATTTCTCAACACTTATTGAAATTTGCACAAATAAAGCTTTAATGACAATTGTAAATGCCAAATCGACATACTGACACTTGGATGGGATTTAAACAACTCATATAAGTGATGTTAACGAACATGATAGAAAATATAGGGATTTCTATCTATCATATTTGACGAACTTATAACAGGAGTATATGTGGAATATATAGGGAATATTTAGCTGTGTATAATCAAAGGTGATGTGATTTCGAAATTTTTTATAGAACCATTCAATAAAACTTAAGTTGACATCGTTTCTGCGAAAAATATTTTCAGATTATTGATCGGACCAGTAACATTTTGCGAGCTGGGCAACTCGTATTCTCAGGAGGATCTCAATAAAGAGGAATAAGCATTGATAATAAAGCAATGCCACATACTTCCGGACATGCGTCAGGCTTAAGATCTCCTCGGAAATTTCAACTGAGAAAGATCCAAATTATTAACCAGCCTCAGCAAAAGGATTCGTAAATAAGTACTGTATATAAAAAATATTGAGGTCCTGAGGAGGTGGGCAACAATAGATCTAATTAGATTGTAGTGTATCTGTAACCGTTGATGTTGTTGAGATTTAATATTCATTTGGTTTCGAACCGACTACTACATTGAAAGGACCCCAAGCGAATGACCAAATCACATGTACAAAGAAACAGTTGCCAACTAGATAAACTTCAAATTCATAATTCTTGATAGCTTTATTTTATTCACATATACAGTTAGTCAAGTTGTTTCCGAAAAAAAGGTAATTGGGAAACAACACTTTCTTCATGGCCAGTTAGAAATGAAAAATATTTATTCCACTGAATATTGTTTTCAAAGAACATTAGAAGACTCATCAAACATGAAAATCCTGAAATATTTTATATTGAACTAATTTTCTCTTTTGAAACATGATAGCTTTCTGGATGTTTACTTTAACATGTAAATAGAACGTGGACTGAAGAGCAGAAGAGACTGTATGTTGAAAGTTCAATAATATGCTTTTTAATGTGCACCTGATGTTTAATCCCAATGAAAACAAATACAAAATTAATACATCAACTTGTTTGGGCTACTCAATACCTTGTGAATTAGGAGATTGAGCTCTCAGAGAAAGCATGCTCGGCTGCCGGCTCGGTCCTCGACTCGTCCTTGATCCTTTGCGTTCGGGGTGTTTGTTTTCCTTCAGTAGAGATACGTTCATCAACCTTGGATTCGGCGTATTGAAAATGGTCCTGTTTTCTCTCCACCTGGCCCTAACACAAAAAAGTTTAATTATTGATTGGGAATATTGAGCTCAGCATTCTAGGCAACAATGGTTTCCAGGTAGACAGAAAAATATAGAATATTTTCCGAATTATGTGAACATAAGTATATAACATTATATACCGTGCGGTTCATAGGTATGGAATAAATTCCTTTTTAGCGTTATTATTTATTTGTTTAAAAAAAACGAAACAACTAGATTTTTATTGTCAATTTGACAATTACAGTATGAAAATATTACCCCCTTCTTGCACCCCCTCTGAATTATGAGCACCCCCTCAAAAAATTTAAATGAGAAGGGGGGTCGTGTGTCACCTTGTTCGAGAGGGATTTTTATTCTCTGTTCAGCAATATTAAGTTTTTCAAATTCGGTGCAATCATAACTGAGAAAATCTATTTTGAAAATATAAAATGTTGATACTTTACGTAGAATGAAGGAAATAATGTCACATAAAGTTTAGGAAGTATTTTTCAATTTATTTTACAATTTAATCAAATGTTCATAATGACCAACATTTACTGTTTGACAATAAGCAAGTCGATCTTGGAATTCTCGTACAACATTTTGTAGGACCTCAGGGGTTATGTTGTTAATTTCTTCCGTTATCCTAACTTTTAAATCTGCAATATTGTTTGGTCTATTGGAATATACTTTTGATTTTAAATAACCCCATAAGAAGAGGAAGTAATCGAGAGGAGTCAGATCGGGGGATCTAGGCGGCCATTCAATCGTTCCACGTCATCCAATCCACCTATTGGGAAAAACTTCGTTCAAATAATCTCTAACAATACGTTTGTAATGCGGTAAAGCTCCGTCTTGTTGGTACCAAATTGATCTATCTATTGCATTTGGATCATTAACATCAGGAGACAGTCTTTTTAATGTACGCTGTGAAAAGTTCATCAAAAAATCTAGATAAAGCTCACCATGAACTGTTCCTTCAAGAAAATAAGGGCCAATAATTTTGTTGTTAATGATACCAGCCCAAACGTTCACTTTTCTAGGATATTGTGTGTGAGCCTCACGCATCCAATGAGGATATTATCTGCTCCAATATCTACAGTTTTGTCTATTAACCGTTCCATTTGAATGAGAAGTAGCTTCATCAGAAAAAACAATTTTGTTTAAGAACTGCAAATCTGCTTCCATTCTGTCCATCATCAGTTCACAGAATTGTTGCTTTCTATCAGGATCATCCTCATTTAACTAATGAAGTAACTGAACTTTATGAGGATGGTATTTTTCTTTATGTAAAGCTCTCAATATCGATGATTTACTTACATCATTATCGGCGGCAAGTTGCCTACTTGTCATATGCGGATTTTCCTCAATCGCTAACAGAACATCTAACTTTTTTTCCTCATCCAATTTAACATTTCGACCTGGTTTTTGAATAGTTTTTACATGTCCAGTTTCACGAAAATTTGTTTCTATTTTGCTAACTGTAGACTGTAAGACGTGTTGACCAGGGTATTTATTATTAAACATTTCACAAACTTCCTTTTGAGTTCTTGTTTTATTACCGCATCCATTCATAATTAAAATATATATTCTTTGAGTTTCGGATAAATGAGCCATAGTTAAATCAAATACACACAAAAATATTTTTCAATACACTGACGTGTGTCAGCAACTTATAAATATCAAAATAACAGTAGTCTACTAGATTGACATTACATTATTTATATGGGTTTTGTGAATAATTTTTTGGTGTCTTGAACCACTTTGTCCGACGTTTAGCAAAACAGATAAGAAAATACCTGTTAATTTCTTATGGGGTTATTTAAAATCAAAAGTATATTTCAATAGACCGGACAATATTGCAGATTTGAGAACTAGGATAACGGAAGAAATTAACAACATAACCCCTGAGGTCCTACAAAATGATGTACGAGATCGTCTTGCTTATTGTCAAGAAGTGAATAGTGGTCATTTTGAATATTTGATTTAATTGTAAAATAAATTGAAAAATACTTCCTGAACACTATGTGACATTATTTCCTTCATTCTACGTAAAGTATTAAATTTTTTAATTTTCAAAATAAATTTTCTCAGAGGATGAAAATCCCTTTCAAACAAGGTTCCACACGACCCCCCTTCTCATTTAAAATTTCATAATTCAGAGGAGTTGCAAGCAGGGGGTAATATTTTCATACTGTAAATTGTCAAATTGGCAATAGAAATCGACCTGTTTCAGATTTTTTTAAACAAATACAAAATAACGCTAAAAATTTATTTATTCCATACCTATGGACATGTATGAATAATAATATTCCTTGGGAATGTGGATTGCATATTTCTATTTTCGAGGGTTTATTCAAGATTATTCATATGGGAAAGTTTATCTCAGAATATCCTACTTATTTTTATTAAAATATTTTTATGAAACGAAAATGAGTACGGTAAGGTGTTGTTTATGTCGGAAGCAACCGTTGATTTGGATTCTCCAACCAAACCGTCGCGAATTCCAAGATCATTAAGGAAACGAAATTACCAGGAATGTTAGACTTGTTTTTTGATTAGGCATTATTGTGTGTTTGGTTTTCGTAGTGAAATGAACGGACATTGAATTAATCGAGAATTTTTAATAAAAACGAACCCAGTTTCGTAAATATATGATTTATGAATAATTTGATTTTTAACCGACGAAATCAAAAAGGAGGAGGTTCTCTAGTCGACGCGTATATTTTTTTTATTATGATCACGCATAACTTTCTACAGAGCAGTTCGATTCCGATGATTATTCTTTCATTGGATAGGGTGTACTTCGAAGTTAGTCCCATTTGAATTTGAACGAAAAAATACATTCCCAAGGGTAGCAAAATGGAAGATATTGATCATTCACCCTCTGAATTTTGGTCCGTTAACCGATTCTATCAGGCATAACTTTGTAGTGGGTTTTCCTATTTGGTTGATTCTTTTTTTATTAGATAGGGTATTCCTCATAGTTGATCATATTTCAATTTGGAATGAAATGATCCAACCTTATGGGTAGAAAATAGGGGATGATTGATTTTTCACTTGTGACCATTGGCACTCATATGTAGTTGACATTGACAGATCCGTCACAATAATTATATTCTATGAAATGATGGAATTATATACAAAGTGATGGAATCAACTAACCAGAACGTTCAAAAATAATTTATATTTTATAACAATAAATAGTTAAAGTGGATAATCATATTATTTAACAGTTGATAGTTGAAGTAAGCTAGGTAAGTAAGTATTTTGGAAGTAATCAAAAATTAAGTAGGTAGTAATTAGTAGTTTTTAGCCACAAAAAATTGAAAAATCAAAACTTCCTAACAAAAAATTAAACCGACGAAAAAATCAACTGAAAAGCAAAAAATAAAATGAACCTTCTTAGTCTTGATGATAATTGAGCTCCTAAACTAATGTAAGTAACTAATTTTGAGTCGGCGCCAAATAAACTAGCAATTGAATTAGGTAAAGCGTAAAATGATGGCAGCGAAATGCACAGCGGCGTTGTGATTACTTCTTCAAAGTAATATAATGATCTTCGATAATTGTTTGTTTGGCGCCGACTCAAAATTAGTTACTCACATTAGTTTAGGAGCTCAATTATCTTTAAGAATGTTTATTTTATTTTTTGCTTTTCAGTTGATTTTTTCGTCGGTTTAATTTTTTGTTAAAAAGTTTTTATTTTTTAGAGTTCCATACATCGAAATGAAACTATATGTACGTGTGTTTCAGCCATTCTTATCAGAGAGTATTCGACGTAGTTAATAACAATTTGACATTGTGGTGTATATTCGCAAATAGAATTCTAAAATGATCGATCTGGAAATTTCAGAGTAGTCGGTCACGTGAGGTATCATTTGGAAGTGAGAGATATAAGGATTCAGAAACGTTGTTTTTTGTAATTTGGAGAAACAAATCCATCCTATTTCGAAGAGGAGTCGAATGGAATGTTCCAAGAAAACTGTTAGTTGTACGCCACAATGTTTATAATTCTCTTAAACAGAAATGGTACATTTTCGGACCTACGAAGGCCCATCATCAAACGGAGACTAGTATTCTATGAAGGAGAAGTTGCATCAATGTATGTATTCAATATATGAAAAAAAATTAAATTCATTCAAGTACAAGTTTCTTACTCACATATGGTTTGGAAGTGGAACATAGCAAAAAAGTGTAAAAATTTCAAGAACGTTAAACAGGATTATTTGTTATGATTAAATATACATACCTGACCTCTAAACGTAAATTTAAAAAAAGAAAGGATATAAAACAAAGGTAGATAGCGATATTTTTAAAATGAAAGTGACGTTTAGCTAACAAAGTTAAATTACTGGAAAAAACCAAATATCAAAATTCAACAGGTGATAACTGAATTCAACAGGTGGCATACCGTGAAGTTGATAAAACAAAGTTGGAAATTAGAATATAGAGTATTTGAAATTTCTGTGAACGTCGGAAATCTCGAATTGGAGAATATCCAAAAGATATACTTACATGAAAAATGTATCCTAACATTGAATACATGTTGAAGTCGAAGTCAGAAGCTTGAGAGGATGTCGAACTTCCAACAACTCGACATCCTCTTAATCTTTAAGCTTTTGACTTTAACATGTATTTAATGTAAAGATACATTTTTCATGTATATCTTTCACAGCCCCCATCTTGTGCTGGAAGATGTTCTTGTCAACTATTGTGGTTTTCTCTTTTTTGTAGCTCTACCTATTGCTGAGGATGAATCTTTAAAGGTTTGAAACATGTACAATATATATTATTTGGGCTTTGGCATTAAACGTGTGGAGATGACTTCTTATTTTTCTTTTGGATATAGAGTATTTTATTTTTTGTGCTTGCTGATTCTGAAGATATCTTTCTAAAGCTGAGATTATGAGAATTCTGGAGGGTTACTAATTTACTTAAAAGAAATAATTGTTAAAAAATATTTTTAAAGACAAGCTTTCATTCAAATGCACTGAAAAGTAAGAAATAATTGCTTTGGATGTGTGACGTAGGTTACTCCGTGAGTTATAGATTGAAGAGCTTGTCGCGCAAAGTTTTCAGTTCGAATACAAAAGCGATAAGCTTTTGAATCTATAACTCACGGAATAACCTACGTCACACATCCAAAGCAATTCGTTTTAAATTTTTAGCGCATTTGAATAGAAGCTTGTCTCTAAAAAGATTTTCTATTGATTATATTATTTTGTGCTTTTTAGTAAGTACGCTTTAATTTATGCATTTTTGTTAAAGCATCGTTATCATTCCCTGTATGTTCTGAGCTATCTAGTTCTTCAAATGAGGAGAACATCTAAAGATTAACTTTGAGGAAAAATCAATAATCTTCCACTGAATTCATAATTTCCGACCCCAAAACCCCGACAAACCAATTTTGAATAGAAACGTTCCATAATCACAAAACTTATACACCATCTTGGAGCCGACATCTTAAATTTATGAATTTCGACAATAAATTCATAATCTCCGACCCCAAAAAACATACCAATTTCGAATAGAATCGAACCATAATTACAAAACTCGTCCGCCATCTTGAATTTATGAATTTTGACGAAAACCTCATAATCTCCGACCCCGAAAACCTCCAAATATCAATTTTGAATAGAATCGGACCATAATCTCAGAGAACGTCCGCCATCTTGGAGCCGTCATTTTGATTATTCCTCTAACAAACAAATTCCATAATGTACTGTGACTGGAATTATGAACACCTGCCAAATTTCAAGGTAATCGGACGACAGGAAGTGGGCCAAATTTAACTTGTAAGATTTCACTACAAACCCACAGACATCGGGACAGGTGGAACTAAATAAAATATCGTAAAATAGAAAGACTAATGGACAGCTCAATACCCAATTGGATAGATATACCAAAAATATACTCAATAACTGGGTGGAGTTATTTTGAGCGAGATACACTGCACACCAGTAACGACGGAAAATGATTTTAGAGACTGAAAGCTGCAACGTAAATTGTGCCATGTCTCGAGGCGTAAAAGTAAGAGTGGGAAACATTCTACAAGGGTCTAGTTAAAAACTTGATTATCCATCGCGTATATCTGTTATATTTGGTGCTGGTCCACTGGCTCGAGTAGCTCCCGCTCCCATGGTAAATCCTATAATCCGCGATTTCATTTCCGAATAGGAATACTCCCGCGTCTTCCCTGATTGTTTACTTTGGACTGTGAAATTTGCAGGTTCAATAGTATGCCAAAAAATTTACCTCGATATACACTGCACGCCAGTTATTATCTTGAAGGTGGCGAGTTATCTATTCTTTGATGGGTTCTTTGTTGGGTTTGAAAACAGGGAAAAAATAGCGACGAAATGCTTAGTAAATGACATTGTCATCTGTGAAGGTATAATTGTTTAGAGCTGGGTAAAGGTTCATTTATTTTCTGGCTATGTGAGTTCAGAAGAATTCAGAATCTTGTCTAATATTATATTCAAACTTGTATTCTATATAGTTTTATTTGGCGGACCTTTTCTTTTCGCCTCAGGACTGAGTATGAGAAATATCTTATAGTTGTATTTTTTACACTTTGAATGATTCCTAGCCTTCTTTTTATCAAGTTTCTCGTCCATAGAGAGTACCAGGAAAAACAATTTGTTTCTTATCATCCTCCTCTACATGATATCTGAAATTTAGCGCCTCGGATTATTATGACCTACTGTATGGTTTTTAAATTTGGTTGGCCGATCGAATTCGATAGCGGAAGAACTGAATTTATTCTCCCATAGTCTGTAATTTTGTAATCAAGCTTTCTGTAATGTTTTTGTTTCATGATTGCACGATCTATGACTCAAATTAGAACATTTTTGGCATTTGAAGAAGGAATTGTTTTTTGACCACGCTGAGTCAGAAATATTCAAGTCGCCGACAATCATGAACATGCCAATGGGGTGGTTTGAAGTGATATCAGAAACATTATCAATACTTGCGTAGTGAGGGAACCTGAAGAGGGCAAACACGTCTAAGTGAACATCAAATATATGTGGCACTATTTCAGTAATCTTCAAGGAGTGATAAAAAGGCAGCTGTTTATTCTGCTATATAGATTAGATTTGTACGGGACGTATGGGCTAGGGGCCACTTCACTGCGACCTTTGCAGATCTATTGTGTATACCCTCATGTTATGTTAGAGTTCCCTGACTAGACTTGTTCTTGTTACTAGACTCCATAAGCCATGGGATGGGGGGTTGTGGTTTTTCCTCCCCTATCGTTGAAAACCTTAGCCTTGTAAGGCCTTCACACTAGCACAGTATGTGCGCTGAGGTTTCCTCCTCCTCCTAACAGAACCTACATGTGGTTGTGTCTTCCAACCCGATGATTCATGTGTTTGTTGAGTCTACAGTGCCCTGTCAGGAGCCCAAATATGATCCTAGTTGATCTCATATTCTGGCTTAGCAGGTACTCTGTGAATTTTGGCGATGGTCCCTTGATGAACTTTTTGGCCTATGTCATGCCCGGCGCCTTGTTCCGCCTTTCTTGAGATTGCTCTTTCAAATAATCATTGGTTTGTGTTGTTCGCAACGCTTTGGCTGTACCACAAAAAGGTTCTGGGCCAATTCTGCTATCTAACCAACAATCGGTCAACGTGGGCTTGATCGACATGTGTCATTCTAAATGAAATGTGAATCAAACAATAAGAATCTGGGTTTGCACCATTAGCAAGGGCAATAAGGCCGCTGGTCTTCAATTTGTATTACGCCGTTTGTAGAAACAAGCTTATGGAAGTACACATTGCATTGTAATTTGAAAACGGTACGAAAGAACTATAAATACAAAAGATATTTTAAGAGTAGTTGTGCTATTGCACCGAATTGGTAACGAAAAACTCAGAAATTTGAATGACAGATCCATGATCGCATTTTTAATGTAATATAATCATTTCATATTTTACCCCAAATTATTATTCATCAAAATATGTAGTGAAATTGCCGAACAAGAAAGAAGCATTCAGACATGTTTTCCGAAAATTTTGACCTCAAATACTCGTTCTTTATAGAGGAGGTTAACACAAGAAGTTGAAAATTAAATAAAAAAAAAATTAAAGATGGGTTTCTGTTAATATTTTTCTCAGTATCATTTTCGGAAAAATAACTGAAAAACACGTTGCTCATCTGCAATTGATTTCTCGAATTTGACTATATTTTTGACCATTTCAATAGTCCTTTTTATGCTTGAATTCAAGCACAGCACGGGAGCATTCATTTCTGGAATTCCATTGAAATAACTAATATTACAACGAATACCCTACGCCACTACCTTCCATCATGACTTGACCTCGGATCAATGAAGTAAAATACAAAGTTCCAAGAAGTACCGAAAGAAGGCTTCAGACAGTCAGACGAGAGAAAGTTAGCAAATCAGCCGATAGAAGCCAGAGCAAACAGTAAACTAATGATTCGATGACAGTTATGAGTTTCAATCATTTGATAATGAATTGTTTTGTTCGGTCTCGATTCACCAAATCAAAACATATCGAAGGATAAAAAATAACCGAAAACAAGCATATACAAAAAATTGCTAACTTCTCAGGGAAGCTACACTTTGGATTGGTTTGAAATACGATTACACCATTTACTGATCCCATAATTATTGATTTTAGCATTGGCATTTGTTTTGCTTAGTTGCTCCCGAAAAAAAATATCTGTCCTCCTAACCCAATTTTTAGCTTAGGGAAAAGTCACTTAGGGCTAGATCTGGTAAGTAAGGAGAGTGGCCAAGCAGTTCAAACCGTAACTCGTAGCAACCGCTGAGGCGCATTGTCTTGGTGAAAACTTTTTTTTTCTGCAAATGTGATCTTTTCTGCAAGTTTTGCATACGCCTTGCCAAGTAAGAAATTGTAGTATGTTCCAGTAATGGAGCAAATTTGGTGAGTACCTTTCACAAGATTCGCAAACACATTCCCTAGCTATCGTTGATGAGTGTCCACATCTTCATGTTCAGGTCGGAAACTTTCCAAACTACCCTCGTAAATGCTTTAGACTCTATATATCCAACATGCACACATGTTAATGTATTGGGTACATTGAACTGCACTAAGATATAATAATAATAATAATCGACTTTTTTTCCCTATAAAAAAACTACCCTTGTAAATGCTTTGGACTCTCTATATCCAACATGTACACATGTTAATGTATTGGGTACATTGAACTGCACTAAGATATAATAATAATAATAATCGACTTTTTTCACCAATAAAAAAATAGATATACAAGTTTATAAAAGGTAAATGTATGTAATTGGTGAATAGGCGAAGTATCAGCTAAAGCTGTTTTTCATTTTAACCTATATATACTAACTATATTCTATTTACTATAGTGAACATGAAGAAAGATATAGTGTTAAAATAATAATATTAATTTTGACAATATGTTACAAAAATTTACTAACTGATATTTCAAGAATATATTAGAAATACAAATAAAAAATAGAAAGCCTGGTTGGACAGCAATAGATCACTCCTGTGCACATCCTAAGCATCTGTTTCAATTTCTTTTTGAAATTGTATAAAGAAAAATTCCAGTATTCTGTGGGGATCGTATTGTAATGTTTAGATGAGTTGTAGGAAAAGCTACGTGTAAATAATGCTGTGGAGTGTCTTGGGATGACTTGTAAATTATTTTTCCTGGTATTTACTTGGTTTATATTCGTAAATGTAATTAGTTTTTCGCGCACATATGATGGTTAGTGTTAAAAGATGGAGTTTACGCAGGCTTTCTAATTTTAGCCACCCAGATTCACTGAATTTAGAACTAATATGCTGCTATTTTCGAATACCACAAGAAAATCGAATACAGGAATTCTGACTTTTTTGCAGTCGCAAAGCATCGGTCTGTAAGATTGCTGGACCGTAAATGCTATCACAATGAGAAAATTTGGATAATATCAAAGATTCGCACAATTCGAGTTTTATTTTAGTTGAAAGGATATCACGATTAGGATACAACTGTCTCAGTAGATTATACGAGCTCTGGCAGAGATAGCTTACGTGTCAAGGAAATCTGAGGTCTTCATCAACCCATAATCCAAGATTTTTTGTTTCTTCAATCAAGAGCAGCGGTGTTCCTGCTAAGTTAATATGGAAGCCAGGTGTAAGGAGCGCCCGCTTTGATTTTGAGCCAAAAAGTATGGCGACAGATTTAGATGGATTGAGTTTCAAGTTATGTGCGGCAGAAATGTTATATAAGGATGGAAAATCATATTCAATAGTGTTGACGGATACAGTAATAGAATCGGCAGAAAATTTCAAATATATTTGCATGTCATCGGCGAAGCGATGAACTGTGCAATTCTTAACGAATTCGTGGAAGTCAGATATGTAAATGGGCCCAAGAATTGAGCCTTGAGGTACTCCGCTCTCAATTGGTAGAGCATATGACTTGGAAGAGCCCATTATAACGGATTGGCTTCGTTCATTCAAATAGCTGCTTATAAGATCCACTGCATTATTCGAGAATCCAAGGAACTTGGGTTTGTTACATAAGACATTATGGTCTATCGTGTCGAATGCCTTGCTGTAGTCTAGTAGACTAGACATACCATTTCATCCATATCAATTGCCTTGAAGATATCATCACTGATATTTGAAATTTCGTGGTTGTACTGTGGAATTTGCGATACCCAGACTGCACAGGAGCTATAATATTATAATTTTCCACAAAGTTCAATATTTGTTCCTTTATAATTTTTTCAATTACTTTTGATAACATTGGAAGGAAACAAATTGGTCTGAGATGTGCCAGTTCCGTGGGATTATTACACATAGGAAATTTGTAATTGGTAATGGACAAATTTGTTATGTGGTCGAGCAGTTAGTGATCAGTATACCTCAACATTCGCAAATATAATTGGTCCTATCCTGTAGCATTACTTGTGATGAAATTCAGATTTTTCCTGATAGTAATAACGTCTACCGTGTGGAAGTTGAAGAGCTGGGTTTTTCTGTAGAGTATTTGTCCAACAAAGACAGCTGTTCAGGAGTTTTGGTAACATGGTTATGGCAAGAAAATGGAGTTATTTTGACACATCCTGAGATTATCGGAAGATTCGCGTTCTATCATTTCTTAATTTCCATGATCTGAAGTATTCATTTGTCTTGAATTTTATTATACAGCAGAAATTTTGATAAGCGTCATCAACGTTTTATAATTGGTATATGGCATCCCAGTTGACATTTGTTAAGTCTGTTTGAAAGTGGTGTATGTTAAATTTTGAAAAATCGCGATAGGTTATATATTAGACATGTGAAGGAATTTCAATTGATATAATTATGAAACTTATCATTTGTCGTGAACATTTACTGATTCAATATCCTCAGGATTTGAACATACTAATATATCTATGAGAGTTTGGCAGGTTGATGTTATACGGGTAGGAGCGTTCACCAATTTATGGAGCTCATAAGAATTCAGGAGATTATAAAAGAGTTCAGAACGCCTGTCGGAGTTAAGTAAGTTTATGTTCAGATCTCCTGCTGAAGTGAGATAAACGCAAGGGGGTAGCAAATTTCCTATGGTATCTTCCAGTTCTTGCAAGGACTGAATAATATTTGCTTTGGGAGGGCGATAAAGTACACCAATAACGTACCTCTTTCTTTTATGAGTGACAGATATCCAGAGTCTAAGGAATGTGTTATTTGAAAAAAAATTGTTCATGAGGAATAGTGCGTCTTATGTAGAATCCAACACCCCCACCTCAGCCATTTCTATCTGCCCGGATGAGTTCATACTTTTGTATTCGATACGTATCAGAGCTTGTATCATGACTGAACCATGTCTCAGCGATGCTAACAATATCTAGCATTCCATCCAATACGTGGTTTTAGAATTGTGCGAATCCCGTGGAAATTGATCTTATATTCATGTACGCCAATTTGAACATAGTCAATACTTGAGTTCTTTCATACAAGACAAAAGAAAATGAAATAAACATATGAAACAAAAAGGTATATGATGCAATTTAAGGAACAATTTATAACTGCAGTCTTCTTAGTATCATAGCATGTTTGGTGGTCTTCCGAATGTTGTCGTTACGTGTAGAACCAGTCGAGGAAGTTTCAGCTACTGTAGAAACGGAGTTGATGGAGAAGATCTTCCTTGGGTTCCAAGAGCACAATTATCATTCAGTTCCATCAAAGCGAAGGTTTCGCCATCGATCGGCAGTGTATTTTTCTTCAGTTTAGCATCTATATTTTTAGATTTAGCCTCCTTCAAATAGACAACGGGATATTTTCGCTCTTGTCTATCTTTATAGGGTAAATCTTCCACAAATACCAGTATGGAGTTTTTCAACTGAGGAATTTTTGAAAATATTTCTGATTTTTTGAAATTTGACAACAGTTCCAGGATAATAGGTTCATTTTTCATCTTATGGTTGGTAAAACAATTATTGATGTCCTGTTCAGTCAAGGTAACTTTCACCTTTTCATTGACTAATTTTATCACATAGTCAACCACAGAAGAGGGATTAGAATTATGGCCGAATATGATAAATGTGTTTCGACGAATGCGTCTATCAGTTGCAAGAAGTTTCAATTTCGAAGATTGATTTTCAGCCTGTGAATTTTTCACGGATATTTCCAAAGCAGTGACTTTATTCTGGAATTCTTCTCTCAGTCTTTTTATCTCAACCCTAGTTTCTTCCGCGTCTTTACTGACTTTCGTTAATAATGCGTAAATGTCTTTGTTAGATACATCTTCGTTTCCCATACTAAGTTAACCAGTCCTCCACTGGTAGATGTTGGATGAATTAAAATAATTTAGTATTTATCACCTCCGTTTTTTTTATGCACACAAATGAACGAAACTGATATGTGAACTTATAAGGATGTCAGTACATTACCAGTATGTTTTCTGCTTGTAATGCACTTGTTGCAGATCACTATCACAAAGTTAATTCCGTCGATGACAGTCACCACTTCTAATGAAAAAACTACATATTTTTACTATCTGTTTCACTTGGTAGAATGAAGATTTATCGGAGCTAATAATGCCGAGACCGAGCTACAGCTGATATCAGATCCCTATTTCAGAATTCACCTTGTGGGATGTAACGCGGGCACGACAATATGTCTGGTGCTGAATCCCACTCATGAATACAGTAGTCTAGGACTGAGTGGATCCGACCCTCATAAATAATTAGACTGTTGAAGCGTGAAATAATTACTGCAACGAGGTCAAGTTTCTGTGAAGCTGCTTTGTCCTAACGTGATTTTGCCATGAGAGAGCAATGCTGATATTCACCCCAAGCATAAAGATAGAAGATTCCAGGGTGACTGTTTTTCCCATATTGAACAAACGTAACCATAGAGTCTCTGAATACATGTTGACAACTGACTCTTTCGAATCACTGACATTTCAGAATAAAATATGAAATTCGCTGAAAATGAGATTAGGGAATATCTTTTATCAGAACTTTTCATCAGAAACGAAATTATTTAATTTCCTGTGTTTCCCTCTTCTGCTTAGAAGAGACTGTTCAACGTCCAAATGTTCAGTAAATATTCCTGAAAACGTCTACGTGTTTGGGATATTTAACTAGATATTTTGATGTATCATTCCTAAAATAACACTGAAATCAGAACATTATTGGAAATAATGGGCTAATTATTGTCACTTCGAAAACACAACACAATAATTCACTTCGATAAACAGGCTTATTCGGGAGTACATTGTTTATTTCTATATTTGCTACTGTAAATGTTGATAAACTGGCATATTCAGAAGACTTCCTTGAAAAATATTAACAAATGATGGAAGTCTTTTATTTTGGACAACTGTTGTGTATTTATCATGGAGATATCTGCACAAAGGCGCCAACGGTAAGAATTTTTGGTTTTATATGCCTACTTATATATCTGAGAGAATCTATAAACGAAACTGAATTCTTGTGGTGATGTGCCTATACGCACAGTGCCTTAGTCGATACGCACAGTGCCTTAGTCGATACATTGGGGCTTCTTTTTCTGCGCTTTCTAAAAATGAGGATATTTCATCAAGCAAATCAAGAATATTTCCTCAGGCAAATCAAGAGAACTTGATACATTTCATGTTTCATGCTGGAAATTATAATAAACTTTCATTTTCATTTTAACAACATGAGTTAGTAAAACAAATTCCCAGTGATCGATAATTGCGAGTAAAATTTCAATTCTTTTAATTTTTATATTTTGGAATTTTATAAATGGCTTCTTATTAACACAAACTTTTACCAAAGTCAAGAACCAATATCTGAAATGATAGCCCAGAGTCCCGTTATTTTCAGGCACCATCTGCATAGGCGATCGACTGTGATCTCGATGAGTTCCATGTGCCTGTTCATGTGATTGTGTCTTGTTAGGAGCATAGTCCTGATCCCGTCAGTTAAGTGACCTGATATCTTTTGACAGTTTCTTCGATGGTTCGTTTATGAGGAGGTTTGATTGCCTCATGCATGGCGCTCCTGTCATGTTTTGATTAAATGCTTTTTTGCAGTGCCTCCATGTTTGAGATGGCTATGCTGATGGGCATTCCCAAGATTGGTTCAGGTTCAACTGGGGTCCTATCTTTTCGATAAACTTTCTATGACGTTTCTATACTCGAATATCAATTTGGATGCGATCTCATTTGATCCACGCCATAATTGATGTTTCATTGTCCAAGTAGATGACAGCAGGTCTTTGACTTCTTCTTCTTCTTTTCCTGGACGCAGCGTCAATACCATATATTTATTAACTACGAATATGGATACCTGTCTATAAGAGCAATGCAATGAAAGTGAAGTCGGGTTATATATGTCTTTCCTTGTCATATTGGCAGCGCGTGGTTAGGGCAACCGAACATCAACCAATACATGTGACGCCTCCATTTTTGCGCATGCGCATCGATTCAACGTTGCCGATTAGAAAGAGTCCGAGCGATGGTCATACTTCATTTGTTTTGGCTTCACATTTGCCGTCTTTATTATCAATATTGGTACTTAATACATATATGGTCAGTACTGCATATTCTTCGCCCTGGAACACCGCCTAGGGAACTGAGATTTTCCTATTTGTTCCATCTTCGTATACTCCTGCGCCAGACATTTTCCTAAATCTTTATCCATCTGTATACCAGGTTGATCCGTAGATGCTTGATCTACCGGGCGCAGCGTCTTTCCGTTCTTTCCTCGTGAAGATGGCAATGTGAGGCCCTGTTCTGAAATTCAAAACCGGCAGGATCCCAAATAGCGGAGTGTCCATGGTTTGCCACAGTGCCGATCCATTGGATTGCGCTTTCGAGGCTGAAGGCAGTAAGCATGGCTTTATGTTCAATGACAAGTAGACCAAGAGCCCGTGTCACTTCAAAAACGTATCATAAGTTTACGCACATCGAATACGGGAACTTGTGTTATCGATGTCGACAATGCTACAGACATGCCCGTCATACATGTTTTTTGGAGCGAAGTAATGGTAGGAGGGATGCTGAACTGTTATAAACAAAGAGTTGAAAAATATTGAAAGTTCACGACTGAGGGTAGTAAAAAACAAAAGTTTACAATAGAATAAAGCGACAATTGCTGATTGCAGTCGTCTAAAACTTGGCGTTCACCTGCTGCAACGTTCAAAATATATCAATAGAACGGGCCCGAGAAAATCTGAGAGTTTACTACTGACAACTGGACGAATCTTACTATTAGCCTTCAAACGACACATATTTCTTTCCGAAGACCTATTCAATGAGGCTAAAGGGCGATGGGCCCTCCAGTTTCGGAAATGACTGGGGGACAAAATTTATATTGTTCAAAGGCAAATAGTAAGATTCCTCCAATTGTCAGTAGGGAACTCTCAGATTGTTTCGGGTCCGTTCTATTGACATATTTTGAACGTTGCAGCAGGTGAACGACTGCAATCGGCAAGTGTCGCTTTATTTCATTGTGAAATTTTGTTTTTTACTACCCTCAGTCGCGAGCTTTGGATATTTTTCACCACGATTGCTTCGCCCCAGAAAAAATGTATGGCGAGCATGTCGGTAGCATTGCCGACATCGATAATACAAGTTCCCGTATTCAATGTGCGTAAATCTATGATACTTTTCAAATGTGACACAGGCTCTTGGTCTAAAGGCGAGGAGGTGGTCCTAGTAAAACTTTTAGAGCTCTGGTAGACGTCGTCCTCATGGCATCTGTCATTCCTAGATGAGACAGCCATTGTACTTCATCCAGTTCATTTCTGGACTTGCTCTTAGTGGTGCCGGTCCACCAAATGATGGACTCGTACGTTAGAGTCGGGCGGATAATCGCATTATCAATAGGACCAGATAGCCTTCTTGGTGCGATTTCCAATCTGCTCGTTCTTGGTCAGCTTGGTATCTATGATGACTTCAAGGTGTTTGTTCGACCTCCTGAACGGGAGCTGTTTTTCGGAGATAAGTATTTGTGGAATAGTACTTATTTTGCGTTTCTTCGCGAAAAGTACCAAGTCCGCTTTTTCTGAATAGACTCTTAACCTTTCGGCGGAACACCACTGTTCTACTATGTTCTGATTGGTACTTCTCATGGATTATTATCCATCAAAATGTTCAGTATATGCCGAACAAGAAATGATCGTCCAGAAATGTTTTCCGAAAATTTGGAATTAAAAAAATCGTTGAATTTTTTGTGCTGTAGAAAAATACAACAGTTTCTGATGAAGATACAGAAAAAGTGTTTCTGTAGAAGAATCTTAGGTGTATACGAGTATTTTTTAAGCTATCATATCTAATCGATATCTGATTGATAAAATTTTGGATATGAATATTCGTTTGGGAGAAAAAATTGAAGAAAACATAGATGGGCTTTTGTTCATTTTTTTCCCAGCATCATTCTCCGAGAGATAAGAAAAAACCACCACTTATCTAATAATCATAAAAACCGTGACGCGTTGCTAGTGGAGTCAGTACAGGGAAAGTTAGCAGATCAGCCGATAGAGTACGGGGTGAATAGTGTAGTTGGCGATTGATTAAAGAAAGGTATTGAATTGTTAGTGTTTGTTGTTGTTTCGTGAAGCTGTAATTAAACGTAGAATAATTACTTCAGTATTTCAATATCTACGAACATCAGATTTGTAACAATATAATTATCCAAATGAACTAATGGTTCGATGATAGTTATAAGGGTTCATTATTCGATAATGAATTGTTTCGTTTCGAACCGTTCACCATATAAATAGAAATCGCAGGATATACCAAGGAAAATATGCCAAAAAAAAAACAATTGCCAACTTTTCAAGGACGCAAAACTTCGAATTGTTCAATATTGTTTTGCCCAATTTTCCCCATAAACATATAATTTGATTCTATTATATTCGCACATAAGTAGAGTACGCCCCTACGTTTTGTCATTGGGCGAGATTTTGTTTACGTTGAAGTGACCATTGGCATTGATTCTCCAACAAACCCTCTGGTAATTCCAATGACAAACATCGAATGGTCTCGTTATTTCCAAGAACCGCTCGAAGATTCGCGAAGGCAAGAACTAGCACGACCTATATATCCGTCGTGCAAATCACGGATAACGAAATACAAAGAACCCTTAGATGAACACACTTTGAGAAGTTTAGTGAAGCTTTGGGTCGTTCTTTGGAAGTGGAAGTGGCTTTCAATATATCAAGACCGAAAGTGAGAGAGCTATCGATTGAAGAACCACACCAGCAAGTAAAACAGCGATAGAATAGAACAGATGCCCAACAGAGGACTGGAATTGGAACTCAAGAATAACAGCGCAGATAATCAGGCAAGAGGAAAACTGCTTCAGGTGTGGCATATATTTCCAAAAAAATTGCATGGTTCGTTCCTTGGAAGTGGAAGTGGAAGTGGCTTTCAATATATCAAGACGAAAGTGAGAGCGCTATCGATTGAAGAACCACAATAGCAAGAGAAACACCGACATAGTAGAACAGATGCACAACAGAGTACTGGAATTGGAACCCAAGAATAACAGCGCAAATAATCAGGCAAGAGAAAACTGCTGCAGGTGTTGTAGGAGCGGATATTCCCAAAGAATTGCAGGCTGAGGTTACCATTACCACCACGTTTGTCATCACTTCGGAGGATACCCCTTCGTCCCTATTTACCTACGAGGACAGGATCGCCCGGAGAATGAAAAAGAAACTGCTTCAGGTGTGGTAGGAGCGGATATTTCCAAAAAGTTTGCATGGTTCGTTCCTTGGAAGTGGAAGTGGCTTTCAATATAGCAAGACCGAAAGTGTGAGCGCTATCGATTGAAGAACCACACCAGCAAGAGAAACAGCGACATAATAGAACATATGCTCATCAGAGTACTGGATTTGAACCCAAGAATAACACCGCAAATAATAAGGCAAGAGAAAATTGCTTCAGGTGTTGTTGGAGCGGATATTTCCAAAGAGATTTCAGGGTGAGATTACCACCACGTTTGTCATCACTTCGGAGGACACCCCTACGTCCCTACTCACGTACGAGGACAGGATCGCAAGGAATAAAAAGGAAACTGCTTCAGGTGTGGTAGGAGCGTATATTTCCGAAAATATTGTGGCGTATGGTTACCCCTTTCTATGATGACAGGATCGCCAGGAGAATAAACAGGAAACTGCTTCAGGTGGGGTAGGAGCTGTCATTTCCAAGAAGATTGTATGGTTCTTTCCTTGGAAGTGGAAGTGGCTTTCAATATATCAAGACTGAAAGTGAGAGCGGTATCGATTGAAAAACCACACCAGCAAGAGAAACAGTGACAGATTAGAACAGAGAACTGGAACTCAAGAATAACAGCGCAAATAATCAGGCAAGAGAAAACTATTTCAGGTGTTGTAGAAGCGGATATTTCAAAAGAGATTGCAGGGTGAGGTTAACACCACGTTTGTCATCACTTCGGAGGACATCCCTATGTCCCTACTCACCTACGAGGACAGGATGGCCATGATAATAAAGAGAAAACTGCTTCAGGTGTGGTAGGATCGGGCATTTCCTAAAAGATTGCATGATTCGTTCCCGTGGATTTCAATTAATAAAGAGTGAGAACGGTATCGACTGAAGAACCACACCAGCAAGAGAAACAGCGACAGACTAGAGCAGAGAATTGGAATTGAAATCCAAGAATAACAGCGCGAATGATCAGGCAAGAGAAAACTGCTTCAGGTGTTGTAGGAGCGGATATTCCCAAAGAATTGCAGGGTGAGGTTACAACGTTTGTCATCACTTCGGAGGATACCACTACGTCCCTATTCACCTACGAGGACAGGATCAACCGGAGAATAAAAAGGAAACTGCTTCAAGTGTGGTAGGAGTGGATATTTCCAAAAAGTTTGCATGATTCGTTCCTTGGAAGTGGAAGTGGCTTTCAATATATCAAGAACGAAAGTGAGAGCGTTATCGATTGAAGAACCACACCAGCAAGAGGTACAGCGACATAATAGAACATATGCTAATCAGAGTACTGGAATTGAACCCAAGAATAACACCGCAAATAATCAGGCAAGAGAAAATTGCTTCAGGTGCTGTTGGAGCGGATATTTCCAAAGAGATTTCAGTGTGAAATTACCACCACGTTTGTCATCACTTCGGAGGATAGCCCTACGTCCCTACTCACCTACAAGGACGGGATCGCAAGGAATAGAAAGGACACTGCTTGGGGGGATTGTGGCGTGTGGTCACCACCACGTTTGTCATCTCTTCGGAGGACACCCCTATGTCCCTATTCACCTATGATGACAGGATCGCCAGGAGAATAAACATGAAACTGCTCCAGGTGTGGTAGGAGCTGACATTTCCAAGAAAATTTTATGGTACTTTCCTTGGAGGTGGAAATGGCTTTCAATATATCAAGAGGGGAAGTGAGAGCGGTATCGATTGAAGAACCACACCAGCAAGAGAAACAGCGACAGATTGGAACAGAGTACTAGAACTGGAACCCAAGAATAACTGCGCTAATAATCAGGCAAGAGAAAACTACTTCAGGTGTTGTAGAAGCGGATATTTCAAAAGAGATTGCAGGGTGAGGTTTCCACCTCGTTTGTCATCACTTCGGAGGACATCCTCATGTCCCTACTCACCTACAAGGTCATGATGGCCATGAGTATGAAGAGGAAACTGCTTCAGTTGTGGTAGGAGCGGACATTTCCAGAAAGATTGCATGGTTCGTTCCTTGGAAGTGGACGTGGATTTAAATATATCAAGATCGAAAGTGAGAACGGTATCGACTGAAAAACCACACCAGCAAGAGAAACAGCGACAGACTAGAACAGAGTACTGGAATTGAAATCCAAGAATAACAGCGCAGATAATCAGGCAAGAGAAAACTGCTTCATGTGCTGTAGGAGCGGACATTTCCACAAAGATTGCATGGTTCGTTCCTTGGTAGTGGAAGTTTCAATATATCAAGACCGAAAATGAGAGAGGTATCGATTGAAGAACCACACCAGCAAGAGAAACAGTGACAAAATAGAACAGAGTACTGGAATTGGAAGCCAAGAATAACAGCGCCAATAATCAGGCAAGAGAAAACTGCTTCAGGAGTTGTAGGAGCGGACATTTCCGGAGAGATTACAGGGTGAGGTTACCACTACGTTTGTCATCACTTTAGAGGACACCCCTACGTCCCTACTCACCTACGAGGATAGGATCGCCAGGATAAAAAAAGGAAACTGCTTCAGGTGTAGTAGGAGCTGACATTTCCAAAAAAGATTGCAGTGTTAGGTTTGTCCTCACGTTTGTCCTCACTTCGGAGGACAACCCTATGTCCCTACTCACCTACGAGTAAATAATCGCCAGGCCAGGTGTGGTAGGAGCGGACATTGCCAAAAAGATTTCATGGTTCGTTCCTTGGAAGTGGAAGTGGCTCTCAATATATCAAGAGTGAAAGTGAGAGCGGTATCGATTGAAGAACCACACCAGCAAGAGAAACAGCGACAGAATAGAACAGATGCTCATCAGAGTACTGGAATTGGAACCCAAGAATAACAGCGGAAATAATCAGGCAAGGGAGAACTGCTTCAGGTGTTGTAGGAGTAGATATTTCCAAAGATATTGCAGTGTGAGGATACCACCACGTTTGTCATCACTTCGGAGGACACTCCTACGTCCCCACTTACTGACGAGGACAGGATAGCAAGGAGAATAAAAAAGAAACTGCTTCAGGTGTGGTAGGAGCTGACATTTCTAAATAGATTGCGACGTGAGGTTACCACCACGTTTGTCATTTCTTCGGAGGACACCCCTATGTCCCTACCCACCTACGAGGACAGGATCGCCAGGAGAATGGAGAGAAAACTGCTTCAGGTGTGGTAGGAGCGGACATTTCCAAAAAGATTGCAAGGTGAGGTTCAACCACGTTTAAATACCTTTCTACTCATCTACGAGGACAAGATCGCCAAGCAAGACAAGAGGGAGATGTTTTAGATGTGGTAGGAGCGGACATTTCCAGGATGAGATTGTAACCAGTTCGTCGTCACCTTGGAGGACACCCGCAACTTCCTTCTAACCGACGATACTGCCGATATCTTGTCTAGAAGACTGCATCCTAGAGCATCTGAGCAAAGTTGGAGAACAAGTTCCTGCGAAGGAGTTGCAGGCATTCGACAAACGAGAGTGTTATCTGAGGATGAATGTACTACCGCACACATGAGATAGGACCAATAAACTGATCCAAACATTGGGGACTTTTTACATTGGAAAGAGTACGGAACTGGCAGATCCTGCCGGAGAGATATTTCGGACAGAGATCCCATCTTCAAGGCAATGTGGGCACAAGGAGATCCCCTGGTTATGAAAAATGGACTACTCAAATGGATATAGGTGTAAGCGGATGGAAATTCATCAATTTCCCAATTTGTTTTGCCCAGGAAGAGGATAAGTGAAGTCCTGAAGGAAATTCATGAAGGAAAATCAGAAGGACATTTGGGAGTCAATAAAACATTGGGTTCAATGTCGAGATGAGGTAGATAGCTGGTGCAGAAGATGTCCAGAGTGCGGCGCTACTACAGGTCACAAAACAAAGTCCAGGAGTAAGGCAGACGGACGATGGCAACAAATACATCTTTGTTGCCATGAACTATTTCAGCAAATGCCATTCCAGACTAGGCAGCATCCTCAATAGCCAGGTCATTGGTGGACAATATGTTCTCAAGATTTGGTGTACCGATGGAGCTACATTCCGACCAAGGAAGGAATTTCGAGTCGAACTTATTCAAGAAAGTTTGTGAGCTGATGGGTATGAACAAGACCAGAATCACGGTGCTTCACCCCGTATCTTGCAAACTGATGCCATTTTGAGAAGGACCATACGCGGTGAAGAAGAGGATTGACGACATGGCTTGCAGAATCCAGTATAGCCCTAGGACTGAGATGAAGGTGTAACAAAGTTATTGATTTTCCTTTTTTATAAAACAGCCAAAGTACGAATCGAAATTCAGTAGCAGCCCAGCCCACCAAGAAAGCAGTTGAAGGAACGAGAAGAGCACGCATTTGAACACAGCCAAACGAATAGCTGAAAGTCCACACGAGACCGGTCCACGCAGGAGCAAATAAATTGTGAGTAGGGAAAGGGGAAATCGAGCTGGAAGCCACTTCGAGTAGATATAGATAGATAGATATATTTTATTAATTTTTTTGCTACATATTATGTAGATGGGACGAGCCTTGCATAGATTTATACATACATAAAAAATATACTCTAAGTCTAGATGAAATGTGATTGAAATCATTTCACAATAAAAATAATTGAATCAACACATCGGCATTAAAAAAAACTATATAAAATACACCAAGTCTAGATAAAATGTGATTGAAAGACTTTTCACAATAAAAATAATTAAATCAACACATCGTCATTGAAAAACCAATATGGAATACAGTTTGGATAAAATGTGATTGAGAGATATTTCACAATAAAAATATTAAATCAACACATCGTCATTTACAAAAAACAATATAAATATAAAAACGAGTTTGAAAGGACATAGCAACACTCTACCGAGACCACAACATTCAAAAATGAAATTTTCGAAATAAACACGACCGCCTATTGCTCACCTCAAGTGTGAATTCATCTACTGTGTAAAAACATTTTTCTGGTAGAAGAGTTTAAATTTTTTTTTGAAGGTATGAGGTGACAAGGTCTTCATATCATTTGGCAACAAATTTAGTAGATTTTTCATATTTTGCGTGATGTTGTTTTCGAGTCGGGATCATATTTTTTCTCCTTGTATTATAATTATGCATTTCTGCTCTCATTTGTAGCATACCTTCATTTTAAGGTATATATGTTAATGTTTTCAAAACCAACAAACTTGTAACTGTCGATATTTTGTTTTGTTGGAAGTTCTATAATCCAAATTGAATATGAATCTCAGCAGCTTTTTGCTTTATGAAATTGCAGCAGCAACAATATTATGATATATAATTGAGTGAAATTTAGCATAATGAACTCAGTGAACTTGAGAGATTTTATCAAGTAGTATGATTGATTCAATTTCTTACATGTAAAATCAATCATTGTTCCCACGAATTTTGTCGATATGGCCAATTCCAAAAATTTGTTCTGGAAACTGAGATTGAGGTTATGTAGACTTCTAGATTAATTCGGAAATTGCATGCATACTGTTTTGTTTGGGTTCATAATGAGTCTGTTCTTACACCAGTCATTATATTCAATTAGAACTGTATTCAGTGGCAAGTGACCAGGTAGGTAGTAACCACGCGAAAGTTTGTAGTAATGTTGGCTCCGTCGTCCAGAGTACTAAAGTGTGAATCGAATAAAGTCCGAAGATATGTTTTAATAGTTGCTTGAAATATTTCCGCTGGCTTAGCATTTTAATTTTGATTAGGATGGTTATGAAGTATTCTGTCTGGAGAAGAGAGTCCCTGTGACCCCTTTCCCTGACAGTGGCGTAACGTAACAGCAATTGAAATTCCCCGTCGCCCAACATTTTCTTTGTAATGATCTGTCTAGAGTAGAGATTCCTCGTGATCTTTTTTCTCGACAGTGGCGTAGCGTAACAATAAATATAGACCCCGTAGGCTAGCCCCATCATTGGAATTGCTATTAGATTCTCTGTCTGGAGTAGAGTGTCCCCATGACCTTTCAACTCTAGAGTGGCATAGATTGGAAGTAAATATAGACCCCGTAGCCCTTCACCCTGTATAGAATTGTATTATAATTTTCTGTCTTGAGTAGAGGATACCCTATAGCTCAATGTTTGGTTGAGGTAGTTATTATATTTTTCATTCTGGAGTAGAGCGTCCACGTTACCTTTCTCCCCGACAGTGGCGTAGAGTTAAAACTAAAAGTATTAGAATCCCGTGGCGCAGGGCTTATTGCGAACAGTAAAAAAAAACAAAACCGCGGTTGACGACGAACTGCCTACCATTAAGTAATCATGGCCGAACTTTGAACTTGCACTCACCCCGCTATTATCATCAACCCCGTTTTTGAAAGTAACCGCTGCCACCCGCTTTTTGATCTTAAATAATGCTGCTCAACTTTTGGTTGTTCTGCTACATGTAAAACTCAATACACCATTGTCGCTTCTGGTATGCATTGATTTGCTCTTTATAATGTTTGAGGCTTCCGGCAGCGCCCTGTATAGTTTTATAGTAGAAGATGGCGACGACTGACAAGCTGCAGGGCAGTGATGGTGAAGAAAACTCGAAAAAAGATCAGTTGAAAATGAAATGTTGTGCAAAAGAGCAAGCTGTTTTCGTTTGTGTAAACTGCTTTCGAGTGTTGCATAAAAGTTGTGCCAAAAGAATGAGTGGATTAAAAATAATAAATGAAAATCCCGTGGAGTGCTGCGATGGTGAATACATCGGTGATAATCGTAAACTTGAAATAATGGAACTAAGCAAACAGCAGGTATTAATGGAGAATCATTATTTAAAACAACTATTAGCTGAAGTGCAGGATAAAAATAATGTCCTTGCTATAAATAATAGTCTGCTTTTGGACAAAATCAAAACAATGGAAACTGAAAAAAACATCACAAAAAACACCACGCAAATGAAACCGCAATCTCTTGGAAGACGACCTGCTCCAAGCTACGCAAAGGTAGCGACATCTGTGGAAGGAAAGCTGATAACGCCATTTTCACCCTGTGACAAACTCACAACTCGTAAGCAGATGGCGCAACGAAAACAGAATTCTCTAACGACAGTGACAGTAATGACAGATGACAATGTCACGAATGAAGACATCACGGTGCTAAGTGGAAGTCAAAATCAAAATAATCAAACATCAGATAATGAACACGATAAAATACAAGTAGACTCGGATGGATGGAAAAATGCGAAAACCAAAAGGAAGCTTACAAGGAGTAAGGGTGAAGCCGACAATCTAGAAGGAAGGTTCAAAGGCGAGAATCCAAGAGCCTGGTTGTACCTGTATAGAATCAAGCCAGAAGTTTCTGAAGAAGACATACTGGAATGATGATCTCCGCGTGCCATTCTCACGACTTGCTGTAGCACAAAACTCACATTCTCATCAAGGTGTAATCTGTTATAACCGTGTGGTTAGTATCCTAGGAAATATCGGGAACTTCAATGAGTTCAAATTAAAACTATTCAATTATTCGAGTGCTAATGCTTTTTACTCGATGAAAGAATTTTTAGAATGTTAGTGATATAAGAGTATTCAAACTATGAATGTATTTAAACATAAATTTGTACCATAAATTTTCCGGTTTGTAAGAATTGTGAATGTAATTTAAAATGTATTTTAAAATTTGTGAATTTTTTCACTTTTAAATATTATATCTGTTGACTAGTCTGATAAGTTTTTGTACTACCTGTGTAAAAATTTCAATGATGAATAAATTATCTATCTATCTATCTATCTTCTTTTATTTGGGTAAAATAAAAATATTGGATCCGGTTTTTGAATCGAGTATTTTATTAATTGTATTTACCTTGTTACGTAGCTTTGCGTAAAACTATTTATTCCTCAGCCAACACCCAGGTTTCTAAATCCAGTCAAGGCAAGTAAAATCTGCCCTTCCAACCCCTGTAAGCTTTGTCAATATCACAGCGTCACTGAGGCTGCCCGGCACAAGTGGCCTTCCCGGTATAACAGAAGGTGGAGCCCGAGGCAAATCCGAAATCGATAGAAAGCGCCAAGGTTTGATTGAAGGGAAGAATACCCTCACAAAGGTTATTCACCTCAAAAGACAGAAGCCATATCATGGTGAACTAATGACTTTTGATCAGGGCTACGAAAATGAGTAGAGTACGCTTCTACGTTTTTTTGTTTTCAGCGAGACGTTGTTTACGTTGAAGTGACCATTCACTTAGATTCTCCAACCAAACCGTCTGGGAGTTCCGATGATAAAAATCGAATGTTCTCCATATTTTCAAGAACCGCGCGAAGATTCGCGAGGGCAAGAACGAGGATATATAGGCCGTGCGATTTTTAGAAGCGTGAGTTTTTTCAATGTTGTGTAGAGAAACAAGGTAATTCATACTAGCAAGTTGAAAGTGAATTCTGATTCAGTGCAGTGCTATCGAGTATTGTATTGTAAGAATGTATTATTGTGTTGTGCTTTCAAAGTGGAATTAATGGACATTGAATTAATTGATTATTTTTTATAAACAGACCCAGTTTCGTAACAATACCTAACATGCATGCTGAGACGATGACAACGATAAACCCGATCTGAACTACACTAAGCGTTTGAGAGGAGCATTGTCTAAATATTTGCAACCGTTTCGAAAACAACTCGCATTGTAGTTCGTCTCAGTTTATAGGATTCTCTGATCAGCTAGGGAGATAAAAACAATCTTCAAACATAGCCGGTGAACACACGTACATTATTGGAACGTTTCATCAAGTGATTGGGAAACCATGAAACAGCTGTTGGCGGATGGTGGTGCTCTCTTGGATTCGTAACAAATTTATCTTTATCTAGTTATTTGTTTTGCGTTACTCTTAACGCACTAGGGGTACGACTTTTGGTGTCGTGGGTTGGCCTATGCTGACATCTGTTGGTGACCACTTAATGTGCACGAAATTTCGTGCCATTAAAATTCCACGATATTAGGTCTAAGCTTCACTGCACAGATTATAGGTGTCACTATCTATAATTTGATGCTTTTCACACACATATATATATATATATATATATATATATATATATATATATATCTTTATATATATAATTCTACTGTACGTGTGTGGTCACTGCACTCCTCCTAAACCGCTGGACCGATTTGAATAAATTTTTGTGTATGCGTTTGGGTGGCGCCCTGGATGATTTAGATTCACAAATCATCCCCCTAAATGTTAAGGATGGTCCACCCCTTAATTTTATTTCTTATTTTTTGATGATACAGCATTCAAAAATACATACAACCCTAAATTTTCACCCTTCTACGATCAACCCCTATTTTTTTGGCAAGATTTTTATTTTTATTTTGTCATGACTTAGAATAAAAAAATTTACTCTTAATTCATCCTTCTACGATCAACCCCTATTTTTTATTTTTTTTAAGGAAAACGGGAATTCGGGAATACGGGATAGCGAAAAAACGGGAAAACGGGATACCGGGATGACAGGATAAGGGAATAACGGAAAAACAGAATAACGGGATAAATAAAAAACGGGATAACAGGAAAACGGGATAACAGGATAACGGGAATAACGGGATAACGAAAAAACGGGAAAACGGGATAACGGGATGACAGGATAAGGGGATAAGAGGAAAACGGGATAACGGGATAAATAAAAAATGGGATAACAGGAAAACGGGTTAACGGGATAACGAGTTAACGGGAATAACGGGATAACGAAAAAACGGGATGACAGGATAAGGGTATAACGAAAAAAGGGGATAACGGGGTAAAAACAAAAAGGGGTAACAGGAAAATGGGATAACGGGAAAATTTTCGGGAAAAACATTTTAGGGAACATATAAATTTGGACAGGACAACGTCTGTCGGGTCCGCTAGTATATATATATATATATATATATCTCATCGATATCGTGTTGTTAACGCATGAAGTAGATATTGATGTCGTGGTAGTCTTCTAACATTTGTTAGTGACTGTTAGTGCAGAAATCTGATTTTAAATTAATATAGTCAGTTCACGCACAGATTATAGATACTATCAATAACTGATGATTATATATATATATATATATATATAAATAAATATAGCAAATCACAAGAGTATTAAACCTCGAAAGAGAAATTTTCACGTTTCATACTCATAGTACGATTATTGATGGGTGTTGATTGAGTTGAAAATATTTCAAGATCATCATGGAATTGAAAAAAAATCTAGCTTTAATCCTGGGAAGAGTAATTATTCAAATTGATCTCATCTTGAATACGCTCTTTCTGACATCCTTTTAACAAATATGTACAATCAGCTTTACTAAACAAGCAAAACCTTTCGATCCCGGATTAATTTCAGGATGCAAATTAACAACTTTGCACATCGATTCCTCGTGAGAATAGCCTTTCTCGGTCGTTTCATAATCGATTGAATATGGGTTTCTAGTTGGGAACGTGCTGAAACTGCAGATCTGAATCTTTCATGAAATATTATTCGCTCAATATCAGCCCAAAGAAGGGAATGATCATTTTAATATAAGTTTCTAGCTATACCATATACAGGATAGTTTACACCAACATGCGAAAAATAAAATATTTTCCACGTGGAAAATTATCTGCAACATTTTTGACCAATCCATTATATTCATTCCGTTAAAAACTGAAGTGCATCTCAGTGTATACGCTGTCTACAGAACGTTATGACTAAGCGTTCTCAATTATTGTTGCATGTGTTTTTTGGGTCAGCAGGTCAGTGGGATCGCGAATTTCGTGTAGATTGTATAGATTTTTGAATAATTCCATGGATTGGTACTTAATTAATTCAGATGCTTTTTCAACCCCTTTCAAGCAAGGCGAAGCTATTTGGATTATTCACTGGGACCCCCTTTCCAACTTTTTCTGTGCTGTGCCCTATCTCCTAATTGGTACCATAATAACCTTCTATTTTCTGCAATCATTTTGATTTCCCCATTCTAATATTTGCTGGGTCTTTGATGATGATGATTTTTCGTCTTTGTTGTTCGTGCTTTGTATATTTTCCTTGCTGTTTTGTGTAGGTTCATCCTTAATGCGAGTGCTATCCATTTTTGCTGACCTCCCTCTATGGTATTCTGTATCCGTTTTATGTTTAAGTGTTCTCCATGAGTTTGATATGGCTCTTCAACCTCTCCGTATCTCAATCCATAAGATCTTTGGTACCTTTTCTTTCATCATCATCATCATCATGAACCGGAATTTCGAGACTCCTTGCGTGTATCAGTTTCTGGAAGCTAAATTCCTGATATATCAGGGCATTAGTGAGACACCTTCGAGGCAATTGCAAACAGGTGCAGTTTCAACGGAGTTCAGTGTATGATGTATCCATTTTTTTGAGGAAACAATGTCCAGTGAGCAGTCCCGTCACTAGTTTCAAGTTTTTCTCGTTTAACTCAGCTTTCCTTTGCGATGGGCTCAGAAGTCTTCTCGCATGACTTTGTCCTGGAACCTGGGTTTTTATTTGATCATCTTCCCACCGCCAAAACTCTCCTTCGATGTGGGCTTTGGAAAGACCACAGAAAGTTTCTGGACCAGAAAAATTAGTGTTTGCTCCTTTTTCGGCGAAGCCGTCTGCTTACTCATTGCCTTCGATTCCCTTGTAGTACCTACCCACATCAGAGTGACCTGATTATTCCTAGCCAGTTGTGTCAAGGAAAGATTGTCTAGACTCATTAGTGCGTGATTTGAAAGTTTTTAGTGCTGCTTGGCTTATTGATAGGATATACATTTTTGCCATCCTGGAGTCTCTTACGAAGCACGCTTAGCTATAGCATGGATTTGTGCTTGAAAAATTGATGGGGCTTTGCCTATGGGTTTTGGGAACCTAAAACTAGGACCTCCTTACTCCCGTTCCAGCCCTTTCGCCCATCTTGGATCCATCAGTATACCAAACTGAAGTATTATTTTCTAGTTGAGGTCCGTTTATTGTGAATATATATGATGGTTATTTATAACCACTTTGTAATTCACTGCGGAGCCGTGCCTAGCTGGCATGATATAGCTGAGGGAATATTTTCCAGAATCTACAGATGTCTAATCAGATTTCCAGCTCCAAAGTATGATGCCTAGTGCAGTCTGAAGGTATCCATTGTCACTGCTGAGTTTTTGGCCACCATAATAATGAGGTGACCATGGGTTTGATAATTGTTTGATAAGACCAGTATCTCATTTTCGGCTTCAAACTACACGTCCAGGTGGCCGCTGTAACCTTGGAAATAATGTTTTTGACATCACTGTCCCATGTTAGTATTTGACTTACTTAGAAAAAATTAACTAAGTTCCAGTCATGGTTAGAACTTTCATCTCCTTATGGATGGAACCAGCACTGTTTTACTAGAACTTACTTTCAGTGCCTCCTTTGAGTACTAGTTTTTGATTATAGTTAGGGCTGTCTGCATGCGACTGGATATTATTCCGTCATGATTGCCCTCAATAGTGACAACCAGGGACGAACCGAAAGGAAATTTTTTTGGGAGGGGGGGAATAAGTGAATTTTGCCAACTCATTTTCAGATTTAAGGAAGGTTCATGCAACCTTACTAATAACTAAGCCTATGTCTAAGAACTAATACCTAAGACTTCAATGATAGCATGTTAATGCGAACGTTTATGGGATCGTTACTAGTACTACTATGAACTATTACCAGAAAGTTCATCAACTTTTAACAAAGAACTAAAGGCTTAGGTCAAAAGGAAACTGCGCCTGCGACGATTTGCAATATTGTGATCACAAAACTGTCGGTTTGTGTTTACCAATCTACCCCTTTCACAACATACAACATAGTGAATTTAATATATCTTTTTCCCTCATGAACTTCACCAGATACTGAAAACTATCTTTTTCTTTTCTTCTCCTATTGAGATGCCTTACAGCATACCGACGTTGTCTGCTTTTTTCTACATGGATTTCTCAGTAGAATTAATGAGCAATAAAGAGTTCCAAACATTTTTTCCCTTTATTTGATACCATTTTAGGAATTTGAACAGAAAACATATTGAAAATATTGTGGTTATGTTTATCTACTCATCAGTCTGAAAGTTCGAGTTTGCAGTCGGAAATTCCTAGTTTGAACGGGAAATTTAGTTTTCCGACTTGACAATTCAAACTTGGAAATTCCGCCCACAAACTCGGAATTTTATGTTTTCGAAGATGGAAATTGGAAATTTCTAGTTTGAAATCAGGAAAAAACTCTACTTTTTCCTATGAGAAAATTTTTATTTTCCAAACTGACACTTGAAATTTCCAACTCAAAATTCGGAATTCTATTTTTTCGATTTCAAACTCTAAATTATCTACTCATCAGTCTAAATGTTCGAGTTTGCAGTTGAGAATTCCTAGTTTGAACTGGAAATTTAGTTTTCCGACTTGACAGTTCAAACTTGAAGATTCCGACCACGCACTCGAAATTTTATGTTTTCGAAGTTGTAAATTCCTAGCTTCAATTGAAAATTCCTAGTTTGAAATAAGAAAAATACGTATTATCCATCAACCAATATTTATCCAAAATTATTAATATAGGCTATCGCGGCTGCTCAAGCGTTGCACATGCGAGGATCTAATACCCTCAGATAATCCCATTAGGCTTCAGGTCAGCTCAAATTTCGCTTAACAATGGCCGCATCAATAATAATCAATAAATATAGCACCTGCTAGCATATAAACCATATCGCATACAAACCATACGTGTAACATGGGCAACAACGCAAGTGAAAACAACAACGAATAGATCATAAAACAACAATAATACGCAATAAATGTAATGCCTTATAGCATGTGAGCCATATCTCATGGGTGATAATATCTCAGTAAAACATAACAACAAGCAAGTATAAACAACAAATCACAGCATAAACAACAAGCAAGTATAAACAACATTTAGAAAACAACAATTAACTTGTCCGATCCAATTCAAGCATGAAACATCTTGATATGTTCCATATCAGTAAGCCACCCTGTAGGTTCGTCGTATTGACGATAGGGAAAGACCAATGACTATAGAAAGGCACGAAGAAGGTACGATAATACCAGTCGAAGCACCTCCTCGAGTCCTTCGTTTTGTGAATCCTGTATGAAGTCACCCTGTAGACCCGTCGTAAATAGGGGAAGACAAGGACCATTGGATGCTTCGATAAATACCAGTCGAAATATCTCCTTGGAAGACTCTGTAGACGTAGGAATTTAACTCTACCAGCATGGGCCACCCTGTAGACCACACAACTGTGCCACCATGTACTCCCAGGCACTCAAAAGACAATTGGCCTTCCTCAAGAAATAAGTGAAGAATCAAAACCAGGAACCTGGATCCAAAACCATGAACCAAAATCCAAGTCCAGAATCCAGAAACCAGGAACCAAAATCCCAAACAGGACCAAAATCCAAATGAAATCATAACCAAAAAACCCCTGGCCGATAGGGGGTTTTCCATTGGCACACTACCACCGAACTGAGTCTCGTAGTTGAAAGCTTTCCGCTGCACATGATACATTCGGCCTTATCGCATCTGTTAAATTTGATGTGAAATGTCCCAGGAGTACGACAAACAGATCCGCGTGGTGTGGAATTTCAAATTTTCCGAAAAGTGCAAATTCGGATGAATATAAAAAATATGCCCACAGGCCCAACCAGTTCATTCCTGGTTCAAAAAGTATTCCTAATGAAGGATGATTCGAAGATCACAAATTTTTCAGAACCAAATGTCCCAACTACTTTCCCCTTTGTTGCAACAAGTGACAGAAAGTGAAGTTTCCCTTTTGACATCGAACAAACATTGCAGTTGACCAATAAACTTCAACCCAATCAAACAGAGTTTGCACACTCGCCTAAAGATGCCGCTTCTCCATGACTCTCTTCAGAATATAGAACTTCCTTTCGAGTATTTTCCAGGTTTCATCTCGTGCAATACGCACAAATGCACTTCAACATGATGAACCCATGATAATGGACACGATAAAATAGGAGACAATCTTTCTCCAACCATTGATGACAGCATTCATCAAGCCCACAGAAATCACACTTGGATGCTTGGCAACATTGTATCACCGACCCTCAAGATTCGCCAATATCTATGATATTACGAGATGGTTTGGGCGAAATGAAATTAGATATCAAGGTAGGCGATAACCTCTGTATATTATATTCAAATACAGTAGTTTCCAAAAGATTACCAAGGTGATTGACTTTTGAATGCAAAAAATATGCAAATGCAAATATTTTTAATGCAAAAAATATGCAAACCAAATATGCTAATATTTTTCTTTCGCTAACAGAAGAAACACAGGACCTTATCCGAGTACTCGGTACCAGTGATCGAATAGTGTCCATGGATCCCACCGTTCGACACTTAATTATGAATAACGAGAGAAAAATCTACCATACATATATATATATATATATATATATATATATATATATCAAACATGGCCAATAACCTAAGACTTTACATGCTATCTTGTACCATTCAAGGTATGCTTCTTACATTTAATACTAATGAATCTCAACTAACTTCATCATATTTACAGATACGAGTTCATCAATAATGGAAACACGAAGTGCAAAAAGAGAATCCATCCGGAGTTGGAGAAAAACAGGGAAAATTCCCAAAAAATAAGTGATATGCCAAGTGAAATAAAAAGTATTGTAGAATAAAACTAGTGAAGTTCATTTATTCCAGAGGAAAACGTCTTAAGGTCAAAAATGAAAGTAACAACATTATCTTCGAAAAACGCAACTGAACACCGATTCAACAGATTTTTCATCTTTAACATTTGAATTTGAAAAAACCTTTGAATTCCGGTAAAACCAATTTGTCTAATTGAATGTTGAGAACAATGAATACGAAAAGATCCCCTTCTTAGATGATAAGGAAATTAATGAGATAATTCATATTATACTTTTTTCTAGAATTTCATAGAACAAAATGATTGAGAAGTCGCATCAATAAAATATATCCCTCCAGAAAAAAATGGAGGGAAAGTAAATTATGTGGGGAAAAATCATTATTATAGTCGTTGTTGCAAGGCACTAGCCATTCTCCGCCACTGTAAGAGGTTTTCGTCAATACTGCATGACTAATATTATACTGCAAAGTTATGAACACGACCAATTCGACTTTAATGGGAATAATTAATTATTTCAATAGTTATTCAAGGGGTTGAACAACCCGTCGATGGACTTTTAGTCACGCACATCCAAAGGTATTTGGGATACCTGTGTTACTAGTTTATTTCAGATGTGCTTGATATTTTTGATATCTGTGACTGAATCACTGATAGCCTGAGAAGTATAAATGCTGAAAAAAATTTGGGACTTTAATCAAGCAATTCGTCAAAAATAAAGTATTCGTTTTTGTTTGTAGTGGAATGCAAAATTTAGGGATATACAGTGCTTCTCTAAAGTCGCTTCCCCCCCTATTATTCTTGGAACGATTATACATAAACAAGTGGAATTTGGAAACTGAATATTGAAGGTTGTAAACTTCCCTACTAGTGATGATAGATGACGAAATCGTCAAAGATGACGTCACAAGGCCATTTTCTACACGAGCAACATATATCACTGTTAGTAAAACCAAGCGTAACCCTAAGGCTCTTGCTCTTTGGACTTCGAATAAGTGGGCCACAGCCATTCACGAATTTAGGATTTTGGTTGGTAAAGGACTACAGACCGGTCCATAGCCCTTGCCATGATGGCGTTTCTCGAACCATGACCGAGAGGAAATTTTGATAAAAAATTTGGAAAACAAAAATAATTATTTATATTGAGGATGCAGCTTTGCTACCCTGTATGGATTAGTAGGTAACCCATCACTCCAGAGAGTGCCTGGGACGCTTAAAACGCGAGAGGTCGTCTATGTTATAATCAGTGGCTTCCCTCACGAGCGGATTCTCGTGAGCTAATGCACAATCAAATACTTTTTGACTGCGTTCTCTGATGATACTTCTGATGGAACTCAGCAGATTTGAGTCTTCAAGTATCCGATCGTTCCGCACGTACCACGGAGCGTACGTTATCATCCGCGGGACTCTCATTTGCGCCCGTTCCAGGACGCCAATGCTAGACCTGCAGATTTGGCCCCAGGCGGCTGAGGCATACAAAATGACAGGCCTGAACAACACGAGCAACAAGGAACGCAATGATATGATAATACCACATAAACAAGGGAGACGCACTGCTGTGCGCCCCTCCTGTTACCCCACCCGACGCATTAACTGACCACGTGACAATGCGACACAGCGACTCGATTCATTCTTGCCGAGCCGTGGTTGCGAAAACAAAAGACCGTGACAATTATTACCTTTTGAAACATTTACGCCTATTTACACAACCGCAGAGAAAGTACAGATCGTTTAGTGGTACTTTGGGGGTAATTCTGTACAAGAAATCTATTCATAGTGGCTTTTGCAGATAGACCTGTACCTACGGAAGCGACTGTCCTTCCAATTATTAATGAATTTCAGAATTTTGGGTGTGTGGCAGCACATTGCAAAAAATGTTGACCCACAAATCCACCACAGCATCCTAGACAAATACCCGAGGAACGGGAAATAAGACAAACACAAGTGTGCATTGGCAGAAACGACACCTTGTTCGAGTAGACAGATCGCCAACGAAGTGAATTTGAATGGAAGAACTAAGGAATATTTTGAAGAGAAACGGTTATAATTTTTTCAAAGTCAAGACCACACAAGAACTTTTTCCTGGAGACCATTTCAGACGTATGGAGTTTTGTGAAACGATGGTCGAAAAATGCAAAAAGGAATTTTGTGTAAATGATGACTTTCTAAAAGAGGTGTTATTTACCGATGAATCGTCCTTCTCAATTCATCGAAAACACAACCCATCCGTAGTACGTTATTGGTCTCGTAAAAATTAAACATTTGAATATTGCTGTGAGGACACAGTACCCAAGCAAATTAAATGTGTGGACGGGACTTTTAGGCGATCACGTCATAGGCCCATTTTTTATTGAAGGGAATTTGAATGCAGCAAAATATTTGCAACCTTTGCAAAATCAAATTATTCCTGCAGTTTGCGCTCTTCCGATTTACTTCAACGACATGTGGTTTCAACAAGATGGTTGTCCTGCCCACAATGCAGGCACGGTGGTTACATTTTTGAATCAAATATTTCCCGATCGGTTTATTTGTACGCGAGGTACAATCAACTGACCACCTCGATCACCAGATGTAGCACCTCTCGATTTTTATTTCTGAGGCATGCTGAAATCGGAGGTATGTCGGCATAAGTTCGAACGTGCCACCAATTTAGACGAACTGAGGGCAAAAATTATTCAGTTGTGTGCTCAGGTAACACCAGTTACCCTTGCGGCTACCAGAACATAATTGTACAATAGATTCGGCTATTGTTTGGCCCAAAATGGTGGTTTGTTCGAACATTTAATCAAATAATTCCGTACACAAAGTATATAATTTGGTTTGTCTTTTCTTAAAAAAATTTTTTTTCTCTCCAGTCAAGAAATAAGTGTTTTTCTGTTAGAAATGAGTTTTTTGTTTTTATTGTCTTACAGAAATATCGTTTGCTTTTGTTTATGTTTAAGAGTTTTCTTTTGTTTTCGCGGCCACCACGGCACCAAAGATATTTTGATCTACCTGTCGTCCGACAGATTAAATTGAATCAATGATTCAGTTTGATTTGTTCAAATTATCTGATGTGAAATTATCGTCAATGATTCTTCTTCATTGCAGCGCACACATTCTCCCGACTGCTGCTGGTATGATACTGACGTCCTGAGCTGACCGCTCTGACTCTCCTATCTCTGTGTCGTGACGTCGATATCTCTTCCTCGAGCGAGTCGAGGAGAAATTGTAATGCTCTCTCAAGATATAGCAAGCTATTCTTTACGCTCTCATGAAACCACCATACCCAAGATAAATACTTTCCGATATTGTATAGAGAGAACGGGTAGTCGTTGCTGACTAGTTAGGGATGGAACCAGTAAATAGTGGGGTTTGAAGCAAATAAAAGAGAACTCTTTAGAGGTTTAAAGGACAACCTTTAAAGAGTTTTCTTTTATTTGCTGCAAAACCCCACTATTTACTGGTTCCATATGTATATATATATATATATTTTATGTTTATCTTTCCGTTGTATATATATATATATATATATATATATATATATATATATATATATACAACGGAAAGATAAACATAAAATGGGAGCTCACCTTACATTGGTTGCACTTGGTTGTGAAAAAATGTGGTTTTATTATTATATCTCCAGAATCGGTCTAGTGGTTTTTGCGTGATGCTCGAACAAACAAACAAACAATCAAACAAATAAAACGACAATTACAGTTTTATAATAATACAGATAGATACTGTAATTGGGTAAAAACATATATTTTTGGAAACACATTTTTTCTGATTAGCAAACTTTATATATTTGGAATCAATAATAAAAATTGTTAGGTAGATACAGTTTACTTAATAACACTCAGAAATTCGTAACGTTCTGTTAATCAAGTTTCCATATTGAATTAAAAACTCAAGAACTAGGGGAAAAATGGCGTGTGCTATGAAATGATATATCCTATCATGGTGATAAAGGCAAATATTTAAACAGATTCTGAAAAATGTCACTCATGTTGTTCAATTTGCATCGAGTGTAGTATAATACAATGATACCTCTCGCTACAACCACAAAATAAACTAGAAAATGTTCCAATGATTGGAGTAGTGGATGAAACTGCCACTAGCTTCCTATAACACATTTCATCTTAAAAGGCATCTGAGAAAGTATTCGATAAAATATACGTAGACTGGAAAATCCTTTTTATGTAACTTTGTGGATATCGTTCGCATTATCGTTGCTATTTCATAAACCGTGGCTAAAACACATTCGAACAAAATCTTGCCCAATTACTTTTTCCCTTTTGTTCAACTTTCGGGGTCAAATGTTATAGCCTGTTAATTCCACAACTGGCCAACTCATGGCATTATTAGCCACCATAAACTTTTTTTAATCGATATGCATATATTTCCACAATTATACTAATCACAATAATCATGGCGAATAAAGTGAAACTATATTCAAGATTATCAGTGAGCTTTGTCGATATTTTATATAACCGAACTATTGAACACAAATACATCAACAGATACGATTGCGCGGCCACAAGGCAAGGTGGATATATACTCTTTTGTCTTGTTCGTTTGACACGGAGACGTTGCTTCTATTTTACACAGAAAAAAAACTGGTGAGTTACGTGTATCAATGAAAGATACATTGTTGTCAAATAGTATGCCAATTAAAACGATGGAACAAGCTTCATAGAGAGGGAGCATATAGGGCAAAACACTATGCATTCATTGAAAAATAATCAAATACACAAATAAAAGGTATGCAGCCTCCATTTTGAAATGCTAATTAAATAGGTTGGACAATGTGGCCTCCAGTTGGTGAACAAATTTTTTGAAACTTTGGCAGCGAAGGTATTTTTAGTCCAAGACAATTTCTTGGAAGCTGTGAAATCGTTATATTCGTAAACATTTGTATTTCAATGGAATCATCGTGGGAAAAATATAGTCAGGGCAGTAGATTACTTCCACAAATACTTATATGGAAGGTTGGTTCTCATTAGGACCGATCATGCGGCCCTGAAGTGGTCTCTGGAGATGAAAAACCAAGAAGAACAAATGCTAGATGGTTAGAAAAGCTAAACTAGTACTATTTCGAAATGAAACGTTGTCCAGGATACTAGTCCGGTGGAAACATCGACGAAATCGCTCATTTTAAAGACTGACCCATTTTTTCGGTACATCAAAATGGTCGATTCTAATATAATAGAGTTATTCGAAAAATTCTTTTACTGTTAGGAAGGCCTTCTTCTTCTCAATTACATCAAGATGAGTGATCAAACATTTGAAAAGAAAAAAATGTTTTTCCAAAATGAGCATTATTTTGTGCCGAGACTAAATTTTCAATAAAATGTAATTTTTTCAACACGCTCCTAGTTCATCCAACTGAAATTCTTTTTTCACCAAAAACTGCGCAATTTCCTAAGAAACATTCCATGTCGATTATGTATATATCTACTATCGATAATAAATTGGCTATAGCAAATGGAACACAACGGAGACGAGGACCGCATGGCTTTTCGATACGCCACCGCTACTAATGTTGCACATATACTACCCATTTTTTATGCAGTTAAGGCAGTATTCACTTGCCATTCGATGGTATGAGTATTGCTTTAGGGTTTACTAACAAATGTAAAGTGTTTTGTGTTATCTGAGGATTTTGTTTGTGATGGATAATATTTGACATTTTTTTTTCTTTAAGCTTGGATATTTATTTTCAAAAGACTTATGTCACGTTCATTTCATCATAGTATGAGGTAAAAAAGAGGCAAAAAGAGGGGAAATAAAGTTTTGATTCCGATATTTATGAGTCAGCCCCAAATTCTTGCCAATGTCAGGAAAATCATAGATCTTCACTGCAATGATGCAAGTTGCAGATACAATAGGTGACCATGCAAGGAAGAAGACGTGTTCTGTACGGATGACTGCAATTGCAAACTTGCATATTCCATTAAAGAAACATAATATGTATAAAATAGCGAAGAGTGAATAATCTATATGATAAAAATGAATCTCGATTCGCGAGAACGGCTGGACCGATTTGGAAAGTTGCCCGAAAATTGGAAAATTCGGGTATATAAGAAATTTGTCTAAGAAAAATACTATCGAGACATTTATTACCAAGCCAGAAAATAGCCCAACGGTTACACTGTCGCCTACCAAGCAGAAGGGTAACATTTTTCAAATTTAATTAAAACAACTTGGCTTATTGTTTTTTTGAATATTCGTAACACTCCGAATAAGGTTTTTAGGGAAAGAAAAGATTTTTGGAAAAGTTATTGGAAACTTCTTTGTCCTGGGAAGGTTTTACAAAATATCTAATCAAACACAATATTTTTTGTATGCGGATTGTTAAGCGGACCCGGCATGACTGAAACATAATCGAGTTCATCAGAGAGAAACATTTGCAATCAATTTTCATTTTCTATGGAAGTTTGTATAGATTTTCAGGCGAATATCATTCAATGTTCTGCGTGGTATTTGCCAGTTTTCCGCATGTGGTCTACCAATTGGGTTTCAATTTATTGAATCCGTTGTGAAGAAGAGGTTAGAGTTCTTTATTTTCTTATATATTCCACATCACATGGCTTCTTGTTCAATATACACGCCAATCGGGCCTACAGCCACTCCTACCGGGATGGAATCTTATTATTTAGAATCCTATCGAGGTAGGGGAATTGTATGGAGTGTTTCTTCCTGTCACTGGGTACCGCCGGTTGAAAGTTACTTTTTCCGGCGTAACTAAAGGTGATTAAGGTTGATGGTGATTTTGTTAAGCCCTTGATCAGCCAGATTTTTTTTTAATACCTACCATAACTTCGCTGTTTTGCAGTTTCCAATTTTTTTTTTCAGATTTTCAACTACTGTAATTCGTTATGAAATGGCATCAAGTATACTCTCGTCATATGTCAAACTTCAATTTTCGTAACATCCCATTTTTTTTTCATGTCTGGACGATGAGTTCCTTTACTATTCCATTCAGAACATGACAGAGAACATTTATGCTATAATTCAGTCCCTCCTTTTTTTCTCTGGTTAAACACGAAAGCCCGGGCTTCCGGTGTACAAATTTTATTAACTCGCCTACATATTCCCAGAGCGGATAGTAGGCTGAAAAGTCACATGAAATGAATTCATGATGGCCACCAGTCCTACAAAACATCCGGAACGACTAGTCCGCTTGAAATGTTTCGAACTGAAAAAGAAAACTGAGAGCCGCTTTGGCTTTGTCGAATGTTCGAAAAGTTTTATCAGGAATCTAAATCTGAATTGTTTTAGCAATGAACAATCAACTCCACTCGAAATCGTTGGAATACATCGACGGATAGGGGACAAATGTCGGAAATGGCCCCCAAAAATTTCCTCTATTTGTTATTCATTACGTCTTGCGAAGGGATTGGTTAGTCTTGGTTATTGATCACAAGAAGCCCTATCATACCTAACAAAAGAATCAATTTGATGAAAGGATAAGCTTATTCCATTTGATAACAATCCAAACTTGATATGCTCAAATGAGTACTGGTGTTGTTTGTTGAATTGCTTTTCAAAAAGAAATCGTTTGAAGGGATTCGATATTATTTGCGCAAAATGGGTTTTTTATTTACTATTTCCCTCATTATTTTTGAATCAATCGAACGGCTTGGAATTTGTCTGAGACAACTAATAGAATCAGTTTTATAGTGATGAATGTCTTGACTCTGTTTTATACTGATAATAGGCCAATCAATAGAGATTTTCCGATCTATTACACAGAAAGAAATTTTTTACGTGTCATTAATAACGGTGGTCGTCAATTAATATTACGAATCGATGATTTATACAATGATTTCTAATCATAGACTGATATCTCAAGACACTGGAACAATGAACTAGCCAACATCGAACAATAAACGCAAAACATAAAAAATTTATAATTTTTTTAATTCATATGATGAAAAAATCCATTGAATCAACGTTTGATGTTTATTAATATATGTTTTTCATCATCGAAACAATACATTTTTTGTCATAGATCTATCAACAGCAAACATAAGAAAATAATAACAGGTCTTCATTGATTCAATGAACACTAAACGTTGATTTTACGAAACCAAACATTGTCATCTAGAATACGCGCCAAATTAATGCTGCCTGACCATAGAACAATCACCCCGAACATTAATATTACGAAAAGGTCTCATATACGCACTTAATTTTGACGCCAATTCTTCATTTGCCGATAACTCAGGTTTTATTTGTTCAGTCTTTTTCTAGTAAGATTCAACATATCACAAAGTTCTGAATTAACAAAGCTACTCTGACTACCAGGATCTAATAAAGCACGAGCTATGTGAGATTTATTTTCATTATCAATAACACGCAGAAGAACTGTTGAAAGAAGGACCTGATGATTTTTTGTTATATGACTAGCAGCTAAATTAACGCTCTCCTGTACACTTTTTATCGGATATGGATCAGAATTGTTCCTATTTTCACTTTCGATATGTAAAAGGGTATGATGTCGAGATTTACAGCGTTTACAAGAACTGGAATGGCATTGTTTTATTAATTGCCCAAATCTAAGACAATTTATGCACAGCTTTGAAGCTTTGGTTTTTTCAATACGATCATTGACAGATAACTTCATGAATTCGGGACAATCCTGTATAAAATGTTGATTATTTTTACAAAATGAACACCAAACTTTCTGTGAAATCTTGTTCGACTGATATGAGGTTAAAAAAGTTCTGCTTTTGATCTCTTGTTTAGTTTAACTCAAGTTTTTATTGCTGCATTGATTATGCTCTATAGGATTTCTTTTCCTCCCATTCCCTGTTTGTGTTGGAATCTAATTTCATAGAAATAAGATGGATGATCAATGTATCCCAATTGTCAGTAGGTTGGTTCAATGATTTCAATGCACGCATATGTTTTTTAAAGTTATCCGTAAGGGTTCTGAGAGAGACAGAAGATTCATTATGAATTTTTGCCAAATTGAATAGAGCTTTTACGTGGTTTTGTGTTGGGATTCTAGAATTGTTATATCGGTTGGAGACTAAATCCCAGGCAATTGGATAATTTGCACAAGTAATTTTTAAACTAGCTATAACTTGCCTGGCACCACCTTGCAACGCAAAACGAAGATAATAAATTTTTTGAATTTCATTGATTGAAGTGTTTCTATGGATGAGTGATTCGAAAATATCTCTAAATTCTATCCAAACGTCAAAGCTGCCGTCAAATTTTGGCAAGTCAATTATTGGCAATCTAATATTTTGAGACATACCTTGATCAGTTAGGCTCGGGGCCCCTATATTACTAGTAGGGCTCGTTGAAACTAAATTATTCGTCATGCTTGTGTTGCCTACGCTACTATTTCGATCTAATCTAGAAAAATTCAAAATATTATTTGCCTTTGTGGTGGAGGTATGAAAAAATCTGCTCGAATGTTTCACGTTCTAGAATTTGTGACTCTACCTCAGTAGACAATAATTCAATATCCAACCGAATTGCTTCATCAAGAAGAGAGGCAGAGCGCTCTAAACGTTGTTCTAATTCAAGAAATAAGTTTTCGTCAGTTATTGGCGGGGCTAATTTCATGACAAATTTGGAGAAAATTGTTAGTTTACCTTTTATTACTGCTCTCCTTTTTACTAATAGGTCTATATCAGTCATTTTGACTCGGTAGATTATGAAAAATGTATGTCAACTTTCGAACAACTACAACCAAAATCAAGATTAAATATATTTCAAACAATTGTGAAAAGGAAAGGGAATGGCAAGGAAAATACTGACTTTGACTTCTGGCGATGAAAGACAATGACTTTTGTTGCTCCTGGGTGATCAAAAACAATGTAGGAAGATAGACTCTCTAACGGGAGTCACGGGAAGGGCCTTCTCTTCTCTCTGCACAGCTGAACGGCTTGGGAAACTTTCTTTGGACTTCCTCGACGGCGACGAATGCTCGTATAGCTTTAGTGAAGATTCAATAGGACTGTATTTTTTGTTGCTGGAAAAACTGCTACCGCTCTTGAAGTTTGTAATAAAACCAGGATGGTGACTTCTAGTAGTTTTATTACTTCTAGCTAACAAATCTTGATAATAGGAGGCACATGTGAATATATAGTTGTTTAAGATATTGTTGATGATATTGTTTTTCTAGTCGTTCTGAACGACGATACCTGACATTTGTCATTGATTATTTAAGGGTTGGTGCACAGCAAAGTAAAAATGCGTAAAACGCAACAATAAAAATGCAAAAAAATGAGCCCTACGCGACTCGATCGGATTATTAGTAACACAAAAATACCGAAAAAAACGAATAAAATATCAGCCTATGAAAAAAAAATTATAACTCCGCCACTTTATATGTTGTAGTGCAGGCTTTTGACGAAATAGTAGAGATTAATATGTTCTTTTTCAGTAAGTTTAGTGATCCAATTAAACATAATATTGAAGAGGTTTGTTGGGATTTGGACCAATTTTGTTGAAGAAAAACTATTGTTTCCTTGCCAACGTTTCGAATTTTATTGAATTCATCTCCAGGGCTCTGTAACAATGAGTTTTTGTGAGTTGAACGGGTTAAGGAATAGTAAAAATGAAGAAACATTTGACCACGAAAATTGAAACATTTCACAGTAAAATAGATTATTAAAAAAGGACTCACCAAAAATTAGTTTCTCGGAGTCGGTGTAATTAATGTTTATGTATTGTTTTTATTTACATCCAATTCGGAAAAACTAATTTTCTTTCTTTTTTTAATAATCTATTTCACTGTGAAATGTTCCAATTCTTGTGGTCAAATGTTTGTTTATTTTTACTATTCCTTAACCCCTTCAACTTACAAAAACTCATTGATACAGAGCCCTGAAGATGAATTTAATGAAATTCGAAACGTTGGCAAGTAAACAATGGTTTTTCTTCAATAAAATTGATCCAAATCCCAACAAACCTTCTCAATATTATTAATATGTACTTAATGTGTGAAAAACTCAGGCACTGTCGCATTATTAGTTTTGGCATAATTACAATCTGAATTTTTTAATGCACTTCATTGCAGCAGACCTGGATGGGTCCAATTCCAATTTTTCGAAAAGATTTCGAGAGAAGAAGTATAGTACTACAAAACGTATATTCTCATTTTGCGTTAAAATGCTACAAAATAGGTGAAAAATACTTGCAAACATGACCGAAAATGGGCGAGTGCGTGAAAACGGCTGAGTAGTGGGGGTGAAGCAGCGGACGCGGGGAAGCGTATGTATATTAATACAAGCGCGCTGCGTCCGTTATGAATCTGCTGCTCTACCCCCACTCCTGAGCCTCTTTCAAGCACTCGCCGGTGTTCGGTCATGTTTGCAAGTATTTCTCACCTATTCCACAGCATTTCAACGCAAAATAAGAATAATCATTTTGTACTACTATACTTCAACTTCTGAAAATCTTCTAGAACTATTGAAATCGGACCACCTATAACGCATCCAGGTCTGCTGCAATAAAGTGCATTAAAAAAATCATATTGCATTTATGACAAGACTAATAATCCAACAGTGCCCGAGATTTTCACACATAAAGTACATATCAATCACTACTATGTCGTGGAGAGCCTGCTTCAAAACTTAAAAATGCCGGTGTTATGAATTTAAAAAAAACACAGATTTTTCCGGTTTTTCTCCGTTACTAATAATCCGATCGAGTCGTGTCTGGGCTCATTTCCTTTGAATTCCGATTCTCTACAATTCGTCCATGAAGAGTATAGAGATTGCTTCATTCATTTCCAAGTAACAAGTCAAAAACGAATAAAAAATGCTTTCAAATGTTTATAACAAATTAAGCGATGACAATTAGGAGTAGGAAACATAACAGGATATAACTACACACCGTCTTCCGTATGATGGCACAGTCGGTTTCCTGGTAGTATTTTTGTTACGAAAAAATCTCAATTGATTGGTAATGCGAACTGGCTTCGCGATAAATGCACAGTAGCTCCTGTCAAAATTAAGTGTCAACACTTTCAATCCATATATTTCATTAATCATTATATATTGGATTCTGAGCTCACTACATGAGTGATTTGATATTGGAATTTAAATATACCTTTTATTATGTAGAATGAATTTCGGTTCTCGAGTGATACAATTCGTAATTCAATATTTGTTCATTTTTTTTTAGGTTTATGATTATGTTCAAGAAAAGTGAATGATCATTATTTACTGCTATTAGTATATAATGTAGGTATATCATCATGATTGAGAAAGCAATTGATATTGCTATATTATAAAACTGTCGTGGCAAATCTATTTGTATCCTATTTTATTTCAAATGATGTGAAATGATATTGTTGTTGATCTCATTGATTATTCATATTATAATTTCCCTTCATGATTTGACTGTTTGCTGTTAGTAATGGATAGGTCATGACCTTGAAAATAGTTTTTCTAGTAGTATCGAGAGAAGACATGAAATCTGAGAATAAATATTGCTGAATCTGTAAATGGAAGCATAGGTAAAGAAAACACAAAACATCTCGATGGGTATTAGAAAACCATTTCTTCAATTTTGAAACAGGAAGAATTGTAGTGAATTTTCCTGTTGAAAATTCAAATAAAACATGAATTCTTGAATTTTCATCATCCAGTCCTCAATGTGATTCGAGAAATAGTATCATCGAATATTATTCGTACTAGAGGATGTTATTGCATACATTTTTATATTTTCCCTCAAGCAATTTGTCTCTAGAAAATTTAACTCGTGCAATTTGCGGCCTCATTAGCGAAGACTAATACTCTCAGCTTCGCTTTCGTGGTTTGATTAAATACCGCAAATCGCACTCATTAAAATTCCCCGGTAAAAAGCTTTCTCGAAAATGTCAAAAAGTTTTTAGCGACTATTTTTTTCATTATTTTTGAATCAATCAAATGACCGAAATTTCAAACAGAGAACCAATCAGATCAGTTTTATAGTCATAAATATCTTCTAGCTGTTTCATACTGTTAAAATCAAAGTAGATTCGAGATTGTTTTGCGATAAAACCCATACAAGGTCCTGTCAAAATTATATTATAATCAATTCCTATATGGGGAAACAGGAAATGCAGAATTGATTAAAGAAGGGATTCTGAACTCACTATACCGGGTGATTCTCTGAGGTGGCTCAAACCTATAACTTTTTTATTATTGAAGATAGAAAAACTAAATTTGGGGGTTGCGTTCAATTTACAATTTTTGACATATTAACTTGCTTTGCCGTACTTCCGGTTTGAACGGAAATTACCCCAACTTTCTATTTTTAAATTTGACATCCTATATATTTCCACTTATTTCGATCGAGAATAACATTCTAAATCCAACTTGTCACTTGTCAATATTTGACAAATAAAGTAATTTTAATTCCAATTTTTATTTTTCGATCTAGAATGCAATGGATCGTGTAAATCGCTTCATTCCTGAACAAGTAACTTGGGAAAAATACGACTTTGAGGCTTATAACTTCACAGTCGTTTTAAGAATTATTTAAAAGTCTCAAATATGAATTTTTCCAGTTAACTTGATTTTTACAAATGGAAAGGGGGTGGCTCGTCGGCTTTTTGTGAAAGATGATTTTCTTACGAATAATTTGATGACACACTTTCAGTTTATGTTCACTATTTTTCTGAATAATTGCAAGAGGCGATTATACCCAAAAGTCCCGTTATTCTAGTTATCCCACTCGGCATTATTTTCCAAAACTGGAAAGGAAAATGCGAAATGAACTAGAATAAAATGCCAATAACTTCATCGTCAGTGAAGAAGAAGAAGTAGACGTGTTGACCTATGTTGAAGTGCATTGTACGGCGTCAATTCGCCAAATTGTTTCTGAGTGTGATATAAGTTTGGAGAATTCTTCATAAATATAATTATCGATCATTCAAGTACCAACTACACCAACATCTTCACGATAACGACCACAACCGAAGATTAACTTATTGCAACTGGTTTTCGACTAAATACAGAGTACGTTTTCCATTTAAAATTATTAATTCAGATGAAACTCGATTCACCAACTTGGGTCTGTTCAATCGGAATTATAAAAGGTAATGGTCTCAAACAAATTTACATGTGATGCAAGAAGGAAATTTTCAATTGCTCGATGGTATTATCGGAGGACAACTTTTGGGGCCAATAATTTTCGACGGACAACTTACTGCGGAAAGATATCTACAGTTCCTTAGAAATCAAATTGATGATTTCATTGAAGTTTTGCCACTGGCTAACCAAGTTGATATCTATAATCAACAAGATGGAGCGCCACCTCACAATTCTCAAGTCGTAAGAGAACATCTGAATGACACCTTCCCAGAAAAGTGGATTGGCACTCAGTGGCCTGCGAGGTACATTATTAAGTTGTCACATTTTTACATAATGTATGATTTCTTTTTCATATTTGAGATCACCAGATCTTACTCCGCTAGATTTTTTCCTCTGGGGAACAATTGTAAATCAGGTTTATAACACAATATCAGCTACTAGTCAAGAACTGGAGTATAAAGTAAGGGTGGCATTCCAAAACATCACTGCGGAACAGCTAATCAATGTGGTGCGCGCAACAATTGAAAAAGTTTAACTTTGTCGTGATAAAGGTGGAGGTCATTTCGAAAATTTAGAACCTTAATGGACTAATTTGCGACTTTTGAATAATTCTTGAAACGACTGTTGTGTCATAAGCCTCAAAGTCGTATTTTTCCCATGTTACTTGATCAAGAATGAAGCGATTTACACGATCCATGGCATTCTAGATCGAAAAATGAAAATTGGAATAAAAATAACTTTACTCGTCAAATAATGACAAGTGAGATGTTGTTGGATAAAGAATGTCATTCCCGATCGAAATAAGTAAAAATATATAGGACGTTCCATTTGAAAATCTAAAGTTGGGGTCATTTCCGGTCAAACCGGAAGTACGTGAAAGCAAGTAAATATGTCAACTAATGTATATTGAACTATAATACACAACCCCCAAATTTCGTTTTTTTATCTTCAATAATAAAAAAGTTTTAGTGGTGAGCCACATTGGAGAATCACCTGGTATACAGTGATTTGATATTTGAGTTCAAATATAGCCTTCTCAGCATGTTAAAAGCCTCAAGTTTTCAAGTGAGGCAATGAATAATTGAATTCTGTTATTTTCAGATCGAAATGAAGAGGAGTTTTCGTGGAGTAGTGGTTGACGTATCATTATACCACGTGGATGGCTCGGGTTCAATTCTAGATCAAGGAACTTTTTTATTTTATTCGTTTAGCGTTACGCCACCCTGGAAGCTGATGCCTTGAGCAGAGTGGGAAAAATACAGTGATTATAGTTTTTCCAATATCAATTGCAGAAGCATAAAAAAGTCTTGCGGCGAAATCGTGTGAGCAGCAGTGGCGGAGATAACTAATTTTATTTAGATATTTTAAGATTTTGAAAATACTTCATAAATAATTAAAAATGAAAAAAAATTTATGACAAGCCTTTATTCATACAAATACATTGAGAAAGAACAATAATTTCTTCCATTGTTTGATGTAGGTTATTATTATATCCTAAAACGTATTTCGATCGGCACACACCAGGACCATAGACCCTACTGGTTTTTAATCTTTCAGAGCAATTAAAACACAAATATAACGCGTGATTTATGACCTCCCATCATAGAGACACACCTGCCAGCATTATGTCGAACTTGATTGGTCCAGACGAATCGGTTGTACAACTGACATCCGTCACTCGAGTACACGTTGACTATCGGCTCTTTTGATGTACCGTTTGCCGACGGAAAATGTTTACGAGTAGTACAGATTATTTTTCGTTCCGTTTCTTCGCATATACGCTCGTGTTAGCGAAGTGAGTTTTCATTTGCTCCCTATAGAAACAGCTTCTGCAATTGATATTGGATGGACTATACAAATTACATTGATGAATAATACAATAATTCAGACGAAATCAACAAGATCTACGTACAACTATGCATATGAACTGAAAAAAAACTTATCACGAAAAAAAGGTCATATGCAGAGTTACAGGTATTATGAAAACATAGGTGAGTGTTACAGGATCACTTTCTTGATTTCACTTAATGTAGTATTGAATATGTCAATCACATTCTGAAAATTCATATAGTTTACACAAATTTGATGGATAGGAGAAAACCTGAGTAAATTCGTGTTGGGTGTCGGCAAATAAAACATGTATATTCAGCAAAGAGAGTAATTGGGGAGAATCTATTTCGTTATTCAGGAGTTTGAAAAAGAAAACTGTGCTGTGACATGTACGACGTGTCTGCAACGAGTTATAACCAAAACGTTCCAAAAATAATTTCCATGATGATTTAGATCGTCTTGAAGTTTCAAACTGTTATTTAGGTTTTCAATTTGTCCATATAGCTTACAGTCATCCGCGTATAGTAGAAGATTACAGGTCAGTCCAATACCGATGTCGTTCACAAATATTATGAATAACAAAGGGTCTAAAACTGAGCCTTGCGGGACACCGGAAGTTGCAGTTATTTTAGGTGATCGGTGACCTTGGTATTCCACTCTGAGGATTCTTTTGGATATATAAAAGTAGAAAAACATGATAAGATCGTGAGTAAGACCAAAGTTGTAGAGTTTTTTGAGGAGGATACCATGATCGAGCCGATCAAAAGCTTTGGAGAAGTCAGTGTAAACGACATCGACCTGTCCTGAATTGTGCAAATTACCGATAGAAATAAGGAAAATAAATACAAGATTCCTTTTATGAATAAAGCTATCCGCCAAAAAAGCCACAGATACATCAGCCAAAAACTCTACAACCAACTACCAGACACACTAAAAAACAAGCAGAATACAAATAGATACAAGAGAGATCTGAAAAAATATAGCCTATCCAAACCCCGCACTGATATACATACTTTAGTCTATAACTTATAGATTTTATGTCATATTATATGTTTTTATTGTTTTTTTATTTTTATATTTATATAACTCTTTGTACATTATTATTGTTCTATATACAAATGTTTTTACCTCACTATATCATATCATAATAATCTTTTTATCAACATTACAACTACCATAGTACTACTGTCACACACAAGCTATGCTTTCGTGACCTAACAACGTTTATTTTTATTAAAAAAAATATATATATCACTCCTGCAGTGAAATGTATTTATATAGCACTCTTGCAGTGCACCTTCGAAATAAACGTGGTATTATTATTATTATTATTATTATCTGAAATGAATTGTGTAATTTCGAACAAGTTCGTCGATGTTGATCGGCCTGGTACAAAGCCGTGCTGATAATTCACTAATTGTGAGTTGATATGAGTTGATAAAAACTCAGAAATAATCATGAAAAACTTTGCTTGAATTACAAAGGATGACGATGGGCCTATAAATTTCAATGTAACTTTTGTCACTTTTTTCGTATATAGGGCATTTTTTTTTCCAGATGTCAGGGAATGGACACGTTGATAATGCAAGATTAAAAATTTTAGAAGTGGCTTTGCGAGAATTATGGCACAGTCCTTCACAATAAATGATGAAATACCATCTGAAGTCAATTTGGGTTTAAGCCGTTTCAGATATTGCACTACAAGTTCCTCCGAGATATGAGGGGTTGATAGTGTAGGTACATTAGGCTCTTCATCCACTAAGTTATTCGAAGGTGTCGAGTTGATAAACGCTGATTGGAAGAAGTAAGCAAATGCATTGATTGTCATTTCGGGATCAAATGAACCTTGACCTTGGTACTTCATAGTATTGGGAATGCGAGATTCATTTTGTATTTAAATTACAACTGATATTTTACGTGAAGCAAGAGATTTGCAATCGTCATTATTCAACGGAATAGTTTTTTAAATAATTTGGCCATAAATGCAAACATTGTACAAATAGGTTCAATATATATATATATATATATATATATATATATATATATATATATATATATATATATTGAACCTATTTGTACAATGTATATATATATATCTACAGTAGTCCAGTTAAATACTTGATTATACATCGCGTATAATTGTTATATTTTGTACTGGTTGATTGAAATTGCATCCGAAGAATAATACGGTTACGTAGTTAACCATTATAAAAAATTTGAAACCAATTATTGATCTCAGAAGTAATCACTGTTTTCGACTAATCAGCGAAATGAATTTATTCTAATATTTTCGAATGCAACAATCGAAATAATACAAAATTTTGCTAAATTCTGCTAAAAGACTATTGGAAGACTCTACGCATTAGAAATGACGCAATAATTCTTCATTTAAAATATTCACTTGTCACAACATGACTTTCTACTAATCGACGAAATTTTCAAATGAATAATCGATGCTCTATGGAAGGAAGGATATCAAAACGTTATCGATTGTATATCTTGTAAATAATTTTAATCAAACAGAAACGTTGCTGAAAAATAAAAATTATAAAATCTATATTACATCTCAAATTTGATTTTTACAGGTACGTGTTTCTTGAATTGAATAAAATTATAATTTACCTTTCCACTCGACTTTCTTACTCCAATTGTGGTTTCACATGAAAAATTCTATTGAATCCGGATGGAGGACTGAAATTTAATCGACACGTAAAAATAATTTTCTTGATTTATAAAAATTTTGAAAATAAAGAGGGAAAAACATATTGGTGGCAATTCTATTTCAGTTGTTGCTCCAGGACTATTAGATGAATGTGCATTGTTTTTGGTTAGTTGAATAGTTAATTGTCATAAAAATACAATTGTCAGTCTTCTTGTTATTCTGGTAATTACTAAACTGCTGTGCATTCATTACTCTGTAAACAGAACACTGTGACGTAACACAGTTGTAGATTAATCGTACTAATGTACAACTGTACGAGTGTTTTTTAAATCTCAATATTTTCTACATTTTTCAATGAATCAAGAAAATCATGAAAACGTGTCGAGAGATTCTCGATCCTCCATCAAACGTACTCAAGAGTAATTTTTATGCAAATTCCTAATTTTAATGTTTTGAATTCATATCGAAAACGTTAGTCTTCTTGGTCGATAGTTAACTTGGTAACACAATGAAAGTAATTTAATAGGAATATAAGAATCTTTATTATTTAGATATCACAAGTGTTGCAAAAATAAATATTTTTTAAATCCCTAATGTTCCGCATTGTAATTTAAATACGACCAAAATTCGGAAGGGTTGCTTTTTACTTCTCTGCAAATGATTTTAAACTTTTCTTGATGAGTTAAATCACCGGTTGCTTAGAATTTACGGAGGGATCTATTCTTCTTTTCTAATTTTCCAATTATACTACCAGTATACCAGGAGGGAAAGAAATAATTTGCAGTGAGTTTCTTGGGTACGTGCTCTGAAAAAAACTGATCTTAGTGCAAATAAAATTTAACGCAAGCAGAATTGACATCGACAGCATGATCAAGAAAGGACCAATCTGCCTCCAGAAGGTTTTCGTAAAGTCGAGGAAAGTTTGCTTTGCGAAAGTTATATGTTAGTAAAGATGTTATATCAAATTTCAATAGGATCTCTAGTGGCGGGTGATGCAGATCAACAGTCACTAGGGACTCATTTAGTTGAGAGAGACTACAACTTCAGTTCTACTCATTACTGAGTCTAGAATACGGCCATTGATTAGTGAGGAAGTTGTACTGTTATAAATTCATGAAATTCACAAGGATAAGGGGTTTTATTGAGTTATATATTCGGGTATGTCATTTAATTATTCAGAATTGCATATAGAGGCAAATATTGTTTTTTGTAGGATATATGATGAGTTAGGAGGTATGTAGACATTGACCACATATGCTGACGTTCTCTCATTGTGAATTTTGATGACAATAATATCTACATTGAGAGCAATGTGTAAAATATAATCTAGGTTGATTTGGCATGATTGAAAGTAAGCCTTAACCGCTAGTAAAACTCAACTCCCCCCCGGACACATTTGTGAGATCGGGATTTCTGTCCTTTCTGTAGACAGCGTAATTTGTATTGACTATCGAAGATATCGAATTTCAACCGAGTTCTATGATATCATAGTCATTCACCGGAATTGAATTATACAAGCTATCTAGTCTAGATCTAGGGCCTCGAATATTTTAATAGTATATGGATAGCCTGGGATCAGTGGCTGGGGCTACCTTGCTTACGTTGACATTATTATCATGTGATCGCTATTTAGTGCTAAAAGAACTTGCTTTGAGATATTGTAACCGCTTTTTATAAATAGGTCACTTTTCTACATACCAGACTGCATGGTCAGACTCTACAAGATTTGCATTCTCACAATTTATACAAGAGAATGTGGAACTGATACAATTACTCGATGAGAGATTACACGAGCATTTTGGGCAGAGAGATCGAGCAATTACTTTGGCTGTGATTGAAACCACTACACTTGTAACATACTTTTGAGTCGGTAGCATCGAGAACACTACACACATCATGGTTGATGAACAGCCTAGATCGTTCCATCACTAATTCAAAGGTAGCCGCGTTGACAACAATGAGAGCTTGAAACAAAAGTGGATTTTTCTTAGTTTCAAAATAATTGGCATGATAAAACCCGCGACAGAAACCGGCACAAGGAAGGTACGGTGTTTTACTTCTATCTATGGCTGAATCATATTTTCCACACTGCATTGCCATTTTTCATAATGATGTATCGAACTGTATCTTTCGATAGAAAATGGTTGGATGAATAGTTACTTCAGATCCTTGTGAGATCACTGTGCGAAAATTCATATTGATGAGGCCCTAAAAACCGCTTTTGTATGTGCTCTTAGAGAAAGGATCACTGTTCACCACTGATAGATACTCTTTTAAAAAAATCAAACATATTTGATTTGACACTGAAAAATTCATATGCAATTTAGATTTTTGGGTGAGTTCGAAAGCAGTGAATGATCATTGTGAATGGGCGAATCTGTATAACGAAGCATTTAAAGAAGGTAATTTTTCGATTTTAGAACGAGAATAATTGTTTAAAATGTGATTCGGGAAATATTCTCATCAAATATCATTCGTGTTAGAGGCTTATAACGCATTTTTTTTTAAATTTTATCTCAAGCAATTTGCCTCTAGGAAATTCAACTCGTGCACTTTGCGGCCCTATTATCGACCATAAATCGCACTCAGTAAAATTTCCAGGCGAAATGCTTTACGAAAATTTCAAAAAATTTTGAGCGACTATTTCCCTCATTATTTTTGAGCCTCTCAAATGGCCGAAATTCCAAACAGAGAACCAATCAGATCAGTTTAATAGTGATAAAACGTCTTCTCGCTATTTTATACTGATAAAACCACTAGTAGATTCGATTAAACCATACTATGCCCTGTCATTGTATATCAACGTATTCAATTCATATATTATATATGATTCACTTCCTATAAGGAAAGAGGGAATGCAAAATTGATCAAATAAGGGATATTGAGCTCTCAACATACAGTGATTTCATATTGGAATTCAAATATATACCTTTTTCAGCCTGTTGATTGAGCGAAGTAAGTCAAGGAATCATATAATTCTCATATTCTCATACAATCAATCAATATTGGAATAGTGGTTAACCAGACTGCCGAGACGCGAAGCCAAGCAACGTTGGTCGCGGTTCGTATTTTGATGGGTGACCGCTTGGGAACACCCCGTGCCGTCGTTTCTTTTTTCATTTTTCTTTAATGATCCTTGATAAAATTTTGATTTATTCAGTATTTCGATAATCAATGAGAACCATTTTTGAACATACCTTTTTTTCAGATTGTCACGCGAAAAGCTCTCATTCGATTTCTAGCGGTGGATCTTTTTTTTGTCAAATCAGTTCCGGGTACAATAATATATTATTTCATAGTGCACAAATTATATATATTTCGAGTTTTTGAGTAAGTTCAAGGGCAGTGAATAATCAAAATTAATCAGTCGAAAAGTCGAAAAGAATTGTTGTAACTTTCCACGTTAAAAATTCTAATATAACATGAATTCTGGTGGTCTTATTCAATTCTAAATGTGATTCGAGAAATATTCTCTTCATATATCATTTAAATTTTCCCTCAAGCATTTTGCCTCTAGGAAATTTAACTCGTGCAATTTGCGGCCTTATTATCAGAAATTAAACCACTCAAGCTTCGCTTCCGTGGTTGATTCAGATAATAAGACCGCAAATCGCTCCCAGTAAAATATCCAGACATTTTCCTCATTATCTTTGAGCCAATTAAATGGCCGAAATTCGCGCACCAAAATCACTTCCTTTTTTTGACCAGCTTAAACTACACACACCAAATCACTCAAAATATAGCCGGTTTATTCGAAAATAATACCCCTCCTTCAACACTTACACATAACCCAACTTTTCACATGTGTCTAAATTTCATGTCAAATTTGAGAAGTTTGTTTCTTTTTCACTGTTTATACTGATGAAACCACTAGTAGATTCGATATTGTTTTTCGATAGAACCACTAGTAGATTCGATATTGTTTTTCGATAACACCACACTATGCCCTGTCACCTGTCATTATATGTCAACGCATTCAATTCATATATTATATATAATTCCTGTAAGGAAACAGGAAATGCAAAATGGATTGAATAAGGGGTTTTGAGCTCACTTCATACAGTGATTTAATATTGGAATTCAAATATATACATTTTTCAGACTGTTAAATGAGCCAAGTGAGGCTTTGAACTCCAATCAATGGGTGTTGTGGAGTAGTGGGTAGGTAACCAAACTATCACACGGAGCTAGAAATATTTCATGGAGAATTGAAGAACCACTAACAACTTCATAAAAATCTCAAAATAGCACAAATCACACAAAACTCAATTAGTATATGCATCAAGTCTACAGGCATCCGGAATTATACTTATAACAAAGCCTATGGCCTAATAAGCTAAGGAGCAGACCACGAAAAACGCAATCGGGGTTCAAATCCGACCACCTTTTTTTTTTTTAATTTTCGAAAATAAATTTGGGTGCTGTTCACCAATCTTCTGTGTATAAGTTATGTCTGGAGAAATTTGTTCTCCATTATACAGGGTCGTTCAAAATTTGTGATTTTTCCGTTAGATACAAAAATGGTGAAAAGTACATTTTTATAAATGGAAGACCCTGTATATTATCAAATATACTAAAAGACGATTGGAGTTCCTTCGAAGTGATGTATTATGATCCCATACCTAAATAGTCTGGTTTCCGAAATAAAAACAAATTTCTGTAAAAATTTGACTATTTTGCCATATTTTGTAATAAATGTCATAGAATACGTCATTATGAAAATTCGACAATTAGTGCATCAATAATGAAACGTTTGCGCGTTCATTACAAAAAATTTCATCAGAAAAAATCAAAATGGAAGGCAATAACTATTCAAACGAAGTTTTGAAGAAATTGTTTATCTTCAAGTATTTGAATGAAAAGATGACGAACTATTTGTACAAATAATGATAAATATACAGGGTATTTCAAACTCGATGGCCTTTTGGACGTTTCTGGAGATCTGAAATATGAATACTCGAAATTTTGTATCCTACGATAAGATAACTTTAATTTTTCTTTTACTCTCAGATACAATTCAGAATCTGAAACAGGAATGATACGGGATGATTTGAAAAATGATTACTAATGGATGTTTTTTCGAGTATGACTCAAACCTATTTCCAAATTTTCCTGAGATATGTTTCTAATTAATATTTGCTAAAACTGCTGTGTTTCCAAAAATATGAACATTTTGAAGAGAATCATTCCAGATTGATTTGATTTGTTAATCAGATCATTTCAATTGGGTAATATTACCTATTTCGATTTGTTATACTGGGAAATGAAAATGTTAGTAGTGTGTCGTGACTAGAAAAGAGCAAGACAATTTTTTAGATTGACAAGCAGTGATTTTCATGGTGTTTCTGTAGAAATGGATAATAATACGTATTCAAATGCAGATATTTAATTTTTTTATAGAAACTTGCTTCCACTTCAGAAACCAGACTATTTAGGTATTGGAACATGATACATCATTTGAAAGGAATTGATTATCTTTCAGGATATTAAATAATATACAGGGTGTTCCATTAAAAAAAAAATACTTTTCACCTTTTTTGTATGTATTGAAAAAAACACAAATTTTGAACGACCCTGTATAATGGAGAACGAATTCTCTTTGACATAACTAACATACCGCAGTAATAAACATTTAATTGAAACTATATTTTGGACAAAAAATTAAGGAAATCAGTGAATTTTTTGAGAACCGTTCGAGATAAAGCAAAAAATGCAATAATATACAGAGTGTCTCATTTAAAATATCAAAGTTGTAGCTACTTTTCAATATAAGCGGCAACGCCGCAGCACTAAAAATTTTAGATCGATTTTAGATCGATAGAGCAGAACTTATTACCCAATGAACCAAATTTTCAAAATGATCCTGTGTCCCGTTCTCCAGAAACGTCTAATAGGCCATTGAGTTTGGGACACCCTGTATATGAATGGCACAAATGGAATATTTTATATAATAATTCAATTGTATCTGATATATTCAACTCTCTACTAACGTGCTTGTAAAAAGCTAGAATGTATTGATTATTGATGTTTTTTCTCTCTACTACTCATTATTACTTATTTGGTATTAGTTTTTTTCATTCAACATCATTTCCAATTCATTAACACTTATATTATTTTGTATATGATCGGTTTCTTGTTCTAGATATTTTCAAAATATTCACCTAGAAACGATCAACAAACTTATAGGAAATGTATATGAACACGACCATTTAATATTATCCAAAATCCACCAGCAACATGGGCAAAGTACATAGTGGGAATTACTTCAAATATACCTCGGGATTCAGAAGGTTGCATTTCACTTATAGTTCGTCAAAAAGGGCTTTAGTGTGCAAGAACTCATGGAATGGTAAGTATTCACATAATTATAACTTCGAATATGTTCGTAGAGTCAGATATTGATCAGGTCGAAAATCAGGACGAATGTATAATTTTTCTTCTGTTCTATACACTAAAGCAGTTTTGTGAAACTATTTTTGGATTCATAGAGCTAGGATGAAATCTATTTTGATTGCAACAACAGTTTCCGCCATTAGAGAAAAAAAACAATAATTTCCACAAAACGATCGAATCCGAATGGCTAGGTAACGAGTATAAGAATAATGTGACATATTTCATTATAATTCACATTTGAAACTCATAAATTTACCTTCTCCAAACTATGGATAACTGTTTTCTTCTTTCATTTGAAAATTCCTTAATCGATATCAATAATATATATTTTTCTCATTTTCCATGTTGAGAATTATAATAACTATAATAAATACACATAACAAACGAATATTTAGACTGTGTTCAATGGTAGTTTTTTCATTTTGCTCCATTCACTGGAATCGTATCACAAGAAACCATATAAATCATCGAATGCCGTGATTCTTGAGAATTGCACTAACGATGGGCACGAGCCGAAGAATTTATAGTAAAAGTTGGCGGAAGAGCCAAAAACTTGCATATTCGCCATATGTTAGTAACACCGTGTAAACCAGGACTGTCCAACTATAAGTGCCCCAAGAGCCGCTTTGAAAAAAATCGGTTGGGAGGGCCGCATTTTAAAATACTTCGTATGCAACATTTTCAGTGAGTTTTGATAGGTATAGTATTATTACTTTAACTTATCAAAAAAATATTAAATTACAAAAAAAGTGGGAAATTTGAGGATGTTGGTTCTCACTTACTAATGCATTAATATTAACTTCAATATTAGTTGTTGATAACGAAGCAGCTGAGTAAGTGACTTATCAAAGAGGGAACATATGTATTTTGACATTATGAATTTCATGTTGGAAAAGCTGCTTTCGCAAAGATACGTGTTTCCCAGCATTGAGCCCAGTGTAAGCTCTAACTTTCGCAAGTTCTTCTTGCAGCAACTCGAAAAAGTCCAATCCAGTTTCAGTTCTTCCTTGGTAAAAACGATCTGATTGCAAATCACACAATTACAGTTCAAGGTCTGCTCTGCTTACATTCTTAACTGAAATTGTAAGGGGCTGAGTGAAAACTGAAAGTCCCCTCCCTCTTATTTTTGGAACGATTATACATAAATAGGTGAAATTTGGAAACTGAATATTAAAGGTTGTAAACTTCCCCACTAGTGATGATAGATGACGAAATCGTCAAAGATGACGTCACAAGGCCATTGTGACCAATAATTTCAAATAGAACTCTACGGCAAGCGACACCTCTTTTAAAAGGTATTGAAAAAACCTATTCAATTATACTAATTTTGTTTGTGTTTATGGCAGTTCTAATGGCTCATTAGTAAACATTAAAATTCCATTCAGTATGATATCAATTACAGATTTAAGAATCAGTATCTACTCAAAGAAATTGCTCGGAGTGACCTCCATTTGCTTCCTGACAGTGAAATATCCTATTTTTAAACTCTTCTCGTACTTTTGCAAATGTGTCTGCGGAAACAGCCTCACATTCTGCAACAATACGTTGTTCCAAAACGTCAATATTGTCAGGTTCAGTAGCGTAAACCTTCGACTCAAGGTACCCCCACAGAAAAAAATCCAAAGGTGTGAGGTCCGGTGATCGAGCTGGCCATTCCGTTGAACCTCGTCGTCCAATCCATCTACCACGATACTTTTCTTCCAAATACCGTCTTACTGCACCGTAATAGTGTGGGAGGAGCACCATCCTGTTGGAATGTTATTTCCAAATTCCCGAATTCATCTGGATTATCTTCCAAAATTTCAAGGGTGAACGGTTCTATTGCGTTTTGCAACAGCTCCAGATAGTATTTGAAAAAAGAGGCCCAACGATGTGGTTTCTTAGGATACCTGCCCAAACATTCACCTTCTGGGGAAATTGGGTATGTGTTTCACAAAACAGGTGAGGATTTGCGTCACTCCAATACCTCACATTCTCTGTATTTACATTTCCATTCAGATAGAAAGTACTTTCGTCACTAAAACAAATTGTTTTGACATAGTCTGGCTGTTGGTTAGTTTTAGTCTCCATGTTTCCACAAAATTCTAGTCTTCGGTCTGGGTCGTCGTCTGAGAGTTGATGAATCATTTTCAATTTGTATGGATGAAATTTGTTTTTTTTCAACACCTTGTATACTGTATTCCAACCGACTTCACAGGTAGATGCAACGTGAGTTGTTGAAGAAGTAGGATTAACTATTACTTCTGCCAGTATATCAACTTTTTTCTCATCAGAAATTTGTGGTCTGCCAGATCGTTTCGCATCATTGATACTACCCGGTGTTTCAAACTCACGAAGAAGATCCCTCAAATAGGTCTTCGAAACGGGGCGATCGGGAAACCTCTCATTAAAAATGCGTTCTGCTGCATGAATATTCTGTCCAGTTTCACCAAGAATTAGGATCGCTGCTACTTTATCACCTAAAGCACGTACCATTTCGCTTCTTGAAGCACGTGAACGTTCGGCTCACAACAGTTCAACAAATTATTAAAATGTACAAAAATTTTAAAAGTACCAAAAGCTGCTAAAACAGTTAAACGTTATTAAATTATTAAATGTACAAAAACTTGGACAATCACAAACACGTCGAATTAGGGAGACTAACGAAAACGTCAGCTTATATGACAACTATCCAGAGGCGGAGCTTGAATTTGGAATTTTTGTATTAACTGATTTAATTCATCACAGCTTTGCGTTTTTTAAAAGCGAGTTGCCAAAACTGCTATAAACACGAACAAAATAAGTATCATAGAATAGGTTTTTTCGATACCTTTCAAAAGAGGTGTCGCTTGCCGTAGGGTTCCATTTAAAATTATTGGTGACGCCATCTTTGACGATTTCGTCATCTATCATCACTAGTAGCTTACAACCTTTAATATTCAGTTTCCAAATTTCACTTGTTTATGTATAATCGTTCCAAAAATAAGAGGGGGGAAGAGGACTTTTGAGAAGCACTGTATATTTTACCTGACGTGAATTTGAAACTTCCTCAAATTCCTTAATTTCTTCAAAATGCTCTTTACAACTTGGATTTTTTTTTTAATGAAGACTTCAAATGCAAAATTTTTTTCTTCAATCTATTTATGTGTCCAAATAAGTTGGCAATATTCTGCTGTTTTCCTTGTAGCTTCAAATTCAATTCGTTAAGGTGAGATGTCAGGTCTGTTAAAAAAATGTCTGCTAAAAATTGTGCATCTACCATTTGATTTTCCCGTTCCGTTGTGTTGGGCTTGACTTCCTTTACAGAAAATAGGAATCTCCTTGCGTAGAAAGAAGAATCGTTATACGGCGCTTAACCAACGAATATGGGTGTGACGTAACAAGTCCCTATATGTAGCATCTACTTCAGCTAAAAATAACGAAACTTTCTGTGAGTCAAAGCAAGATTGCCCCTTCTAATAATATTAGTTATTTTAATAACCACTTTCATGACATTCATTTGACGTAAGGATTGGTGAATAATACAATGTATCACAGGACAGTTGATGTTGTTCAGTTTCAAGAGTCCTGCAAATCCAATTTCAGTTCCTACTATAGCTCTGGCTCCATCAGTGACAATACAGGAACATCTATCGAATCACCCGTAGTCTGACACCACCTTATTTACAGCTTCAAAAATATCCGTACTCTTGGTTGTACCATGTAGGAATAAGATCAAGCATCTCCTTTGCTACTCTGGAGTCGTTTTGAATAGTTAGGATAAAAATTACATGCTGGCTAATGTCAGACAGATCAGTGCTTTCATCCAGGCACAGCGAAAAATATTTACATTCTTGCAGTTTTTTGGATACAAATTGCTTTATATGGTTCACGCGTATTGCAATTGTTTGATGCGACACTGAGACTGTTTCGAATTTTTCTGCAATTTTTGTTTCATTGAATTGTTTTGCCATTTTGATTGCACAATTTTTAATAAGTACTCCATTACTAAAAAGTTTCTTCGCTTTGACGATTTCCAGCGCTACTTCGTAAGAAGCGGCAACTTGCACTTATTATCAGTATCATACTTTTTTTAAAATGTTTGTTGTTTCAGTTTTCTCTTATAAGCCTTTCTTGACTCCCCTGTATATTGCGAAACGTTTTCTCGTGTAACTTATTGTGATGTCGTTTCATATTATGTTCCTTGGGAACCGATAGTACTTCCATACGAACGATGCACTGAAGTTTATTCACTCTCTGGTACTAAGATGATCAAATACGAAATAGAGTGGAATGATACCATGAGGATTTTAACTTCGAGTCATATTTTCATTTGCCTCATACAGGGTCTTTAAAAAATGCAGATACTTTGTTCACAAGAAAAAATGAGTGGAAGTCAATTTTTTCAAATGGAACATCCTGTATATTTCCACATTTTTGAGCTCTACATCCAATTTTAGATTGACTTTGTTCAGATGATCCTATTTCGATTTCGAACCGTTTTCGAAATAAACTGTTTCAAACAGAAACTGACGTGGTTTCCTTGTATTCATCACTTATTTTTTAAATCAAACAGATTTCGATCGATGTTCCTTCATCAGTCACAGGATAATAATTAAAATACTCTTCAACCATAAAATGAAACTTCTCTTCAAACAATAGTTTCATTAACGCTGACACACGAACTGAAAATAATTTCATGAATTAGTAAGTTAATTCAATTGACAGTGTATTTCAGAATATGTTTGAACACATCTCCACCTCTATTTAAACAAACATGTAATCTCTTCAAAATATTTTTATGTGTAGCGCTTCTGATTGAGTCTGGAGTTTAACTATTGAAAGCAGTTCTAACTCTCGATTTCATATCTCTCATTGTTGTTACTGGGTAGGAGTGAACCATATTTTTAATGGAACCCCACACAAAATAATCCAATGAACTGCCATCTGGTGCTCTAAGAGGCCAACGAAAAGTTCCATTATTACCAATCCATCTATCTTCGAAGATTTCAGTTGAAGCTTCGCTTACTGAACGAGAATTATGGGGTGGAGTACCATCCATTTGGTACCATACACGTTATCTTCCTGGCCTATTATTTAAAATCATCTGAATTCCATTTCTCAGTAAATCTTCATATTCTTTTGCATTCAAATAATCATCATAAAACACGATATAAAAAATTGACCCATTTTTTATGGCACGAAATACATTAAATTGCCATCTTTCTTGAAAACCCCTTTGGCGAACGACAAGGGGATTTTCGGGCGCCCAATAATGACTGTTGTGTCTATCGAAAACTCCATTTTTTGTAAAATTGGCCTCATCTGTCCATATTATATTGTCAAGGAAATGTTCATATTCTTGAGTCTTGATAAGCAACCATTCAAATAATTCCACTCTACGAGGCAAATCAGTCTCTTTCAGATGTTGGACACAGTAAAATTTATAGGGATGCCATTTGTGCGTATTAAGAATGCGATAAATTGTCACGTAGGGTATACCTATCTCCTTTTCAGCCTCGTATAGAGAAACATTTGGAAATGCATGAAAAAATCCCAATACTGTTATGCCATTGTTATCATCATCCACTTCAGGCTTTCTACGATTGCTTTTTGGACGGAAGGTTCCATTCAACCAACAGTTTTTAAGTAGTCATATTATTATTCGGCTTCGGAAGTTGTGGATATCTTTCATGAAATACCCGGCATGTTCTACTTGCAATTCTATTGCACCCACCATAAATTATTAATAAATTCAAGAAATCCTCATTACTGTAACCTAATCTTGACATTTCTCTATTATAATTGGTATCACAATCAGTCAAAACCACCAACGAAAGTTTGACGTTTCAAAATTGGATCATTCATTTTTCCAAAGCACACTATTAAAAAATATTAATTTGCAATGTTGTACGGTAGAGACACTCAATACCTCAATGCATACAAATTGTAACTTTTTTCCAAGGTACATATCAATTTCGAATTGACTGATTTGAGACTGTTGAAAAACTAAATCGAATAAAAATATTACGTAGTATAAAATAGATGTTAAATTTCAAAAATAAGTAATGAATACAAGGAAACCACGTTATTTTCTGTTTGAAACAGTTTATCTCGAAAACGGTTCGAAATCGAAATAGGATTATCTGAACAAAGTCAATCTAAAATTGGATGTAGAGCTCAAAAATGTGGAAATATACAGGGTGTTCTATTTGAAAAAATTGACTTCCACTCATTTTTTCATGTGAACAAAGTATCTGCATTTTTTAAGGACCCTGTATGAGGCAAATAAAAATATGAATCGAAGGGAAGATCCTCATGGTGTCACTTCACTCCATTTCGAATCTGATCGTCTTAGTACCAGAGAGTTCAAGATTATCAGCGTTTATAAAAGTACATGTTAGGTAAAAAGAAACGAAATTAATTTATATCGTCTAAACGGTAACAGATTGGTATAGGGGAATAGTACATAAAATTGTTGACAAAGTGATAAGAAATCATAATATGATATTATATACAGGGTGTTCCATTTGAAAAATCAAAGTAGTCGTTACTTTATAGTAGAAGCGGCAACGCCAAATCATTTTAGGCGTGTAGATCATATCAATTTATGAATACTGTGAAATTTTCAGGTTGATCCGTTGCCTGGTTTGCCAGAAACGTATAATTAACGCTCATCGTGAAAAACCCCTTCATACGTGCACGTGGTTTCTCGAATATTAGAGGGTAATCGAGCAAGATCGGTCCGATTTCCAATAACTTCGCTGCGACCTTCAATCCGTCGCCAGTGGCGTCACACGTTATTATATTTGTATTTTATTGTTGATGTAAATTGTGCATATTTCGTATTTGAGGGGAATTTATACATTTAGTGGCCCGCTCCGCGGGCCGCAAAAATGAGGTTACGGACCGCATGCGGCCCGCGGGCGTCATGTTGGACAGCCCTGATATAAAGCATCGAATGCCGTGATTCTTGGAAAGTTTACACGGTATTACGATTATATGGCGAGCACGCAAGTTTTGGATCTTTCGCCAAGTTTTACTATAAATTTTTCGGCTCGTTCCCATCGTCAGTGCAATTCTCAAGAATCTGGGCAATCACGATCCAATTCATATAAAATATAATTACTATTTTTATAATAATTCACTTATGTTGTGGTTCAAGTGATCTATTTCAGTGGATATTCATGTAGAAGATTCATTTGAATATTTTTTTATTCCTAGTTTGTGTGACCCTTCTTTTTATTTTCGTCACAGAGCACAATTGCATCGGCTTCTCTTTATTGTTCGGGAGCGGGCGTAGTCCTAATAGGCATGATTTTACTTGATTTGTATATGTGAATTTTGAGGCAGAACTAAGTACCGAAAGAATATTCAAAATATTAGAAATTAAACTATTTGATGGGTTCAATGATTTACTACTATGCATTTTCATTCAAAATAGATGAAGTGGAATTATTTGAGTTGCAAAGTCAAAGTTTATTCACAATTTACTTTTGGTAGCTATATATTTGGTTTACACTTTTGTTGGTATTGAAATACAGTTTTGGCAAAACTATGATACGAAGATTGATAGGAAAAATTATAATACTAGATCGTCCGGATATCTCGCCGCGAAATTATTGGACTGGTAGGACTGGCCCTTTGGTGACATTAAATGAAAAGATCTAACCTTAGGGGCTTTCGCCGCCCTTCCCTTTCTGTTGACTGGTATGGTGGGCAACGACTGTTGCTTTGGGGCCCGATTCTGGGTGATGACAGTTTTCATTTCCTCCCCAAATAATTTTCCGACGTGTGTGGGATCCTATCCCATAGGAAGTTTCATGCAATCGAATATGAACTGGATACGTGACATACGTAACTCTTTCCTATATGAAATTTGAGATAGAGTTGAGGAAAAAGGCCATGCAAATCTAAAATTAAAGTTTAGCAACATTATTATCAGTTCTTCAATGAGTTTACAAAGTTTAACTCCTCAAATGGGGCTGCTCAAGATTAAGACAAAACGAAAGTTCCCACCTTCAACAATAGATTGGCCATTTTTACACATTTACCAAACATTTACGGGGACACATAGCTTCGACGACGTTCAACAGAAAATGATCGATTCGCGCGTATCTCTTCGTTCGGAAACTTCGGTATCGGTTCTACCGTAGAACAATTTGGGATATTTTTTCTCGGTGGCGCCTCCTTCTGAGGTTGTGAATAAAATATCGATTTTTCCTACCTACAAGGTGGGCAAACATTCTCAAATTGATTCCTGATGCCGAAATGATTTTTTAAAGCTATTACATTAACACGTTTTTGCGTTTCGTATAATTTCTCAAATTAATCCCTACGTACGAAAGCTAACTTCTCTGACGATATAATCTACTGTTACATTCGGTTTTAGAAATGAAATTTCCCTAGGTGCGTTCTTGAGAGAGATTTCATGAACCATGGACCATGAATCCAAACCACCACACATTGTGAATAATTATGATAAGTAGACGAGGTTGAGGATTGAAAAGTGTCACGAGAATTAAAAAAAATGTCACGCAAATTCGAAGAAATTATATTTTTATCCATCTTGCACTTCCTGCTGTATTTGTTTGGGGTGATTCTCAGTTCAACTGCATTAATAATTGGTTTTGCAAAGGCTTTCTTCCAGCAGAAAATCTCTGCTGGGAATTTGGATCCGAATACCGGGTAGGCCACGAAATGGGAATAAGACGGCCTAAGTGTGTGCGTGGATGAGTTTAGTCCAAATAATTTCTCACGCCTTGTGCGTTATGAGTTGGGCTCAATAAACTATATATTAAATGGAATTTGGTAGTTACAGCACACGTTTTTCTTGGAATATTATTTTGGAAGGCTTATATCAGGAACAATAAACACGAATATTTTGTATTTGACAATGGCGTCATTGATAAATAATTGCTTGCTACATTTTTGCACAGCCTCCTAATACATTTCCGTATGGATGGCAAATGAAAAGGTATATCATAATCCAAGATTCCTTTTGACTTATCAGCGATTCTGGAGGACTTCAAAAATCATCCACAAATTATAGTTCATATAAAGATGAGAATAAAAAAATATCTAGAATAAAGTTATAGTTCAAAAATTAAAAAACACTCTTATAAAGCAATAAGGACTAAAATGTCGAAAATAATAAGAATAAAGCCATGGACCAAAATATTTTCTCCTATATAAAAAAAGCGTGAGATGCTGATATCAGTTATCTTAATATAATTAAGCCCCCACGCTTTTTTAAATGAAAGAACATTTTTTGCTCAATGACTTTATTCTTATTATTTTGAAGATTTCAGTCCTCATTGTTTTATAAGTGTATTGTTTAGTTTTTAAACTATAACTTCATTTTCAACTTCTTGGTCCATATTGCTACGAAAGACTAAAAAAGACTACGGGAGCAAAAGTCTTCGATTGATTCCTCCACATGAAAACTATAACAAAATTTTGGCAAATGTGCATTCGCCAAATTTAGAAATGTAAATTTTGCTATGAAAAACTAGTACATTCGCCATATCTATGGGTGCAGAATTTCAAACACTTCGGACACCTGGAAGTGGGTGAAAATTAATTTCAAAGATTCCATTACCTATACATTCATACATACATACAGGTGAAGCTAATGAAACGTAAATGAAAAAAACTATTGAAAACCTCAAACTATACAAAAAAAAAATATTTTCAGAATTCTGTTAGTTATTGAGCCCTATCACATGGAAAAATACATGGAGATCAACTTTTAGAATGATAAATCAAATACTTATCTGACGATTGATTGGTACGCAGTTCCTTTACGCGTCTTGCTCTAGGTGTTGACTGGTAGAAATCGTCACGTAAGAAAAAAACGTTATGCCTCCTCCATGCTACTTAGGATAGGTAGGATATCTATGCGAATACAAGTCGAATATCATCGTTGAGAGGTAATACGTGGAAGATATTTCTGTTTCTTTTATATTTCCATAAAACGTGTGTTTAGATGATAATATTCTTTTTTGGACATAATTTATCATGATTTTTGTATGCCGAAGTTGGATTAATGGTTAACATTGAATATGTGGCACGTTTTTGATATAATATAACGAATAGTATTATCAGGAATAAAATACCTCTTACTGTGGCGGAGGAGTTTGAAAAAAGGATAGATAGGTATAGTATTGCATGGTATAATGACAAATTGAATGTGATGGAATAGAAAACGTCAACTTTCAAAGGGAAAAATATTGAGAAAAAAGAACACAGAATGGTGGATACATGAGATTGATGGCAACATATTCTGGTATCTCGATATTTATTGATTCATTGAATCATTTGGAACCATGGAGGGACGGACCATAACGCTTTTTCCATTTCCATACGTGACGAAAATATACAAATATAAACAATCTAATTCTCCATATCGAATTACATTCGGAGTTGAAGAAAACCTGGCCAGTCGAGTAACCGAATGAAATGTGTTTAAAATTTTAGTACTCACAGCAAACATAAAATACAGAGTGATCCAAAAGTACTTTGACAAACTTCAGGAGGCGATTCCTCACAATATTCTGATATGAATTGTCGAGAAAAATTTATGTCTGGAAACGCTTCGTTTCCAAGATACAGGGTGTTGAAGTTTTATTTTTATTTTCGTTTTTTTATTAACTTTCGAAATACTGACCTTAATCAGACGAAAATTGGTATCGGGGGAATTTTTGGGGTGTCGAATTCGAACCTGATGTTATTATTGCTCTTACTCGTAGAGGGCGCCACCTACACTTCTTTTTCTTTTTTGAAGATTCATAACTTTTTTGAGCGTACTTCTAGCACATTTTTCAGTGAAAAAATCAATTCCTCTATCATATCTACGTAAGAAAGCAACCCGTGTTAGAAGTCGCTAGAAGCAACCGTTTTCTAGATATTTGGACATCAAAATTTCAAGCCGATTATTGGATAATCGATGCGAGTTGAAGTTATTACCATCACTTTGCATTTTTCACAAGAATGTTTAGGAAATAAATTTGACGTTTAAGTAAGTAGTTTTGGTAATTACATATTATGTGACAGTTCAACGTTTTGTTGTTTTCTTGAAGTTTCTGTTAGTTTGAAAACACTAATTTTGAAAAAATGGATTATTTAAACAATAATGCTCATTTAGCCGATTTGCATTTCGTTTATGGCCTTGCGGATGGCAATGCGCGCGAAACAATACGTATTTACCAGGAGCGATTTCCTAATCGAGTACTGCCTTCAGATCCAACAATTACCAGTGTCCACAGTCGTTTGGCAGAAACAGGTAGCTTCAAGAGGGCAGCTGATATTATGGGAAGACCAAGAGCAGTCCAAACCCCAGAATCGGAAAAAGCTGTTCTGAACGCTCTCGAGGAGAATCCAGAAACAAGCATGAGAATAATTGCTAAAGCTCTCAACTCTACTCAGTCCACAGTTTGGAGAATTATCCACGATCATTAATTTTATCCATACCATATTCGAAGGGTACAAGCTCTTTTGCCACGAGACTTTCCCCAACGCATTACTATGTGTCAGTGGTTTTGGAGAAAATTGACTGGAAATCCTCAATTTTCAGGATATGTACTCTTCACGGACGAGGCAAACTTCTTCAGAAATGCTATCACAAACTTTCATAACAACCATGTTTGGGCTCTGGGGAATCCGCACGCAGTTAGTGAAAGACATTATCAGTATCAATTTTCTGAAAATGTATGGGCGGCAATAATTGATAATTACCCGATTGGTCCTTTCTTCCTTTCGTTCCGACTGAATGGCGCAACTTACAGAGACTTTCTAGAAAATGAATTGCCGGGACTACTTCAGAATGTACCATTAGGAATTCGTATCCGCATGTGGTATATGCATGATAGGGCTACGGCCCATTTAAGCGTTGTAGCCAGGGAATTCCTTAACACTGTCTATCTAAATCGATGGATCGGTAGGGGTGTAGAAGAACCTAACCGAGGTCTCCAGATCTAAACCCGCTAGATTTTTATTTTTGGGGACATTTGAAGTCACTAGTTTATTAATAGTAGACGCCTGTGGAACAATAAGAAACACACCACTGATTTTTGAACGGGTACGAGATTCAATGACTAGAAGACTGAATGCCTGTATCTTTGCTGAAGGTCGACACTTTGAACAATTCAATTGAATACAATTTAGTTTCTTTCATTTTATTTCATTCTACATATTCAAACTTTCTTGAAATGAAATGTTGATATTTCTTGCAAATTTTATTAAAACAAATACAGATTTTGTACCCTCGATACAAAAATAACTATTTCAAACGAGTAAAAATGAATAGAATAGGTGGCGCCCCTTACAGAAAAACAAATCTACTAACTTGAACGTCAAATTCATTTCCTAAGCATTCTTGTGAAAAATTCAAAATAATGATAATAACTTCAACACGCATCGATTATCAAATAATCGACTTGAATTTTTCAAGTCCAAATATCAAGAAAACGGTTGCTTATAGCGACTTGTAGATATGATAGAAAAATTCATTGAGATGTACGCTCAAAAAAGTTATGAATTTTCAAAAAAGAGAAAGACGTGAAGGTGGCGGCGTCTACGAGTAAGAGCAATAATAACATCAGGTTAGAATTCGACACCTCAAAAAACTTATAAATATGGTCGTGTTGAGGAATGGACCCCGGACCTCTGGCTTGGTAGTCCCTCGTTTTACAGTAGCTCCGTTTGGTCTTTGAAATTATTCGTGTATTTGTAGCACATGAGCATTGTGGGATTGAATATCTCTATTGCACATGTGAGATTTCGGAGCAAAGTAGAAATTATATTTGTTATTTGTTTTTCTGATTTAAATCATACTAGAGTTATATCGTCTTATTATTGCAATTTTGCAATGAAGATTAGAGAAATGGAAAGTGCAGCAAATATGTGTAATACAAACTTAGAAAAGTAAGTTAATAAAATTGTATAACTTGATACAAGTATTTACTGTTTACATAAGTTCAATTTACATGTGATTCGAGTAGTATCATACCATAAATCAAGTGCGATTGAACTTAGGCGTAGTTGATTATTTTATAATTATGTCGATCAAAAATATTTTTGGAAAATTGGATTTTCGAAAGTTATTATCGAGAAGGATGGTCCAGATGAGAGTAAAGTTTCCAGCAACATTTCCTCACAAAAGTTACATGTGCTACTGTACTATATACGATTTTCTCCAGATTAAGTTTATAAAACCGCAATGTATTATGCTCTACAATAGCTTCATCAAGAGGAAATGAACTATATCGTGTTCCCAATACACCAAAGTTCATACACTGGAAAGCTATTTGATCATGGATTTCCATCAAGTATCAGCCGTATCTAATCAGAACAGCGAAACCCCAAACTAAGGAATAATCAAGCCATACTCACTTGCTGAATAGCCGTAGAACAACGCAGATCGTGATGAACATGAGGAACATAGCTACCAGAATTCCAATCATAGCAGGATCTACATATTTTTCTGGAGTGTATTTCGTTTGGACAACTGAAAATGAAATACATATTCATTAGATCTTGGTATACAGGAAGCCCATTAGTGACTTTGAATCAAGCATTAGTTAGAAAGTATTGAATTAACAAGGATAAAATGATTTTCTTACAGTTTGAGTTCTCTTTCCTAGTTTTTACATAGAAGACAAAAAGAATAACTCTAAAATCATTGGTATACGCAAAACCTCTCAATGACGTAACGTAAGCATTAACGAGTGCTAGATTTGTTTACTAAAAAAAATAAGTGCTAATGAAAAACTGAATTGCAATTTTTATTACCCTGATTTTCAAACTGATGTGTTTTCAGGAAAAAAGTAGACCCATTATACATTAACGTTGTATGGTTGATCATTACGAAATGTGACCATTCCATTCAGTGTCTCATTTCCAACCATTTTTCATCGAGCTGTCATATACTTTGTGGAAATGAGTTCGTTGATGGCTTCAATATCACAGAAGCTATTTGTTCAAGAAATCAATGTGGAAATCATTATTGGTGGCCGGACACACAATATTTCAAACCAAAATAATGGGTTGACTTCAAATACGCCGATAGTGAGAACTTGTTATTCAGGCTGATTCACGGTGGATGGTAGGTACAGTTTTGTGCATAAAAGAGTCGTACAAGGTTTGTATGGTGTAAACCTGCCTATGATGTTCCAGATGTCATAAAAAAGTAGTACACGTACACATTTGACTAAAATAGTTTCAATTTTGACACAACTTGTCAAAGTCGATAAGAAATTCAATTGAGATTGACAAGCCTGACTCACAATGGCTCATAACTGCTGTACGACTTTTTTATGCACACAACTGTACATTTAACGTCTCTCGTGAACCAGGCAACGTATCACGGATGGAGAGCATATTTGGACATTTTCTCCGCAACTAAAATATTTTCGACAAGTATTAGCAACTTTTATATTTCGAATGGAACAGTCTGTATATGATATTATTTTTGGGATCAATTTCCTAACAACTTCTCACGATATTTTCCTTGATCTATCTGTAACCGTTTTCGAAATGAAAATTAATTTGAATTTTTTCCGTTGGAAAACATGATCTTTAAAGATGCCGATCTTCTCCGAGAAAATGCCCCTATCTCCATTCGGTATTTGGTAAGAAAGCCATGATTACTATTTGACATCAACGTTCTGTTGTAATCTCGATAATATCGACATTTTCGTCCATTCAAAAGTTGAAAAGACATTCAGAAACGATGGAACAAAATTATTCAAACGAAGTTGTTATGAATTTGTTTATTATATTTGGCCAGTCTAGTGAAATTATCAGCAGGACTTGTAGAAAGTCCAACGAAATGTATCCGAATCTACCGCCAATGAATCTATGGCCAAGAAACTTCCGAAGACAACCAGATTGTTGTTTTGGCATATTTTCGGCATTTGCAGAGTCATCGATAAGAAGTGCTGAAGAAGATTCAGGTATATAAATAATAGTTTAAAAAAACTAAAAAACACGCTTTTATAGAACACCAGACTAAAAAAATAAAAAATTAGAAAACAATTTATTTTATTTTAAAGAAAAGCGTGGGGTGCATGGTATCGCCTCTGCCAACAATTACCTGTGATCTGGGACATTTCTTACTTTACTGCCCTAGGTGTGTAATGTACCATATAATTATTGATACCATGCACCCCACGGTTTTTTTTAAATAATTTTTTTTTTTATTATTTTTTATTTTTTTAGTCTGGTGTTCTATAAAAGCGTGTTTTTTAGTTTTTTAAACTATTATTTATTTCCTACTTTTAAGTGTGGTTTATTTAAAAAAACGTGTTTTTTTAGTTTTTTTTAAACTATTATTTTTATAATTTTTGTGCAAATATAAAAATGGAATATACTTATCAAATTAGGTAATCATAATCTCCGACCCCGAAAACCCCCACATACCCGCATTTTTCAATTTTTACAAAAGAATCATAATATTCGACCCCGGAAACCCCCACATACCAATTTTGAATAGAATCAGACCATAATCACAAAACTCGCCCACCATTTTGGAGCCGATATTTTGAATTTTTCTATAATGACAAAAAAATCATAATCTCCGACCACGAAAACCCTCAGATACCAATTTTGAAGCGAATCGGACCATAATCACAAAACTCGTACGCCATATTGGAGCCGCCATTTTGTTTTTTTCACACAAAAACTTCTTAATGCATTGTCACCGGAATTATGTACACCTGCCAAATTTCAAATCATTCGGACGTCTGGAAGTGGGTCAAAATCGCTCCCAAAGGAGTCGGTTACAAACAAACAAACAAACAAACATACAAGTGAAGCTAATATAAAGCGTGTAAAAATATCCTTCAGTTCAAAGAATTTTGCAAGAACATAACATGCATGATTATAAATTCACCAAAGTTCGAGTGATGAAGCCTCAAGACCCTAACAGAGAGTTGAATTTCGTGAAACGATGTTGGTACGCACCCAAGAAAATCATTTTTTTTTTAAATCAACTAATTTGGACTGACGAATTATAATTTTCGATGGGAAAAAATCGTCATTTTTGGTGCAGTGGAAATGCTCACATCACAGGAAAAATTTATTTCTAATGTTTTCCGAATGTTGATGTTGATGGATAACCAAAATGAGGTACATGATATACGGATTAAAATCCAGAAGATACCTGAATATTTTGGAAAATGGTGTAGAGATCTTTGCCACTCGAAAAAATAAACAGACTGTTGGTACCAACTGAACGGATCCTCCACACATTGTACGAGAGAGCGGAGTGAGCGGAGAACTTGAGGCTTTTTGATGATCGGAGGATAAGGAGTTTGGGATCGTGGAATTGTTCAGTGGGATCATCCAATCTTACTTCATCAGATTTTCATCTGTGAAACATGATTGAAGAAGAAGTTAATAAAACACCCGTTAATTCGAGAAACTAGTTGTTAAAAAGGAATACCCAAGCATTTGATGATTTGGATCCGAATGAAATCAGATCTGGCATGACAAAAGTAGTCAACAGTTGCATTTTGAAGTGCTTGGAAGTAAACGGCCGGCGTTTCGAACATGTTTTGGACTATCCCACATAATTGTTGTGGTGATTTTATATATTTTTTTTATTGTCCAAAGATCATGAACAAAGTCATAAGCATTTCATTTGAATAAATTTGTTTCAACGTTTTTTTTTTGTATTTTTTACTTCTAAATGGAAGAAAATGTCGATATTATTATGAGAAATAACACAACGTTAATGTCTCATGAAAATGATTACCTACTTACCAAAAACCGAATAGATATCCGCTTCGAGGGACATTTTCACAAATAAATGCTCATAGTAAGATATACATACATATATAAACGGCAAATTTCAGCAGCTTTCTGGATCAGTAATAATATCCAGGGTTCCATTTGAAATAATGCATTTTTATTAAATTTTTCAAGCAAACGAAATAATAATAATACATTTATTGCACACATCATTTTATAACATTTAGAAACAAAATATATATACATATAAATCTGTAGGTAGGTACCTATGTGATGAGCAATTGGCCTTTGGTTCAGATTCCTAAGTTACCTCGCATCTGATCTTCCACCCAGGCCTTCATTTGAGAAAAGTCATGTTCATAGGGCTGAGAAGAAGGATGAGATCAGCGAAGTAATGGCGGAAAAGAGAGAGAGAGAGAGAGAAAGAGAGAGAGAGAGAAAGAGAGAGAGAGAGAAGAGAGAGAGAGAGAGAGAGAGAGAGAGAGAGAGAGAGAGAGAGAGAGAGAGAGAGAGAGGAGAGAGAGAGAGAGAGAGAGAGAGAGAGAGAGAGAGAGAGAGAGAGAGAGAGAGAGAGAGAAATTTGAGAGGCCGGAAAGGCAAAGAGAGTAAACGTTATTTAAGTAGGACATAAGACAATGGTGACACTAACAGAAAGAGATGAAAGATTATTTGTGAGTCATAATGACGTATATGGACATGTCATGGCCACCATTCTCTCTGGACAGTGGCGGACTGGCGCACTCCGCACTCTGGTATCTGGGAGTTATAGGCTCTTGAATGTATACCACTCTGTATGTTATGTGGGCCACCTGTACGTCACTATGATGGGTTAATGCTACAAGATTCTGATTGAATAGAGCTTATTCAGATAACGTTTACTCTCTTTGGGAAAAGTGCAAATTTTTAACATTTCATCCGATTCTCGATGCGAATGCTTCGTTTGTATCACTTCAGTTTTGCTGAGCAAAAAATAAATGATTTTTGAATGTATTTTTGAAGGTACTGATCGTAAGGTCGAAATAGTTGGGGTTCTAGGTGTTCATGTAATTGATTGTATAAGACATATTATATGAGAATGAGCACTTGAACAATTCTTTTTGGTGAGCAGGAATACTCAAAATCAATTTCCTTCTTAAATTCGAATTCTATAAGTTGAATGATCATGTAAGTAGGAAGGATTTTCATACTTGATGATTTGAAAGAAAGTGCAGGCTGTGTGTAGGCGTCTGCGGTTGCTCATGTTGAGCCCCATTAAATCTTTTAGATTGTGAGAAATTCTGGATCTACTTCTTATACCAAAAATAAGTCTCATACACGATTTTTGTAGTTATTGTATTGTTATCTAAACAATTATGGCAGACCACATCGCAGTGATTGAAGTGGGACAAAACTAGTGAATTGCATATTTTTTTGACCCCTGTACTTAAGAATTTTCCTTTGCGGATATATCAATTTCAGAGATGCATAAGCAGTTTTGTGAATCTAAGCTTGGAGTCTATAATATGCCCTACATTTTTAGAGTGAGGCTTGAAATTTATTTTGAAATCTGCAATTTTCAGATCGTAACTTTTTTCCTGCTCGCAAATATTTTCGGTCCCGACTTGTTGGGATTGATTTTTAACATATGATCTGCAGATACTTCAAAAAATTGCACTATTGATACATTTTCCGGCCTCTGCGAGATTTGGTGGATCAAAGGAGAAATATTGAGAATCATCTGCGTATAAATGGTAAGTGCAGGATTTCAGTTTTTCAGTGGAAATGGATATGTAAAGGGTCTGAGACAAAGGTTCTTAAAGGTTGCCTTGTGGTACCCCTGAATTTATTTCCTGCAAAGTTCGAGGATGTATCGCTCAGAGTAACCTTTCCAAAATAGTGCAACATAGAGAGTAGTATTCGGTGATTTATAATGTCGAATGCTTTGGAGTAGTCTGATGATATTAAAATTGTTACTTTGTTTCCATTGAGAGCTATGATTATATCATCGACTATTTTTGATATTGATGTAGGGCAACTGTAGCCGCTTCTAAAACCAGATTGTTTTAGTGGTAATATTTTATGTTGATCAACGTAAGAACTGAATTGATTTTCCATTATTTTTTTAGAATTTTTTAAAATATGGGAATAACGCTGATTGATCTCAAGTCATTATAACTCTGGGGATTACTAGTTTTTGCTATGGATATTACTTTTGCACTTTTCCATAAGTTGGGAAAGTAATTTTGACGTATACATTCATTTATAATGTGAGTAATTATAGAATATCATGGGGGGTCCACGAAGGTTCATAATCGTAATATTTATTCCATCATCACCATAAGCCTGCGATTTTATATTATCAATTATTTCAGAAGTTTCAATTTCGTTATTCAATAGGAAAGTGAACTGTTTGTTCAATCCTTCTTTCAGGTTGGAGTTTAAAAAAATCATTGAGTGTTTATTCGGTTGACCCCCATTAGTACAAGAACTCAGGAAAAATTATTAATAGCTTCAGCGTTTTTCAGTTGCTTTGGTAGTTCTTTGTTTCTACTCGTAGTGACATTCAGTTTCTTAAATTCGTTCCCATTACCCTCTTGATATCTGTGTTATTCAGTTTGAAATCAAAGTATGCCTTTCTCTCATTTTTCATAGCTCCGCTGGTCAGATTTCTCAATTCCTTATAGTATGACCAATGCTGTGGGAGTTTTGAATTTTTGAATCTAGCTAGAGCTTTTATTCTTAGTATCTACTTCAATTTGATGTTGTCAGTAATCCAAGGAGTGTACTTACAATTTTTTGGTGAATATTTTATTTCTGGAGCATGATGATCAAGAATTTGAAGGATACATCCATTTACCTATTATATTTTGTGATCAATATTGACCGTGTTATAAATTAAGTACTGGGATAGATCAGCCAAATCGCTTCTGAATCTATCAATATTCATTTTCTTGATATTTCTATTTTTACCTATTTGATTTTGTGGTTGTCTACCATCACCAATGTGAAATTTGGCCTGTATCAGTGCATGATCTGATATATTACACCCACAAACTTTCACTTCGGAGATATCTTCACAATTCGAAATAATTAAGTCTAATAATGGGGAGCATGTACTAGTTATTCGTGTAGGTTCTGTGACAATTTGCCTAAAATTGAAAATTTCCAAAATAGAGGAAAACCTATCCGTGTTGTTTGTATTGAGATTAAACATATTTATGTTGAAGTCACCCATGATGATGATATCATTATGATTAGAGAAAATATTCGTGAAGATTTCTTCGATTTTATCAAAGAACAATGAAATGTTTGAATTTGGTGGTCGGTAGACTACGCCTATAGCAACAGAGTGTTTTTTTCCCATAATTTTTTTCATCCAAATACACTCTACATGCTCACCACATTAGCTATCATTTTGAACCACCCTGTAATGAAGTGACTGGAATGTAGTTAACGCGTGGGAAACTCCTTACTGAATCAAATTTCGGTATCAATTGTATCACTGAGCTCAAAGCTGATATCTTCGATATCATGTTTTCCGACGAAAAAAATTAAACTAATTTTTATTTCGAAAACACTTACAGATAGATAAAGGGAAATATCAGGAGAAGTTGCCAGGAAATTGATGTAGATCCTAAAAATGATATTAAATATCTGATATATCAAAGTTGCTAATACTTTCAAATAGAAGTGGCCACACCGCATTTTCAAAAATAGTTTAGTTGGGTAGAGAAGGTCCATATGCTTCGCATCCATCAAATTTTCAGAGTGATCCTTTGCCTGGTTCACCAGAAACGTCTAATGTGTACCATCCAACGGGAATCAACCTGTATGATAGATCACACAACAAACATAGAAGTATTTCATTGGAAATGAACTATTGAACGCTTGCACCTACTTACTCCAAAAGTAAACTGAAAGGAATCACAAAATTGAAGAAATGAAGAAGAAAATAATTGAACATAAGTTATTATTCGTGAGAGAAAGATAAAATCTATTTCTGTATGTCTCATTCATTGATTAATTTACTCAAGGGCGAAAAGGAGATAATACAAATTTTACATATGGCTATGAGAACGTATTGGAGGTTATGATAAGGTGAATATTGTTACGGGATATGAGCGGGGTGCGCCCCTGGGCTGGTTGCCAATGACATCATGCGCCACTGGAAATTTCGAGAAACGACCGTTAGGAGTGACGTCATCTTCCAGACCTTTCGATAACGGCAATTCGAAGACTCGAGAAGAAAACCGACCGTAAGCGATGACGTTATGGAACATTCCCGATCGCCGCTATTCCAGAACTTTCCGCCGTCCTATACCGTGCTTTTCTTTGATGTTCCTCCCCTTTTATTTTTTGAACGGGTCAACTCAAAAAATTTAAACTTGAGATAATGAAATTGTGGCATGAATACTATTTTTTGGAGTAAAATTGACAGATGAAACTTTCAAGATGGCGACTGGGCGCCATCTGGGTCGAAAAAATTGAATTGAAAGGGGGTCTTGTGACACATCCTTTTGAAGCTCCTGACGAATACTTCACAACCCTATAATATGAAGTCAATATCTTCACCTACTACAGAATGGCGGAACATTAAATAAATGCCTGAATACATCAACGTTTAACTTCATAATTTGAGGAAAAAAGCTGAGATCAGTTCAGAGGATGCTTGAAATGGTTGCCTTGAACTGCTTGACATTAGAATAGCCTAAACGATATTTCACGCCGAACATAGTAACGTCGATATTTCTACAAATATTTATTATTTTCTGCCGTATATCCAATATTGGAGCAGGTTCAGTTTCGTACACCTTTTGCTTCAAATAGCCTCATAAAAAAAGTCTACAGGTGTCAAATCTGGCGAGCGGGCTGGCTATTCCGTAGGACTGCGACGGCCAATCCAACGACCGGGGAAAGTATTATCCAAATAGTTTCTCACTTGTCCGTAGTAATGTGGTGGTGCTCCATCTTGTTGGAATACAATATCCATATAGATTTCATTGGGACCCGCTTCGACGATTTCGGTGATTAGAGGGTCAACAGTATTTTCCAGCATATTCAAATACAGTTCCCCTGTTAAATTTTGTTCAATGAATAGAGGTCCTACGATATGGTTTCTCAATATTCCTGCCCAGACGGTAATTTTTTCTGGATATTGAGTATGAGTTTCCCGGAAAATGTGAGGGTTGGTGTCACTCCAATAACGGCAATTTTGTCTGTAAACCTTGCCCTTGAGATAAAATGTAGATTCGTCACTGAAACAAATATTGTGGAGATAGGTGTGATGCCTTGCAATGGTTGCCGTCATAATTTCGCAGAATTCTGTTCTTCGATCAGGGTCATCTTCAGTTAACTGGTGTACCACTTTGATTTTGTATGGATGATACTTATTCCTTTTCAAAAGTCTCCACACAGGACACACCTCACAAACATGCGCGAAGGAGGAAGTAGACTGTTGAGGATTTACTATTATCTCACCAATTATTTGAACTTGCTGTTCCTCCGGAATGGACGGATGACCTGGGAGCTTTCTGTTCTGTACACTACCGGTAGTTGTAAACTTGGTTACAAGTTCCCTTAAATATTTTCTACAGATAGGACAATTTGGAAAACGATCATTAAAAATTCTTTCGATTTCGTGAAAGTTACGCGTCGCACCGTAAATAAAAATCGCTTCGATTTTTTCTTCCAATGGACGAGAATTTACCATTTCAGAGATAGTTCACGTGGTACCTATTCACTAGTAAAACCGAAAACTAAATGAGAATATTTTAACTGAACAATGATGTTCGTTGTCGTACCGACATTTCTTGTCATTTTTTGTTTAAACAAAAAATAACCTATCAAACCTTATCGGGTTGTTGGGATTGCCATACGGCAGAGAAAAACAAATATTTCTAGATGTATCGATATTAATGTGTTTGTATGCAGGTAATTATTGAATGTTCCGCCATTTCGTAGTAGTTGAAGATATTGACTTTATATTCTAGGGTTGTGAAGTAATCGTCAGGAGCTTCAAAACAATGTGTCACAAGACATATCTTTCAACTTTTTTCCCAGATGGCGCCCAGTCACCATCTTGACAGTTTCATCTGTCAATTTTACTCCAGAATATAGGGTTCATGCATCAATTTCATTATCCCAAGTTTCAATTTTTTAGTTGACCCGTTCAAAAAATAAAGGGGGTAAACATTAAAGAAAAGCACTGTATAAAGCGGGTCATATGCTACAGGCGAGAGGTCAGAAGTCGGCAGTCAGTCAGAAGGTAGTCTTGGAAATATTGTTGAGCATTGTGATTGTGAACAAGTATTGTATTATTGTTACCATTGATTTGTGTTTCAAAGTGAACTCTAAAGTGGAATTTTACCTAGGACATGACTAAAACTCCCTGGGGCTGTGAGGGTATGTTCAAAGATGATAATGAGTGATCATCATTCATTTTGCCTATAGAGTTGAGTAATTCCGGAGAAGTTTTTTGATCTCAATCATCGTTTTAAATTAACGCGGCCTGAACTTGATGAAAATTCATATTGATTGATTTTCACTGTCAATAATTGAGTTAACCACACTACTAAACAAGTTTCGCCATATAATAGCTCCTTCAGGAATAGATAATATTCATTAATTACAATATTCCATGTTGAAGAAGTAGAGCAGGTAGTAGGTATACAAATGTAATCAAGAATATTAGGGATATTGCGATTGGTTCTTGAATAGAACGGGGATTGAGAAGAACGGGTATTCGGGATATATCCGTTACCTGTTTGCTCTTCGGTATAACGAATTCATCAAATGAGAATTGTTTGAAATAATCTTTCCATCAACTGAATGCTGTGACTTTTTGTATTTATTGATTTCCAAACTTTCTAGATGGTCGAGATCACAACCTTTCTTTTCTCTATTTAATATTTCAAAATCGTTTGAGGATCACTGTTTAACATACTTTTCAGATTTCTTGGTTTAATCTTTATTGTTTTACATAAATTATCATTCGTTTTGTTTGCGATATTGATGTTCTGGTTTTGAAATAATATTATCCATTAGGTTTGAACTATAACTGTTGTTTATTTCAATATTTTATTATATTCGAATCTCTATCAAAGAGTCCCTGAAATAATAAACTGAAGAACAGGTATAAATGGAATTGAAAATTACAGTTTTAAAATATACAAGACTAGTTGGAACAATATTGGAATAAAACCATTACGAATTCAAGAATTCATGTACACTGAAAATCAATTTTTTATGAGGAAGTTTTTCATCGTTATCTAAAAGTTTGTATCATTCTGAACTCAAGTTATTATTAAGTTTCAAATCTAATGAATTTGATTTGGACTTATTCAACCTGAAACGAAGTGATATTAGGTTGGCCGATCTCGTTTTAAATTTAAGAATATCTGAAGACAAAGTATAACTTTTTCTGTTGTAGTGTAATCCACAAGCAGTTTGATATATATATATATATATATATATATATATATATATAATATATATATTATATATAAATATATATATATATATATATATATATGCAAGATGCACTGTTAAAAATGTTATATAATTTTAAAATATTTAATAAAATAATATAATAAAATTATTTTTAAATTATCGGGAATTTAGTAAAATTACAATACAAATGTTGTAATTTTATTAAACAAATTTGATTGAAAATGTTTTATAATTTCATATGCTGCATTGTAAATTCACTACACAATTTAATTCAACTCAGTTTCGAAATATTAAAACATATTTGTTGCATTCTTACTGGACATCTATCAGAAATTTGTTTAGTAATATTACAATACAGGTGTAATTATGTTAAAAAAATTTGATTGAAAATATTTTGTCATTTCAGTATATTGCATCGTAAATTTAGTATACCATTCAGTTGATTTGTTGAAAACATAAACAGGATGTTCATGAAATCAGATGTGGAATCATCTGCGAATGAAAGATAAACTTTAGTCACTATCTTCCATCAATATTCAATTGAGAAAGTTTCCCTTTTCACCATTCAGTTCTTATTAAAAATTGATAAGTAAAGCGAACACATGGTCAGATGACTACAGATTTGAGTACCATGAATAACTACTGATATCAAATTATTAAATTAATTATTGTTGAATTACTCACCAACAATTCCTGTTCTCTTAACTTTCAACAAATGGCCTTCGATTATAACCAATAACTTCCAGTTACTTTAGCAATAGTTTCACAAGTATTATTAACTTCTCCCTATTCAAATAGGTGATTTTTTATTAACAAACAATGATAATTATGGAAAAATTATTACTTAAAGTTGCTTGCTTTTTGTGGATTGTGAAATAACCAAACGCTTCCTAATTCAAGTAACACAAAACAGTAATTTTTAGTAACGAAATCGCAGCGTTGTCTCGAAACGCCGGGAAAATAATAGACAAAGTTCCAACACGCATAGGCTACCAACGTTTGATGCGTAAATCTGAGTAGAGAATCAAATCACAAACAATGTTTGTAAATTTAAAAAACTTTTGACTGGAAACCAACCAACAATTCGGTAAAATTACAAAACGCATAAGAAAAATATTTTTTCAGTGAAATTACAATACATTATGTAATTTTCAAGTCAGAGTTGTAGAAATTTTCGAAGACTTCAGAGTAATTTCAGTTCCAATATGGGTTTGTTACTCTACAAAAAAATTCTAGTAAACGAATCACAAAAACTGTTTGTAAATTTCAAAAACTTTTGAGTGGAAACCAACCAACAGTTTGGAGAATTACAAAACGCGTGAGAAAAATATAAAACATTCAGATAAATTACAATACATCATGTAATTTTCAAGTCAGAATTATAACAATACTTAAAACATTTTTAAATATTTAATGACTTCAGAGCCAATTCAGTTTCAATATATTTTTGTAACTCTCCAAAACATTGTAGTAAATCAAGTCACAATGTTTGTAAATTTTGAAAACTTTTGATTGGAAACTGACCAACAGTTCGGTAAAATTACAATACGTATAGGGTTACTACATGAAGATTGTAAAATTACGACTCATCTTAGTAGGTTTCCTCACATGTCTTGGTATATTACTCGAATTGTATTATATTTTGTATTGGCGATACACTGATTTGTAATTTTACTCATATGTGGTAATTGTAAAACAATTCTGATTTCACAAACATTTTTAACAGTGTAGTATCATCATTCACATCTAGGTGACTGGTTGACGACAATGATCTCTCAAGCCCTCACCAGCTAGTAGACGTATGGCCTTTTTTGGGATCTGAATTTTTTTTGGGCATTTCTAGGATTACCCTATAAAATGGTGCCATAACAGATACGGAAGTGAAATAAACCAGAATATTTTTGCCTCAGTACTTCAGTACTCAAAACACATCGTAATCTTTTCATGAGAGTACACTGGAAAGAAGTTTGCAGTGAGAACTAGAAATATATTGGTTATTGCTGAAAATAATCAATTGTTGCTTTTTATCAGCATTACGTTTCAGGAAACTGACAGAGAACCAGTTTGTAGCAATGGCAATTGAGTTGTTAGCTAAATTTGTGATGCTGGAGGAATATGATGGAGAACTGATTAGTGACGTATCGTCAGCAAGGAGTATAGTAGAGGTCTTGTCTAAGATGTGTTGATAAATATCATTAATATAAATGATAAAGAGTAATGGCCTAAGGACCGAACCTTGAAGAACTCCATGCGTTATGGTTCTGAGGTCAGATGTCGTATTACGCATTTTAACCAGCTGCTATCTGTTGATTGAATATGATGCCATGACTTTGAGAGATGTTCCCATAATTCCGTGGGATGATAATTATCCCAACAGAAGGTCTCGTGCCTTGGACCAATCGCACAGAGAAAGAATGGAATGCTGCTTATTTTCCAGGACCTCAACAATATCTCGTATGACCCCCAACAGAGCCCTCATTGTGGACTTATTCTGATGAAAACCAAATTGATTGTTGGACAAGAAGTTATTTGATTCAAAATAGTTTGTTAGCCTATCATTCGATATAATTTCTATAATTTTGGAAAATGTATTACCTATTGAAATTGGAAGATGGTTATGCACAATCTCAGGGTTAACTTTTGTGAATAAGAGTGAAACACTGGAGATTTTGAATAGATCAGGATCATGAAATCAACTTATGGCTAAAGTAGAATATCAGATGTCTCCTCAATAAATAACGCATTAAATTCTAAGGCATCTTCAGAACCAGAATTATAAAAAAATATCCTATTTGTCCAGTCGTTTCTTTCATTACAGCACAGTCAGTGAAACCCTTTGGAAAATGAATCGACTCGATCGGAAGATATTGTGATTGAGTTCCAATATTCAGCTTGAAAAACAGTTACGAACTGATTGATAAAATCAGGAACACATGGCTTTCAGGCAACTTCAAACTTATATCCTTTACTGCTCAAAGTTCATTTCCTAGTAACCCGGCAGGAAAAACTTCCATAATGGTAGATAATCTCCTGGTCAGGAACAATGTCAATTATTGAATAAGAAATATTAGATTCACCCACAGTTACCTAAATGAACGACTGATAATGGGTAATCCCTTGAGTCTTTTATAACTCGAAATATGGACAACTCAAAATTTCTCAAACTGGTACAAATATGTGGACGAAATTTTAGTGTGTTTTGTGGAAACTGAAAGCCAACTAGAAAAGTTCTTCGACTTCACCAATACAATTCACTCTTATTAAATTCACAAAGGAAATGGAAAAATAATATTCTTCAAACTTTTTGGACACGACTATAACAAAGATCAGTAATGAACATAATATTTGAAATAATTCATAAACAATCATATACATACATCATAATACACAGTTAGCCGCATATAACAGGATGATACGTAGACTAGACAACATTCCTATATCCGAAGAAATTTTAATTTGAAAAAATGTTATTAACAAGGAAACCGGTTATAGTTCAAACCTAATGAATATTCTTTCGAAAACATTTATAAGAAAGCTTTACAAGAAGTGTTATTCACCTATTGACTGAAAAACATTGTTTCTCAAACGATTTTGAAATATTACATACAGAAAAGAAAGGTTGTGAACTCGACTTTCTAGAAAGTTTGAGAATCAATAAATACAAATAGTCATAATATTTGCTTAATATTCTTATTTCGGTTTCTATATCAATTACTCATTCATCATGGAACACCATGATTTTTGAGGTAGTTTGATCTCCAGTTGAGGAAGCCGCTCTATAGCAAAACAGTATTGATTTTAATATAAATCAATATTGAGTTATTCATGATTCCGTTAGATTTTTATTCAATATTTTTCTTTTTTTTAATATTTCCCTATATTGTTTCGCTTTTTTATGATCTTTCCGATCTCTTTCTGTTTTCCTTAATCGTGATGAATATCTCTGATAGTTTGATTTGTTTGAAAATATGAACAAATTGTTCATAACCTCAAATGTTTCCTTTTTCGTCTTTAATAGTTTTCTGACCCCCATCGTCTTCATGTGACGTTGTATAGAATATCATAACAAAAAATACAATATAAATGTGAAGTATAGCCGCTGATTCAATTCTAGAAATCTGTGTCACATCTCATGGGAACGTCAGGTGCAGTGTTGCGAAATTGTTTTCTGTGTGGAATCTGAATGTAACTGGGGTCGGGACATTCTCTCGACCTGAGGAAAGAAACAAAAGCAAAATAACATATTCCTCTTCTTCACCACTGGATGTCTGCGTTCTCAGCATTCCACACGGATTTTACTCAGAATATGAATTGATAATGAGTGGATTAACAATGTCCTCGCATATAAGGGGTGGGCATACGAAATATATGTTACATGCGATATATAGAAGAATATCATGTGTTTTTTGTACTAGAAAGTAAAAAGTCGGAAATTGTGGAAAGCTTTGATATTGCGATGGATACGAGAGGGTCAAGTTCTCATACGGACTCGATACTAATAGTTATTCATTTTATGAGTGTCTCATCAGTTATATAAAATACGAAATAAAAGTAACAGAGAGCGTAGCTCGTGTGTTTTATATGCTAAAAGACATAAAAAATGCAATACAACATTGGTATTTTGATCCTCTATTACGAATGAAGAAATCGTGTTTGACCTAACTTGATTTGGAAATTCCGTCCCTGAAGGGGTGAAAATAGGACAGTGAGTTTGTAATAGTTGTCAAAGAGCATTATTTTTGCTGTCAAATCAAGTATGCCACCCAAACGAGATAACGGAAAACGGGCTAACGGGAATTCACAGACATAAGAAAAACATAAGAAAAAATACAAATTCCACGCGGACGAAGTCGCGGGTACCAGCTAGTTACAAATATGGGTAATATAGCATACTGTATTTTTTTCCTACGTTCATAAATATATAAACCTCAACCAATTCTATTTTTTAATGACATCGATACTGATTGTGTTGATTATATTCCCTCTATTTTCACAGGCAACTGAACGGGAAAATATTTCCAAAACATTTTTATCAACGTTTACCAGCTTTGTAGGATTGATATAAAATTTTCGACACTATGATTGTTGTACTTACTTTCACATTCTACTCGACCATCAGGTTTAACCACAGGCTGCTTGTCGAACCGGCAGATGCAGATTCCTTCTTTGCATTCGGTTTGGAAATTCACAGCTTCGCATTGTGCTGTGAACGCACAGGACTCATTCACACGAACAGCTGGAAAATCAATATGAAATATAATTTGAGGTATACGTTTCAGTCTACAAAATAAATTAAATGGAGTGACCCATGTCTGTTTCGTACTTCAATCGAATTAACATGAAAATCTCAAAAATTGAAGGTGTTCTGTAGTTTCCCTTCATTATACATTATCGAATATACTGTATAATGATATAATAATATATGTTTATTCACCAAAAAAATATACATTTTTAAGTAAAACTAATTCAACATGTAAATAAATTCCACGGAAGCTGATATTTTGGCATCAGCTTGTATGTGGCGTTGCATGTTCTTTGTATATGTGCGATATAAAAATATGTACAGATAACAATGAATATATATGAAAATAGTAAAAATAAAATAGTCAAACAATAGAAATACTAAAAATAAAATAGTAAAACAGTAGAACGAATGATATGGAGTAGAGACTACGAAGCGATAACAATATTAGGTGATTATATCATATTTATACGATTAGAAAAATGAATATAAAGAAATAATAAATCTTGGGAGAAGGATAATATACAGTGCTTCTCAAAAGTCCCCTCCCCCCTCTTATTTTTGGAACGATTATACATAAACAAGTGAAATTTGGAAACTGAATATTGAAGGTTGTAAACTTCCCTACTAGTGATGATAGATGACGAAATCGTCAAAGATGACGTCACAAGGCCATTGTAACCAATAATTTTGAATGGAACCTTACGGCAAGCGACACCTCTTTCAAAAGGTATAAAAAAAAACTATTCAATGATACTAATTTTGTTTGTGTTTATGGCAGTTTTAATGGCTCATTAGTAAACATCAAAATTTAAATTCCATTCAGTGTGATATTGATTACAGATTTGAGAATCAGTATCTACTTAAAGAAATTGCTCGAAGTGACCTCCATTTACTTCCTGACAGTGAAATATCCTATTATTAAACTCTTCTCGTACTTTTGCAAATGTGTCTGCGGAAACAGCCTCACATTCTGCAACAATACGTTGTTTTAAAACGTCAATATTGTCAGGTTCAAAGGCGTAAACATTCGATTCAAGGTACTCCTACAGAAAAAAATCCAAAGGTGTGAGGGGCGGTGATCGAGCTGGCCATTCCGTTGATCCTCGTCGTCCAATCCATCTACCACGATACTCCTCATCCAAATACCGTCTTACTGCACCGTAATAGTGTGGAGGAGCACCATCCTGTTGGAATGTTATTTCCAAATTGCCGAATTCATCTGGATTATTTTCCAAAGTTTCAACGATTAACGGTTCTATTGCGTTTTGCAACAGCTCCAGATAAACCCCACCAGTTGAATTAGTATTTAAAGAAAGAGGCCCAACGATGTGGTTTCCCAGGATACCTGCCCAAACATTCACCTTCTGGGGAAATTGGGTATGTGTTTCACGAAACAGGTGAGGATTTGCGTCACTCCAATACCTCACATTTTGTGTATTTACATTTCCATTTAGATAGAAAGTACTTTCGTCACTAAAACAAATTGTTTTGACATAGTCTGGTTGTTGGTTAATTTTAGTTTCCATATTTTCACAAAATTCTAGTCTTCGGTCTGGGTCTGAGAGTTGATGAACCATTTTTAATTTGTATGGATGAAATTTGTTTTTTTTCAACACCCTGTATACTGTACTTCGACTAACTTCACAGGTAGATGCAACGTGAGTTGTTGAAGAAGTAGGATGAACTATTACTTCTGCCAGTATATAAATTTTTTTCTCATCAGAAATTTGTGGTCTGCCAGATCGTTTCGCATCTTTAATACTACCCGTTGTTTCAAACTCACGAAGAAGCTCCCTTAAATAAGTCCCCGAAACGGGGCGATCGGGAAACCTCTCATTATGCGTCCTGCTGCATGAATATTTTGTCCAGTTTCACCAAGAATTAGGATCGCTGCTACTTTATCACCTAAAGCACGTACCATTTCGCTTCTTGAAGCACTTAAACGTTCGGCTCACAACAGTTTAACAAATCATTAAAATGAACAAAAGTATTAAAAGTACCAAAAGCTGCTTAAACAGTTGAACGTTCGATCAACAATACACAAATTATTGAATGTACAAAAACTTGGACAATTACAAAAAAGTCGAATTAGGGAGACTAACAAAAACGTCAGCTTATTTGACAACTATCCAGAGGCGGAGCTTGAATTTGGAATTTTAGTATTAACTGATTTGATTCATCACAGCTTTGCGTTTTTTAAAAGCAAGTTGCCAAAACTGCCATAAACACAAACAAAATTAGTATCATTGAATAGGTTTTTTCGATACATTTTAAAAGAGGTGCCGTTTGCCGTAGGGTTCCATTTAAAATTATTGGTCACAATGGCCTTTTGACGTTATCTTTGACGATTTCGTCATCTATCATCACTAGTAGGGAAGTTTACAACCTTTCATATTCAATTTGCCAAATTTCACTTGTTTATGTATGATCGTTCCAAAAATAAGAGGGGGGGAGAGGACTTTTGAGAAGCACTGTATATTATCCTTCTGAACAACGTTTACTTTGTTTAAGTGGTTACCTCCTTTCCATCCTAAGATATCATAACTTGTATTAACGCATAGTAAATAAATTTTAAATGGCTAGTATCTAGATATTCTTCCAAAATTTTCAATCTAGTCAATAATCCTCTACTCTGTTTACCAAACTTTTTATATGGATATCCCATCGCATATGCCTGGCGATCATAATGCATATGTACTTTATCTATTCACATTCTGGGATAGCTCCTGTATTGAGACTAATGATCCTAGGTTCGGTAAGTTGGTGGCATATGGGGAGAATGGGAGGTATTGGTTTTTTTTTTTACATTTAACGAGAGTAGATTCAATTCAAACCATTTTTTTATTTCTCGCATATCTTCCTCAGCTTCCTCTTTCAGGAAGTCCCATGATTTATTTTTGTAAAGTATAGCAAAACTCAGGTGAGTACCCTTGGTGTTCAACTAGAATAGGTTAGTCATACAAATTGTAAGAAGAATGGTGACCAGGACTGTTGCGGGTGAAACCCCGTAATTAACATTTTTCCATACTGGCGATACTCTCCAATTATACTTTCTGTTTTCTATTAGTTAGGTAACTTCCAAGGAGTTTAGAAGCCCGTCCTCTAATTCCGAATGACCACATTTTCTTCAACAGTTTCTCGTGACAGACAATATCGAATGCTTTGGAGAGTTCGACAAATAAACAGATTGCAGGAGTTTTTTTGTCTAGTGCATTGTGTATTTCAGAAGTTAATTTCAATATTGCATCTTCGGTCGATCTTCCCTCTCTAAAACCGTACTGTCTGTCACACAGTACTTATTTTTATGGAGGAAATTCAATAGCCTATATCTTATTAGCTTTTTTATAACTTTTGAGATGTTGGATATGAGTGATACTGGTCTGTAATTCGATATATCGTTTTTTTTCCCAGCTTTATGTAACGGTTTCACTAATCTGGAGATATCCCCGTTCCAAATATCTTATTTATTAGGAGGGTAAGAGGACTTTTTATTTTATCTGCGATTTGTTTGAGTGTTCCTGACCTTATAGTACCTTCACCAGGACCTTTTTTATTTTTAAGGGAGTGAATGGTGTTGCATACTTCATTTTCTTTTGAAAGATAAGTGCCATGTGAAGTGGAATGAATAGAAAAATCGAATGAAACGGTTTTCTTCACATAAAGGATTCAATATAAAAATGAACCAGAAAATGGTAGATCTCAGGTGAAAAACAACTACTTTCCTGGCAAATACCACGCAGAACGTTGAATGATATTCACCTGAAAATCCATGCATCCATATAATATCAATGGACATTGAATGCAAATGTTTCTTTCTGATTTTTCAGGTGAATATCATTCAACGTTCTGCGTGGTATTTGCCAGGAAAGTAGTTGTTTTTCACCTGAGATCTACCATTTTCTGGTTCAATTTTATATTGAATCCTTTATGTGAAGAAAACCGTTTAATTCGATTTTTCTATTCATTTTCTTTTGTTGGAAATACATACATATTATTTTGAATCGTTCCGATATTTCCGTTATAGTCTTGCGGAATATTTATTTCTTTCGCTTATGTTTCTCCCACCTTACTATAATATTCATGGAATATGTGACTTATATCCGCCGGATCTGTGTACGTCTTATTATCGTAATTAATTAATTCAATTTTAGGATTCGATTTATTTTAATTACTTACTTCATTAACACATTTCTGAACAACCTGTGGGGAATTTTTACATTTTTCAATATGTTGTTTGAGCATAGTTTCCTATTTTTTAACAATATCTTAATATCGTTATTAATTAATTCAATTTTAGGATTCGATTTATTTTAATTACACACTTCATTAACACATTTTCAAACACCCTGTGGAGAATTTCTACATTTTCAAAATTTTTAATATAGTTTTTTATTTTTCAACAATATATTACCTAATTTATTTTTATACAACAAATACTGTTTCTTCTTTTGTATAATAATTTTTTTTGTTATTGACGTTAGCCATGGTTTTCTGGATATAGAATTCCCCTGATATGTTTTGGTAAACGTATTTTCTTCAATATGGGATTTTAGTGTTCCTATGAAATTGCTTGCGATTTGATCAATGTTCGTTTCATTATATATCCTTATCCATGTTTAATTTTTCAGGCTAATTTTTACAATTTTATAGTTTATGAATTGTTTCTTGGTAGTTTGTTATATCATATATACCGGATGAATATCAAACAGTACCAGAATATTTTTCAGCGATTTTATGCAGTTACAGGTGTCCTCCTCAAGATTTGCACAACATATTTGGTAACTAATAAGAGGAAGTAATTCTTGGTACAACAGTATTTTGAAATTCTGAATCGGACCAAGAAAAAAAAAACATTTTAACAAAAAATTAAAATGACGAAAAAAAAATGAGAAGCTAAGAATTAGATAATCTTTTTTAGTCTTAATATCTAAGCTACTAAATTAAAGTAAATAACTAATTTTGAGTCGGCGCCAAACAAACAAACAAGCAAATTAATTACGTCTAGCGTAAAATGAGGGTCCTTCTCCGGAAATTGCTGAGCGTTTCCGAAGTTAATATCAGCGAGACAGCTACCCGAACACGCACACACACGTTAGGGCACTCGTCGTTGCAAGTGGTCGTGCGGAGAGTGCATTTTTCATTTTTGGAATAGTATTGTCCACCGCTGGAGATTTAACTTTGCATTTATATTTTATTTTGTTTTGATTATTTATTTAAAGTAATTCAATTATCTTCGTTGATAGCTTGTTTGGTGCCGACTCGAAATTAGTTACTTACATTAGTTCAGGAGCTTTGTTATTGGGATAAGAAAGGTTCATTCTATTTTTCGCTTCTCAGTTTCTCTATTCGTCGGTTTAAATTTTTGTCAAAAAGTTTTTCATTTTCAATTTTCTGTGGGTGAAATTAACTAATTACTGCTTACTCAATTCTTGATTGACTATTGATAAAATTGTAATCGATCTCGGAAAGAAAGTATTTGCCAAAGGGCAGGCAAATGTGGTACTGAGTGAAATGAAAACACTTGAGAGAAGGATCGCGGGTATGATCCACAGCTGAATAAGGGATTGAACAAACCTCATGATGGACGAGATTTAGCAGAAATGCAGAGACTGAGATTTGTTGAAGGGTTGTAGACGATGTTGTAACTTGATTACTCTCGTTTCGGACGTCCATCGTCTTGATAGATTCAAAAGATTTTCACGATGTTTCGAATGCTTGTATCTGCAATCGTCTTCAGGTGAAAACTGACAAGTTTAGGTGCTATTTACCAATTTATATGTCAGTCGGTGCGTGTAATTATGCCATGTGCAGTGGTGCGAGTAATTCAACGTGGTGTGGTGGTACGTGAAGTTTCGCACCTCTGCAGTCCGCCAGAAAGAGCAATCAGTGGTTTCCATACGTTCTTGATCTCAACGCTTGGTTGACTAAAGGCGCAATTGGCTTCGATGTGGGCGGCCTCTTTGAACTTTCGTTTGAACCAATGCTCCTCTCCATGTAGAACACTTGCGTCGTCCTATATATTTTGATGGTGTTCAGTCCAGGCGTGGTCAGCAATTCCTGATTTTGACGTTTCTCCACGTTGAGTCCATTACTTGTGCTCATCCAATCTTACCGATAACGGCCGCTTTGTCTCTCCAATGTAGGAATCTCCGCATTCACATGGAACTTCATAAAAGCAATACTTACTGATTTCATTTTTGTTGTCAGGTTTGGTCTTGGCGAGGAAACTCCTGAAGTACTGCCGGATTGGAAGCAGCCCTTGATGCTGAACTCGTTTCCGATTCTCTTGTATTTGTCTCTCCAATGTAGGAATCTCCGCATTTACATAAACTTCATAAATGCAATACTTACTGATTTCATTTTTGTTGTCAGATTTGGTCTTGCTGAGGAAACTGTGAAGTACTGCCGGATTAGGAGAGCCCTTGCTGTTGAACTCGTTTCCGGTCCTTCTGATCGTCTCTGATGTACGGAAGGCAGATCACTGGACTTTGTTGTTGCTCTTCAGATGACTTTGTTCTCTGGAGTTGTTTCAATACTTCTCCTATTCTGGCGGACTTCACGAACCACTACATCCCGCACATGGCGGAATTACACGCACCATTGCATCGACAGACATCTAAATTGGCGAGTAGCACCTAAACTCGTCAGTATTCACCTGAAGACGATTGCAGATAAAAGCATTCGAAACGTCATGAAAACCTTTCAAATCCATTGAGACGATGGACGTTTGAAACGAGAGTAGTCAGAGACTGAGATTTCTACTCACAACTCAGGAATATGCCTAAAGCTGGTTTTGTTACACCCTGAATAACAAATTAATTAAAAAAAAATTACTCAAGTTTATAACGAATTTATTTCCCGCTAATCTTGCAGAAATCGCTATAATCATATTATTCCCATTTTAATATTCTATGTTCTTTCTCCAAATAAAGACTTTCCTAGACAGCCTTTCGTCTCCATCATCAGACCCTCGATGATAGTCATAACCTAGCTAGGTCTGATGTTCTCATTAAGATGAATGAAATAAGCCCAAACACGAGATAGTTGCTATAAACTGTTGAGGAATTCCCTTGACTGTCTTCCGTCTCCATCATCAGATTAACTCCAGGTCTCCATTATGTTGTAGGGTAATCAGATCTACATATGTGTGACAAGTTTTAACAGAATCGGTTTAGAGGTGAAACGTCAATCATCCCTTATTTTTGTTTTCAAATTCGAATATGATTAACTTTGAGTTATACCCTATGCAATAAAATATGAATAATCGGAAATGGACTGATCTGTAGAAAGTTATACGTTGTCAAACATGCAAAAATAAAAATAAAAAACGCGTTGACTTGAAAATTTCCTCTTTTTTGCAGCTGGTACTACCTCAATTTATGGAATTCCTTGAACCAGTAACATAAAAAATCATGGTTTGAAAATACTTCGAAAACATACTTATATAGCAATAAGGACAAAAAGTTAAAAATAAAAAATCTTGTGCGGTCGGTGGACCCCCGCCAGGAACAAAATTTGTTACGCTTTCTTTTTCTCTTTCTTTCTATACTCTTTTTGACGCTGAGCATATGATTTCACTATTGTCTCTCTGTGATGTATATAAATAGTAAGTAGTAAACATTGGACGTTTGAGGGTTTGTTTTACACATACTTACTGCACTTTCCATCTCTCGAATCTTAATTGCAAAATTGCAATAATGAGACAATAATTCAAAAATTCAAATTCCTATTTATTTGTATTTGCTACAGCAGCATCTAGAAGATGGATATACACGTCATGTTTTGCATTTTACATTCATGCATACATATTGGAGAGTAGTCAGTGAAATATAAATTGTAAATTTAAAATGGAAAATTTCGTTATGACTAATTCACTCTAGCGAGTCATCGAGGAATTCTCCTACCGAATAATATGCTTTCTCCAGCATTATTTTCTCAATTGTTTCTCTGTATTTTCTGGGATTCTGATCTGTATGTTGACCGGTAGCTTGTTGAATAACTTAGCTCCGACATATCCCGGGCTTTTCTCAAATTTTGTCAGTCTATATTGAGTTACGCTCAAGGCATTTGCAGTTCTTGGTGGATAATTGTGGAAGGATGAGTTTCTCCTGAATGAATATATGTTATCTTTCACATAAATTAATGTTTCATAGATATATATGCACGGAAAAGTCAATATTTTGTTGTCTAGGAACACAGTCTCGCAGCTATCTTTGGATTTCATACAGGCGTTTTTGATAAACAAAAATTCTTTCAGAATTGGTGAAATCTCCCCATTAAATGACGTTGTATGAATAGTCCGTTAGTACGTTATTGTCCAATGTTTTTTCAGTTTCAGTATAGCAAACAATTTTTAATTAAGTTTTTTTAGAGTGTGTTGAAGGTGGCTGTCCCATGATATGTACTGATCCAGGTCAAGTCCTGAGAATTCTGAATTTCCGCTAGAGACTGTTTCTTCTGCACTTGAATTGAAGATATACAGTTTTTTCAGTATTTAATATCAGATTATTTGTATTACACCAATTTCCGAAAGAATTTATGATTTCCCTTGCAGTGTTTTCCAATTCCTTCAGAGTCCGTGCAGAGACCACCACCGAAGAATCGTCTGCAAACATCGTGACTAGTCCATTCGTGACATGGTCGGGCATATCATTGACGAATAGTAGGAAGAGTAGTGGTTCCAGCACTGACCCCGGTGGAACCCCGTTATCTACGGGGTAGGTTTCAGAACATTCATTTTTTATTTGTACATAGGCCTTCCTTTAGGTAAGGCATGACTCCATTGGATTTTTCCCCTCATTCCATTTTTTCAAGTTAATTCAAAATGAAGTTTATTTGACTGTCGAATGCCCACGAGAGATCAAAGAAAATGCCAGCGACACATTTGCCTTCATCAATATATTATAATAGACACATTCCATGAATTAAATTGTTGCACTTTCTGTTGATCATTCCGTACGGAATCTATGTTGTCGAGATGGGAGAATGTTTTTTCTTTCCAAATAGTCAACAATTCTTTCGTAATAGGTACATTCAAAAATTTTGGAAATAACGTTCAGTATTGTCACCTTTCTATAATTGTCCGGTGAAGTAGGATCGTTTTTTTATGTATAGGTTTGACTTTACCCATTTTTAACATACGAAACCAAAAAGGAGGAGGTTCTCTATTCACCGCGTATATTTTTTTTATGTATGATCATGCACAACTTTTCACAGAGCGGTTCGATTCCGATGATTCTTCTTCATTGGATAGGGTGTACCTCTAAGTTGGTCCCATTTCAATTTGAACAACGAAATCCATCCCTAAGGGTAGCAAAATGAAGGATATTGATTGTTCACCCTCTGAATTTTGGTCCGTTAACCGATTCTATCAGACATAACTTTGTAGTGGGTTTTCCGATTTGGATGATTCTTCTTTTATTAGAAAGGGTATACCTCAAAGTTGATCATATTCTGATTTGGATTGAGATGATCCGCCCCTATGGGTAGAAAAATAGGGGATGATTGATTTTTAACCGACGAAACCAAAAGGAGGCGGTTTTCTAGTCGACGCGTATATATTTTTTTTATCATTTTTTGTTATGTATGATCACGCATAACTTTTTACTGAGACGTCCGATTCCGATATTTTTTTTTTCAGTGGATAGGATGTACTTCGAAATTGGTCCCATTCGAATGTAAGAGATGAAATCCACCCCTAAGGGTAGCAAAATGAAGGATATTGATCCCTCACCCTCTGAATTCTGGTCCGTTAACCGATTCTATCAGGCATAATTTTGTACTGGGATCTTCGATTCGGATGATTATTTTTTGATCGGATAGGGTATACCTCATAGTTGATTATATTTGGATTTCGGAAGGAATTATCCACCCTTACGGGTAGAAAAATAGGGGATAATTGATTTTTCACTTGTGAACATTGACACACATATGTAGTTGACAATGACAGATCGCAAGCGTCATTATCACAATCATTATATTCTATGAGAGGATGGAATGATATACAAAGTAATGAAATAAACTAACCAACACAACAAAAATAATTCATATTACAACAAATAGTAAAAGTAGATAATCATTATTCAGCTGGTAATAGTTGAAGTAAGGTGGGTCAGTAAGTATTTTGGCAGTAATAAAAAAACAATCAGTTTGTAATTAGTAGATTTCAGCCACACAAAATTGAAAAATAAAAAACTTTTCAACAAAAATTGAACCGACGAAATACGGAACTGAAAAATAAGAAATGAAATAAACCTTCTTAGTCTCAATAACTAAGCTCCTAAACTAATGTAAGTTACTAATTTTGAGTCGGCGCCAAACAAACAATCAACGAAGATCATTAAATTACTTCAAAAAAATTATCAGAATGTCACTGCCCAACTCGATGCCATCATTTTACGCCTTACCTAATTCATCTGCTCGTTTGTTTGGCGCCGATTCAAAATTAGTTACTTACAATAGTTTAGGAGCTTAGTTATCGAGAATAAGAAGGTTTATTTTATTTTTTACTCTTCAGTTCCGTATTTCGTCGGTTTAATTTTTTCACTTGTGAACTTTGGCACACATATGTAGTTGACATTGACAGATCCTCCTTCATCTGTCAAAATGATTACATTTCATGTAAGGATGGAATTATATACAAAGTGATGAAATCAACTAAGCATAACTTTCAACATTAATTTATATTATATAACAATATATAGTTAAAATGGAAAATCATATTATTTAATAGTTGATAGTTGAAGTGAGCTAGGTAAGTAAGTATTTTGGAAGTAATCAGAAATCAAGTACGTAGTAATTAGTAGATTTCAGCAACAAAAAATTGAAAAATAATTTTTTTTAACAAAAACTTAAACCGACGAAAAAATCAACTGAAAAGCAAAAAATAAAATAAATCTCCTCAGTCTAAATGATAATTGTGCTCCCAAACTAATGTGAGTAACAGATTCCGAGTCGGCGCCAATCAAACTAGCAATTGAATTAGGTAAAGCGTAAAATGATCGCAGCGAGATGCACGGCTGCGTTTTGATTACTTCTTTCAAAGTAGTAGTAGTAGTAGTAGTAGTAGTAGTAGTAGTAGTAGTAGTAGTAGTAGTAGTAGTAGTAGTAGTAGTAGTAGTAGTAGTAGTAGTAGTAGTAGTAGTAGTAGTAGTAGTAGTAGTAGTAGTAGTAGTAGTAGTAGTAGTAGTAGTAGTAGTAGTATAATGATCTCCGTTAATTGTTCAATTGGCGCCGACTCAAAATCAGTTACTCACATCAGTTTAGAACCTCAATTATCATTTAGACTGAGAAGGTTTATTTTATTTTCGTCAGTTTAATTTTTTGTTAAAAAGTTTTTTTAAGTAGGACAGAAATATTCCTGTGTCAAATGTCAAATTGATTAGGTACGACAAGGGTTCGCTATTAGCTTCTTTTGAAGTTTTTAGTATTTTCACACTTATTTTGTCATTGCCCACGCTTTTTTTGTTCTTCAACTTGGAAATGGTTGAGACCACTTCTTGACCAAATAGTGAAAATAGAAAATTTGGCGGATAACTTTTATTGGCAGTGTACATTCAGTTGATTTACTTTGACCAAATGTTTTGTCTAACTTTTCGTTTGTTATAGGGAGCAATGAGAAGCAAAACCCACTGCTACTTCTTTTGCTTGATCATTATTTACGTCATCGATTTTCAAACTAATATTCATTTTATTTTTGCTCCTACCTATTTCATTAATAACGATGTTCCATATGGTTTTTTGTTTGTTTTCACTTTTTCTAATTATATCTGAGTTGTACTTTAGTTTTTCCAGTATCATTAAATTATTATAATGCTTCTTCTGTTTTTTATAAAGTTTCCATTTGTTGGGGTCATTGTTATTTTTCGTTTGATTGATTGATTGAACAATTAAAATTTGTGAGTGATATTTTCGGTAACCCTTTCGTTTTTGGAACGGTTGTTTTTTTTTTTGATTTCAAGAGACGGTTAGCTTTGATAGCATAGGTGATAATTGACATAAACTCATCGAATGCTTTGTCTACATCAGGGCCTATTTCATAGCCAATTAATGCCAAGTGTTGCTCTGCTTTGTCCAAATAAAAGTCGGACGTGATTCTGTCGTTACCAGTTTCTGAACATTCGTTATTTCTAAGGTTTCTTTACTTAGTTTTATAGTTGTTAAAATTGCTTGGTGGTCCCCTATGTTTGGTTGGATAAGAAAACTATTATATTTATCGTTACCTTCATTCGTTGCAATTTAATTAATTTTTGTTGTGGACGTTTTGTTCTTAGAGAGAGCTATTCTACTAGGTTCATTTGGAAGAAAATCTCTCAGGTCGAAACATGTGAAAAATTCTTGAAGTAATTTTTTTTCGAAAAATTTCAAATAATCAACATTAATATCTCTACATAGGTATATACTTTCTAATGTGAGGGACAGTTTTATTAATAATTCATACCCTTTGTCTAAAAATTGTTCAATCACTGCTGGGACACCTATACACATTAACTATCACACAATCTAGTATTTCTGATTTGACTTTAACGGCACAGCACTCAAAAATTTCTTCCTGTGCAAATTTGCTACAGTCGAGTGAGGAAAGGATTCCATTCAACTGGGTTCTCGCATATATCATGGTGCCACCGTGTAATTTTTTGCTTCTGCAGAAGCTCGTAATCAGGGATGCTCATCAAACAAATTTGCTCTTGTGGACACCAATGTTCTTGCACACATATGATATCAGGTTCCTCTTTTTTTGAGAAGATTTCCAAATTCAGGATTTTGTTTGTGAGGCATTGAGCGTTCACGGTTGACATTTTCAACGTTTCATCCTCTTGGGCTATATGCTGGTATTTTTGGGTTGCTTCCCGCTGAAAAAATGTGCTCTTTTAATATTGGAGCGCTGAATAGCTGCTCCTTTAGGCCATATCTCCGGATCTTTGTCGACATCCTCTGATGCAAAGGATAGTTTGAATGATGTATATCTATCTGTTTTGTTCCACTCTGTATAGTATAGTTTGTTCCACTCTATATAGTATAGGAAATCAACATCAGATGCAGTTTTTTCCAACAATTTATTTAGTTCCGGGGCGCTAGTGTCTGGATGTATTCTGCTTACATGCAGATGCCCTTGTTTTGGAATTGTTATGATTTGTGTAGTCCTGGTATTGTTTCCAATAATTCTGTTGTAGTGTTTACTCGTTTTTTGGGGGTCATTGCTCTCTGCACAGCTGTGCTCACCTCGACCTTGCTGAAAATATAATATAACTCACGAATGATTTAAAACATAAAAAACAAGAACAAAATTTTGGTGAATGTAGCGAGGCCAACCAGCGCCTTCACCATATCGTTGTAATGTCAATATTTTTTTTGATCTTGATGAGAATACCAGGTCATAGCTATGGAATTATTGTATTGCCATCAGTTCTTAATAAGTGCAGAATTTCAAATAATTCGGATGTCTGGAGGTGGGTGAAAATTAATTTCAAAGATTCCATTACATACTTTCATTCATACATACATACAAGTGATGCTTATAAGGCGTATATAAAAATGAAATTTTGTCAATTCGATACATCACACATAATGTTTCAATACAAAAATCAGCTGCAAATTTTGCATTCCACATGAGAAATAAAAAAAAGGGATTCTGCAACGGTTATGCAAAATGCGATTTCACAAAGACATGTTTTTCCGTGAAAGTGCAATATATTTCATTTTAAATACAGTATTTGGAGCTGGGTTTTGTATGAAAACATTCTGAAGTTATTCAAGTGCTTTAGATGTATTTTGTATTCAAGAGACCCCAGTGTTCATATATAGATCTACTTGTCTTAGAGACATATGAAGATAGTTCGTTTTGTCATATTCGAGGTAGTAAGTGGATGAACGTAAGCGCGGGGGCTTCAAAAAATAATTTTGTAGTTTTTAAACTTTTTTGACATAGCTTTTTCATTATAATTATAAGTTTTGTTTCAATTTTGAAGCTTTCCCCTAGAAAAAACAATTTTGAGGGATATGTCGAATGACTTTTTTCTCAAGAATATTGGTATCTAGAAAAGATTACTTTTGTGGAAAAGCGTAGTTATGTGTACCTGCTCAATTGAATTATCTGGTAGAAATTATTGACTGTTTGAACATGGACATGGGGTTCCAGGTGGGCTTCTGTAACACTAAACTAAATCAGGAAAAGTGGAATGGAAAGTTTTCCAGGACGAAAATGCAGAAAACCATCAATCCCAACAACAGGTGCATAACATACATTGTATGGTAATTTATAGTTTGCAGACTTGCAGAGAACGGCCAAAGGCAGTGTGCCACATCAGGTGCAGTTCAGGGTATCGATTAAACAGTAGAAAAATATTACTGGTGCATAATTGTCTGCTACGAATACTGATAGAGTTTCATTATGTATAGTGACTGAGATTTCATGCTGGATAATTGAGGATTTGGTGGAAAAGAATGAGTTTCCGTAAGGTCTGCATTCAGTTTTGGACACCTATGATACCAGTCGAAATTTCAGATCTAATTGTTCCCCACTATTTACCTATCAGGAAGTTTTCCAAAAATTCAAGTGACAAATGAAAACATTTATAAAAAATAATATGTTATTTAATTACCTTGCCGCTTAATTTGAAACGTTCCCAATCACAATAACAAAATATCAAATATTCAGAAGGCCATTTTTCATAATATCGATGAGGAGTCCTTCTCGGAAAATATAGGCTACTCATGACTTTGTACAAATGAATCGCAGTGTTTGAAAATCTCAACGATGTATTCAGTTCCGCGGTTTAATTAGTGTCATATTTCTTCGAGCCAAAATCAACAAGGATGTGTAATATCCTGTATCGCTATTTACTAGCTGCCGTAATTAGGGCTTCTCGAGTTGTTACGGAACTTTAGGAAGTCATCGAGATTTGCATTTGATCGTAATTAGAAAGATCATTTACTATACGCCAGACACAATATATTTTGCAATGGAACACAAAGTACACAACAATAGACAAGTTGATTTGTTTGGAAATATGAACGAGATATTCATAAAATCAGATCTTCTATATGAGTTCTCAGTGAAGACTGGAATAGAAAGTCAAATAACTGAATTAAAATGAAAATTGTCAATTTCTGATTCTTTCTTCTGAGTTAGGGTCCTAACAGAATATCTATCTGGCTTATTTCAAGTCCAGCGTGGCTTTAGCCGGAGAAGTAGTTGTTTTCTGTTAGATATTCACAAAAAATAACTTCATTTTTATCGTGGATTTTTCAATTCACAGAAACATATTTCTATCCAATATTCAATCGAGAATGTTTCTCTCCCCAACATGAATACCCCACAAGAGGTTATCTTGAACGATGGAAGATAGTGACTAAAGTTAATATTTCAGTCGCAGATGATTCCCCATCTGATTTTATGAACATCCTGTTCATATTTTCAAACAAATCAATCTATCATACCCTATGGCAGGTTTTAATGTCAAAAAACACAATTTCAACGTGTCTCTCCAAAAGAAATGTTTCCAATATTTTTCTATCTCTGCAAAGTGAGATTGCTTCTAGAAAATGTGTTTTCCATTCCTTCCGGTCTTCCTGATGATCGTGGAAGCGTGACATAGATTTTCGTCGACAAAAATGTATTGAAGACCTAGTTAATGCGATGCCTTTCTTGCGTCAATGTTACAAATGATTTCTGGTGGGTACTTTTTTTTTGGAAAACATTCTCCTTTGCCTCATTCATCTATATGAGTTCTCAATTAAGCCTGGAATATAAAATTAAATCACTATCTGAATGAAAATGACAAAAACAGAGGCTCTATCTCTATCTTATGAGGAAAGTGGGTTAGGGGTTTGAAATCTGCTATGAATATATTTTCCAGGTCAGTGTCTTCGTACCAATGCTCGAAAATCATTAAACATGAAAAAATACGATTTGCTATGAAGTTTTCAACTGAATTAATTTTGTTGTATGAATATTGTTTATTGATATTCAAAGCACCGAGGATTTCACAAACACTTACAGTGGCAGCGTTGTTCAGAGATCTTGGTTTGGCGAAGCAGGTTTCGGAAAAATTTCCAGGAAAGTTTAACGTTGAACGGCACATTCCTCGGGCTAATTATCGGGAACATGTTATATTTCTTTTTCAATTTGATTTGGAGTGCTGATTTTTTCAGAAATTTTGATGTCTGAAGACGTGAAGGTATCCCAATTTTGGGATAGTCTTGATATCATTCATTTTATATCTACCCACAATGATATTTTGTTTGCGTCTATTTTTATTCGTATGACTTACTTGCCTAGATTGGCTCGTTGTTGGAGAGTCTTTTTTGCTCTGATCTGTGTTCTGTACGCTACTAGCTGTTTTTAAAACATCAGAAAATAACCTACTTCTAGCTGTCAGGACATTCCTTTCTTGCTGTTCGGTTAATATTTCCTGTGTTTTTATGTTCCTATTTAGTTTGACGCTACTATTTCCATCGATAGGTGTGTCCTGATGTAGCAACGAATTAGCATTAGATGATATTAAATCGATAATTAGTTCTTGGTCACATATTTTCTTCTCCAAGAGGATTAACGCCATGTGAAGTGGAATAAATAGAGAAATCGAATTAAACGGTTTTCTTCACATAAAAGATTCAATATAAATTGAACCAGAAAATGGTAGATCTCAGGTGAAAAACAACTACTCTCCTGGCAAATACCACGCAGAACGTTGAATGACATTCACCTGAAAATCCCTGCATACCTCCATATAAATGGACATTGAATGCAAATGTTTCTTTCTGATAAGCTCGATTATGTTTAATTCATGTCGTGTTCACCTAACAACCCGCATACCGGTTTCAGGCTTTTTTTTTTGGCCCTCATCAGTACGGAGTAGTCAACCAGCCAAAGGTCCGAAGAGCTCTGGCTGAAGCGAGACACAACATAACCAAAACCATCATCGAGTCTATAACACCTATAGGTACGCCGGAAAAGAAAACTTTTAACTGGCGGTACCTAGTGACAGAAAGAAACACTCCGAAAATCTCCCACCTCGATAGGTTTCTGAATGAAAGATTCCTTCTCAGTAGGAGTGGCAAGCCCGACTAGCATATAGTGAAAGATAAACGCCATGTGAAGTGGAATAAGTAGAAAAATCGAATCAAACTGTTTTCTTCACATAAAAGATTCAATATAAATTGAACCAGAAAATGGTAGATCTCAGGTGAAAAACAACTACTTTCCTGGTAAATACCACGCAGAACGTTGAATGACATTCACCTGAAAATCCATGCATACCTCCATATAAATGGACATTGAATGCAAATGTTTCTTTCTGATAAGCTCGATTATGTTTAATTTATGTCGTGTTCACCTAACAACCCGCATACCGGTTTCATGGATTTTCATGGTGAATGTCATTCAACATTCTGCGTGGTATTTGCCAGGAAAGTAGTTGTACCTGAGATCTACCATTTTCTGGTTCAATTTATATTGAATCTTTTATGTGAAGAAAATCGTTTAATTCGATTTTTCCATTGAGGATTATTGTACTCACCTTTGAGGTTAGGTTGCTGCTTGTGTGATGGAAAATACCCTATTCGGTTTGTTTCGACTTTGATGTAGTTCCTAACAATATTACTTGTGGGCCCTATTTTGTACACAAACAAATTAGGTAATTCACTTTTAGTCAGTTCAGTCAATTCGATAAAAAAAACCTCATCTGGCTTTTTCGCCATCTTTCAACAATTATAAGCCTAATGAAAAAACTTCAAACCAGAAGGTTACCCACTGATATTTGTGCTTGTGTTTCAGGAGGGATAGAGATGACTTCACGAGGTAAATTCAACTTATGCGGGAAAAGACTGATTCCTTTGAAGTCCCCTAGACAAAAAGGGGAATAACATACTGAAATGACTATCCCGGAAATCTTCCGAAGGAAAATTGAGAAATTTCAAGATCGCTACTCCCAATATAATAGGTCTTTTGGGGATGACGATTGTTGAATTGAAAAGGTAGGAAACTAGTAAAAGCAATGAATGAAAATAACCTACAAATATGTAGTTGTCGGCCAATGCACTGCCCGTCGAACAGTAACAAAACCCATGATATCATAGACTTTGTGTTTTTTATGTCATAGGCAGTGGTTTGCAAGTTGAAAGTTGAAGCTCCTTTCCTCTCTGTCATCAGATCGTATACTAGACGTTCTCGACCGGTTTTTGCAAACTATTCTTGTTTAACAGATGTAATCAGGAAAGAAATTACTGAGTATATAGAAGAATTGAGAAATTATGCTTCATTTTAGTGATCCTTCAACGAATTTCACTGAATTCAAAATCGTTCTTGGATACGTGAAAATGGAAGCCTTTGTTAATTGTTGTTTTTTCCGAATATCAATTTTTCATGTAAATATCGAATTGTATAAATAAATATTCTCTGGTATATAGTGGATTTTTTTATCTCTGTTTTTTATTAGACCGGGAACCCATAACACATTTTTTATGTCCCATCATTTGTTCACACTCAGCAGTACAAGAACCACCCAAATACTACCTTCCACTACACGTAGGTCACTACGCCTAACATAAGCCGTGGGCCAAAAAGTGGGGGCGGCGCCGGTGAAGTTGTATTAAAAACCCACGATCTCGAATTATTGCTTACCGTTCGGCGTATGACGCAAACTACTGTAACTGGAGAAAAAATTGGGCGGACGGCATTGCCGAACATTTAGGGTGGATATAAAGGGCATTATCCTTTCTTAATGTTCGTCATTTTGTTAATTCATCTAATTATTTACTAAATCTCGGGATAATATGATCGCCGAATATTTTGGTTGGATCGGGAGCCAGCCACCCCCGCGTACTTTTGTCTTAAGGGTGGGGAGTATGGGTGTATCATACATTTACCTTTGGAACTTCTATAGCAACTCAATACAATGCAAAATATTGAGAACTAACTATTGCTGAACAATTTGAATGGATCTGCAGGATGTAAAAACAGTTGTAAATTGCAGGCCAATTGCTCATATATCATAATAACCTACCTACCGTTCGGCAAGCATAACATTTCACAGATGTTCATCATAGTAAGCAATTCGTCAATTTGTATGATGCAATGATGGGTACAAATGAAGTTATTCCAAAAAATATATCAAATATAACCAAAGCGCATGGCGACGCTACTGTGTCGTAAGCGGAGACGCCTATGCTGTCAAATTTATTTTGTGCAACAAAAAATTGGGAATAAGAAGAGGAAAAGATTGGGAATTATGTGATGTGAAATTACCTCTAGACATTGAGGGTATTTACGGATACCATGCCGAGTGTTACGCTAAATTCTTCAAAGTCAAAATTGAGCAAAAATACTACAGAATAGAGTACAACTCGTGATAGTTATTGTTGGAAAATTAGCGAGCAAAAATTCAAATAAAAACAGTACTAATACATCATTCAAATGAACTGACATAACATTGATCTGATAAATTGATTTCATTTAGAGAAAAAAAATCTTAAAAATCAGCTGTTTTGGAACCCGTCAAACTGGAATGATCCCTTGAGCCGGGTCAGCATAAGCTTGGAGTCCGAAATGTGAGTCAATTTTGGATTTTTTTTATGCCAGTTGTCTTTTTTTGTAACGAATCATTTCGTTCGGCAATAACATTTTAATGAATTATTGAATATGATGACAAATAATCAAGAAGAGTAACGTATAATGTTATAATATACTCAAAAGCGGACAACAGCGCATGGGGAAAGGGATCCACCCTTAGCAATATTAATGTTCGGCGATTAAATTTTTTTGTTCGGCACACCATTATTGCAATTTTTTCAAACCCTCAACATAAAAAATCTCCTGTTCATTCCAATGTGTTGAAAAAATATTTATGGATTATTTTTTCGCTAGTTACATAAAACATTTCCAATCATTTCGTTCGGGGGTTACATTATTAGGTATATTATACTATTATCAATCATAAAACGGTAACAAATAATATTGAAATAAAATCAGATTTCGAGGTCTACGAAGGTCAATACCCAATTAGTTTGTTCGGCATGTATTTTTATATTTTTATTTTATCTAAGAAATAATATAAAATCAATGCCAAACATTATTGTATGATACACGAGTACTCTACACTCTTAAGACAAAAGTACGCGGGGGTGGCTGGCCCCTGGTCCAACCAAAATATTCGGTGATCATATTATCTCGAGTTTAAGTAAATAATTAGATAAATTAACCAAATGCCGAATATTAAGAACTCAAAATTTTTTATTAACGATTTTTTACAACAAAAAACAGCGCCACTGCTCTTCATATCCACCCTACATGTTCGGCAATGTCGTCTGCCCAATTTTTTTTCAGTTACAGTCGTTTGCGACATACGCCGAACAGCAAGTAATAATTCGAGATCGTGAGTAGTTCGGCGTAGTGACCTCCGTGTAGTGGAAGGTAGTAATTGGATGGTTCTCGTATTGCTGAGTGTGAACAAATGAGCCAAAAAAAATATGTTATGGGCTCCTGGTCTATATGGTTGGCAATAGAGCACCTCAATATAGCAATATTCCAAACTTCACATTCTGGCATTCACTGACATTCATTAACTATGCAAACTTCGAGTAACTAACAACATAAGCTGCTGAGGCATGAATGAAATGAGAGTGAACTCTACCTCAAAAATTAAGAATGATAACGAAGATACCATAATAATTGAGACACACCATACATCAACACAATCGCGAATCCTACTCCACTGTTGGATAATTTTCAATTTATGTTTCGTGGCTTCCAGACATTGATGTGAGCATTCTACCGAGCAACAATGTAAGAAAATTCGGTTCGTTATTTCTATAGGATATTTCAATTCAGAATTCCCAAAAGGGTTTGAGTTTCTACTCGAAAGTTTTTAGGAGCACGAAACTCTAAAACTTGTGAACGAACTGCGGAAGAACGATAAGGAAATACATTTCAATGTGTATCCAATGAATCACAGGAAATATTCCAAGAATATGTATGCTCCTCCGAAAGCTTTTATTCAACTTCATTCGTAATGTTGTAGCTTTCCGCTTCAAAAGTCGTTATCAATTTTTGTCCCTTTACACTACACGATTCAGCTGAAATACTGCATGAATATAGATGTCGATGACAATGGTAGTTTATGTAACAAGTTTTCCAAAGAATGTTTCATGTAGGAACTATGATTGTGTTTCTGCTATTATTACGCAAATATATTTGTAGGCAGCACCAGCAGAAGCCGTGTGAAATATCGAATCAGGGAAAAATCAAAATAAAATCATCAGGCGTGCGGATTTGAACCCTTGCCAACTTTCGAGATCCAGAGTTCAAATCTTGCGCCTTAGATCTGGACGATAATAATTGTCAAATATATTACCATACTTCAACGTAAGCCATTTGCGTACGTGTTGCATACAATATTTTTTTGTATAAGCATTCCAAAGTCACTATGTAAATAGAGTCTGGCCCTGTATAGCTCCGGACGACACTGTCGAATTTTGCTCTACGAATATTAAGTGTTATAAAGCTTCTTCTTCAATTGGTTGACGGTCTTGTGCCAAAGATCAGGAGAAGAACCCCCCATCCACCCTCTACATTGAAGTACCGACGAAAATCCTACCCAGTGGAAATCGACAAGCCCCCTGGTAAAGGTAGTCTGGATCCGAAGAAATCAGTGCTCCTGGGGTTCGGCTCGCTCTCGAAGGCCGATCTCCTGGAGGTGCTGGGGACTTTGCTGAACTCCCTCGGAGATGACCTGTTGAAAATCCCTGTGATTAGCAACCTGATATCCACCAAAAAGGCTGAAGTTGGAACTGATAGCAGCACACCAGCTCCAAAGAAGCACAAGAGGAATGATTTCCCAGCTCTACCACCACCCAAAGGCACGTTAAAACCTTCTACAAGCTTCCTTGACACTCGTAGAAGTTCTCGAATAGTTGTAGATACTAATTTAGATTAAAATTTGCAAAATTCCACAAACGTCAAAATCTCAAATGAATTTCAAGTTCTGTCAGACGTGACATTAAACGAATCCTACGTCGATTGTCCCAGAAATCCAGGGGCGGATTCAGCCAGTGCGCTCATTTCGGACCAGGGCTTAGAAAATTCCCCAAACCAAATTTTAAATTCTACTGAGGGTTCTGGCATCCCCGCAACGACTGAAAATTCCTAAAATTCTCAAAATTTGACCGAAGACGATACAAATATGGACATTACCAACGACTCTGTACGACCACAAACAGAACAGACACCACTAACGATAAAAAAACAGCAGGTACCTCCTATCACTGTTAGGGACAAGAGCAAGTGGGTAACAGTTAACTCACTTTTCAAATCAAACAACATCAAGTTAGACCAACCTGCAAAAAACGTATTCGACGGAATAAATTTTTTTCCAAGTTCACCCGATGATTATAGAAAGATCTCGAGCATCTTCAGGGATCAAAAGATCCCTTTCCATACATACACTCTCCCTGAAGATAAGAAACTCAGGGTCGTCTTCAGAGGCGTCCCCGAGTTTATTACTTGTGACGACATTGAAGCTGAGCTGGTTGACAGGGGGTTTTACCCCGAAATCAGTGGCACGACTACATAAGTTGAACGGAGAGAAGAAAGTTCTCCCTCTTGTCTTGGTTCTGATAAGTAAGGAACAGCGTGCCATATTCAATGTTAAAGATATCCTGAATGTCAGAGTGACAGCGGAACAACAGAGGCCAAGGGCCTCTGTGGGACAATGTTACCGTTGTCAAAAGTTTGACCACTGTCAGCTGAACTGCTGTGCCACCCCCGCTTTCGTCAAATGCGGGGAAAATCATATATCTAAGGATTGTGTCAAGCCAAAATCCGAAAAAGCAAAGTGTGCAAATTGTGAGGGGGAGCACACTGCGAATTATCGAGGATGCCCCAAGTGTCCTCGAATAAGGCGTAGGGTGAACCCCCCGAACACGGGGCACCACAATCCTAGATTTTTTACTGCACATTCAGGCAGGACGCAGTCGGGGATGTTATATGCAGCGGCGGCCCGTGATAACCCTCCTGCACAGACATCTCAGCTTAATAGTCCGAGAGATATTCTGTCGACTTTAGATCAAATGAGGACACTGCTTGCACAGTTCGCTGAGGCTGCTGCAACACTCTCGACCGGTTTCAACCCTAACTAATGGGTGAAAGGCAGCTTCCGAACTTCATCAAAGCTGTGAGTTGGAATTGTAATGGCCTTCTCCAGAATAGACTTGAGTTTCAAGAGTTTCTTGTAGAAAACAACATTGATGTTGCTTTTCTGCAGGAGACTCGTCTTAATGGAGAAACTGTTAGATTTCCTAACTACAAAATGCTCAGAAATTATCGACTTGGACGTCCGGGTGGCGGCGTTGCCATTTTGGTGAAACGCTGTCATTCGCATGTTCAGCTTGGCATTTCCAATGATGATACCCATGGTATAGAAACTGTAGATATTGTTTTCAACACGAGGAGTGGTCCTATGCGTTTGATCAGTGCTTATAACCCTCCGAACAATCGAATACTTCCTGAAGCGCTCGATACACTCTTGATGGAAACAGATCAACCTGTTTTAGTCATGGGCGATCTGAAAGCTAAGCACACACAATGGAGTCGTGTCACCAATCAGAATGGTAGGCGACTGTGGCAACATTTTGACAGGAATGAATACCAGGTGTTGGCTCCGGATGAGCCAACGCATTTCGGTCATCTCAGGCCCGATGTGCTTGACATTGCTTCGGCCAGGAACATCACCTGGAATTGGGACATTCGTACTCTCTCCGAGTTGGGCTCTGATCACAACCCGGTGATTTCAACTCTAGGGCGTGATCCACCGCCCCAGACAGATCGTATGTGCACCAAGGTGGACTGGGAGAGGTTCCGTTTGCTTCTAGAGACAGGTTATTGTACTCCTGAGATAATTGATTCTCCACTTGAATTGGACGAGGCCGTAGCGCGTTACGAGCTCACCATCAAAAATGCTCTCAGGGATTCCTCCCGAAGGGAACCGGCTCCTAGATATCAGGATGAATTTCCTCGAAGAATTAAAAATCTTATTCGAGATCGAAATCGGGCCAGAAGGGCCTATCAAAGGAGTCTGTTCCCTGGGGACAGAATCCGTCTAAATGAGTTGAATAGGGAGGTTAGAAATAACGTAACCGAGTTCAAAAACGAAAGATTTGGCAACACATTAGAAAATTTAGAAAGTGACGGACAACTTTGGAAATTAAATCGAAATTTAAATTAAAAAAAGACTGATTTCCCCCCTATTCATGGAGAGCTCGGTATGTGCTACGACTCCGAGTCCAGAACTCAAGCTTTTGCTGACTCGATGGAAAGACAATTTAAACTTAATGAGCATCCAGACGATGATCTGGATCGTGATCTTTTGCTAGAAAATCGGGTTCACCGCACTCTAAGAGAACCTGATCGTGATGTCATTCGTCCAGCTTCGTTGGATGAACTTAAGGCGCATATCAAAGGATTGAATCCCTAAAAAGCGCCTGGTTGTGACGGAATTTCTAATTGTATGATTAGGAATTTTCCGGATAACCAGGTGCAGTCATTATTGAATATCATCAACAATTCACTGCGCCTCAAAAGATTTCCTCGAAGGTGGAAGCATGCCATCGTGGTCATGATGCCGAAAGAAGGTCAGAACCCGACCTTCCCGCAAAATTATCGACCAATCAGTTTGTTATGCTGTTCAGCTAAGTTGGCTGAAAAAATTGTTCTCGAAAGGCTTGACGATGAAGTGGAGGACAGAAATGTCCTACCGAATGAGCAGTTCGGCTTTCGTCGCGCTCACTCCACCGAGCTACAGGTTTTGAGGCTGGTGGAAAATACAATCTCTTCGCTAAACACCAACAATAGTGCTCATATTGTCCTTCTAGACATAAGTAAAGCATTTGACAGAGTATGGCACGAAGGCCTGCTCTGCAAATTGATCGATTTCCACTTTCCTTCGAGCCTGGTGAAGTGGATAAAGTCGTTCCTCGTGGGTAGGACATTTCAGACCAAGGTTGACGATTTTCTCTCGGATCCGAGAGAAATTGAAGCCGGCGTTCCTCAGGGGGGAGTACTGTCTCCTGTATTATAAGCACTCTTCACCTCCGATATACCACGAACCGAACACGTGAAAATCTCCCTGTTCGCCGATGATACGGCCTCACTTTCTTCGTCAGCCAACCACCTGATGGGTGTTGTTTATTTGCAGGATGCATTGAACGACCTCCAGCAGTGGTACCTGGAGTGGAAAATAAAGTTAAATCCCGATAAAACACAAGCGAAACAACCCGGAGAGGGAAGTGACTATCTCTGGCAGGGAGATAGAATGGTCGGAACAAGTCAAGTACTTAGGGGTTACTGTGGATCGTCGGCTCACCTGGAAGCCGCATGTGAATATAATGAAAAACAAAATTGCTAAGAAAATCGGCGCACTTTACCCTCTGATTAATAGAAGAAGTAAACTCTCTTTAAAAAATAAAGTCAAGATCTATAAGATGATGTTCAGGCCTGTCATTTTGTATGCCTCGGCCGCCTGGGGCCAAACCTGCAGGACAGGCATTCGCGTCCTGGAGCGGGCGCAAATGAAAGTCCTGAGGATGATAACGAATGCTCCGTGGTATGTGCGGAACGATCGGATACTTGAAGACTTGAACCTGCCTCCCATCAGGAGTATAATCAGAGACCGCAAACAGAAAGTATTCGATTGCTCAATAACCTACGAGAACCCCCTCGTGAGGGAAGCTACTGACTACAACATAGACGACCCCTCGCGCTTTAAACGTCCTAGGCACTCCCTGGAGTGATGGGCTATCTAACAACCTATCCCGGGTAGTGAAAGCTGCATCCTCTATAAAAATTTAATTTTTCAAAATTTAGATTCAAAATTCTTTCTCGGCCATTTTTGAGAACCGCCATCATGGGAAGGGCTGGAGACCGGTCTCCAGTCCTTACCCAGTCAAAATTCAAATCCGTGAATGGCTGTTGCCCACTTGTTCGAAGCTCAAAGAGTAAGAGCCTTAGGGTTTCACTCGTGTTAAGTAATAGTGATAGAAGATCCTGAACTATGTAAATATATTTGTAGGCGGCACCGGCAGAAGGCAGTGTGGAATATCGAATCAGATTTTTTATTACCGACTTGTCAAATGCAATGATGATAATGTGTCAATGACATTTGCGTTTGCTGATATGTTCTTTAATTGTGTTTTCAGTCATTTTCGCCAGGATTCAACTATACTAACGTATTATGAGGATATAGATAGTTGGATAGAATAAACTTGTAAGTTAATATGACAACCATTCAGAAAAAAACTTTGACATTCGAATCGTGAATGATAGATGTTCGTAAAGTGTTGCCATGCCGACACTTTACGGATGGGATTTTTTTCAGTTGCCGTTTTGGGAAGCATATACAGAAAATATTTTTACGTATTAGGTATTGAAAATTTTAGATAGCGAAGGAGTTCTGTGATTTAAGGTCTGATTCTGTTCCAAAACGGGTTTCGGGATCACGAATTAGAGATTCGCAAACTCAAGCAATTCATGACTATGTCTGTTTCATGTGGTTTGTACATTTTATCAGTCATAACATTGAAAATCTCATTTTAACTCTTCAATGTGATTGATAAACGATTGTTGAAATTCGAGTTAATGAACTCGACCAACCACAAATTCAGAATTTTCAGGATCCACGGGAACTGAGAGCTTTAAACTAATGACAAAACAGCAAATCTACCAAACAAATTTCTCAAGAACGCTTTGCATCATTCGACGTGTTACGGCCTGTTTTCTTAGTTTTAACTTTCCTTCATTCTCGGAAAATGTCCTTCTCGCTTATTTTTCAAAACTCTCTGAGAAACATAAGTCATCAAAGTTGTGGAAGATATATCATTCCATCAAATAGATCTGAAATCCAAAATGAATGAATGAAGTATCTATTATTTTAATAAATAATATTTAGATTGCATTAAAACTCTGACTACCGTATAGTCGTAGAGAAATTGTAGTTTTCTACCCACGTATAATGATAGCTATTATTCTCTCGGATAATTCCAAAATTCGCTTACGGCTCGTTTCGAAATTTTTCTCCTCGAGAATAATAGCTAAACGCTCGTTGAAGAATATACTATTATTTATAGTAAATATGAAATATAAAATTATAAAAGTCTAAGTATGGCGAAATTGATTTTCGAATTACCCATATGCAGATACACATATATCATCTTGCAGTAAAAACGGACATATACTGAGTTCAACATTACAATTTACATATATAAATGAAGGTATATTTACGAAAATGAATCGTTTTCCGCAAAGTCAAAGACGGTCTGTGAAAGAAAATGTTTCGTAATAAATCCTATTTGCTATAATAATTTAATGAAATAATCGATTGAATGAGAAGGTATGTTGAATGCAATAATTAATTTCATTGAAGTGATAATTCTATATAATGTATATTTTTACAAGCTTCTATTTATAACAAGCTTTTTTTTCATTTCCCCTCCATCCTGGTGTCTGTCTGTCTATGTGTCTGTAATCAAATCTTGCAAGTTAAATTTGACACACTTCTAATCGTCCGATTGATTTGAAATTTGGCAGGTGTACATAATTCCGGTCACAATGCATAATGCAATTTTCGTTAGGGAAAAAAATTGAGGCCCCAATGTGGCGGACAATTTTTGTTATTATGGTCCGATGGTATTCAAAATTGGTATTTAGGGGTTTTTGAGGTCGGAAATAATGATTATATCAAAATTCAAAAATAAAATAGATAGAAATTACTGAAATTGTTATTTAACATCATAAATACTGAAAAATAAAGAATAAATAAATGAAAAAAATATTTGAAACAAGCTTATATTTATTTATAGTGAAAGATTCCATAATCGCCCAGTCTGAATCACCAGACATTCAGAAACCTTTTTCAGCGGCTCATGGAGTCTGGATCCTTTGAAAAAGATCCAGTGACAGGCAGACCGTTGACTATTAGGACACCAGAGGTTGAAGAAGCTGTTCTTCAAACAAGAACGAGAAAAATCTGAACGTACATCACAAATTAGTTTGGTTAATTCTCAAACAAAATCAGTTGTATCCGTATCATATACAGCATGTGCAAGCATTGTTGCCCCGAAATTTCTTTCTCGGTGTAACATTTTGTCAATGGATACTGCAGAAAATTGGACAAAACCCTCAATATACTGCAGATATATTATTCACTGACCAGGTACATTTTTCAAAGAACGCCATAATGTTCTTTCATAATAATCATATGTGGTGAGACGGAAACCCTCACGCAATAAGGTAGTCCAGGTCTCAACACAAGTTTTCATTGAATGTGTGGATTGGTATTGTTGGGGATTATTTAATTGGTGCCCACTTTTTTCCAGGGACTCATAATCATAATTTCTTTGAAAATATTCTGCCTGAATTACTTGAATACATTCTTCTTTCACTGAGACAAAGAATATGGTTCATGAAAAGTTCGTACATTTTCAAATCAGCGAGAAACAGTTGGATTGGTCGGGGCGCTGAAGTTCCAAATCAATTCTGGCCTCCGAGGTCCCTGGATTTAAATCCAATCAATTTTTTTTGTGGGGTCACTTGGAGGCCTTCGTTTATACGGTGCCAATAGACTCAGAAATCAAGTTCGTCAACGAATTATTGCTGGATATGACGCTTTCCGTAATACACCAGATATAATGGAACGTGTTCGAGGGTCCATGAGACGACGAGCCGACGCATGCTTAATGGTGCAAGGTGACCGTTTTGAATAATTACTCCAATTATTACCCTCAACTAACTGTTTTAGTATCGAATTGACCTCAATAATACATGATTCCTATTTTGAAATAAAATTAAAGGAAAATAATTTTTTTCACCAAATTAATTTTGAATTTAAAAATCTTGTCATTCAAAATCACTTGCACCGATTATTTCAAATCCCAATAACTCGTGAATAGTTGCTCGCAGCAAACCTCTACCAAGAATATATTTTTTACTCAAAAATGTTGGAAAAAACGATTTTTTCACTAGAAAACGTGATACAGGAACGTACAAAAAAGTTATGACATTTCAAATGACTGAAAATACATGTAGGTTGCGCCACCCCACGAAAGAGACAAACTAACATCAAATTTGATTTTGAAAAATACTGCCAGATACCAGACTTTAATCGAATATCACAATTATTTTGAAATGTATTCACAAAAAATAAAAATTCAACTTTGACATCCTTCATCTCAGAAACGAATAACTCGCGGATATATGTTTATGTGAACTTTTCTTCTTATTTTGACGTCAGCAACATGCTCTCGAATTTTCTACACGTACTTGTCCTGAAGATGTTGACCTATGAGTCAACGAAACATATCGACTTTTAGTTTTATAAATAAATCTAGAAAAATAAAAATAACTCGGAGTTCTTTTATTGGGAATTTTAACTATGAGAAGACAGAACTTGGAATGGTAACAGTTTCTACTAAATAAATAAATATTATTCAGTCTTCCTATTTCTGGAGGTATAAAATTGAAGGAGCGTGGAACTGAATATGTGTAATTTCTTTGTCTAATGGATTTTGATGCAACAGGGTTTATATAGTAACTGATTTTTTCCTTGGTATGATGAGCATGTTCATACATGGTTATTCAATTTATTTTTGAATTCAAAACACAACGTTATAAACGAATAATTTTGTCGAACTTCAAAAATTTTCGATTCATAATATAGAATATTAGATGAGTATCGGTTATTTTAATATCATTCTCAGAAATGTTTTTTGGAGGATTTCCAGATTTTTAATACGATCTTTCAGTGCGGTCTGCAGAAAATGTAACAAAACTGCAGTAAAGTACTTGAAATGTATGAGTTGTACTAACATATATCATTTGAGATGTGCCAAATCGGCGGACAATGTGATTGTTCAAAATGACAATTTTGTGATTCTGAGTTTAGTGCAGAGGAATCCAGTGATTACTATTTTGAAGCATTAGAAGGACTTTCGGACGATAAAAAGGTGGATATAGATGTCTTCCGCTACACAATCAAACAGAAGGATACAATAAGCAGTGAGTTACGTGACAAAATAAAAATCCTACAAGATCATATCGACCACAACGCTGAAGCCAACCTAAAGCAAGTCGATAAAAACTCCAAACACGATATCGTCAGGCATGAAACAACAATAAAGCCGTGAAAACTTCCAAGAGTAATATGGGTCAGAGTGTGATCTTGGCGACTAACGTCAATGACCCCGAAAATGAGCAGGTAAATGAAAATACACAAATATTGACCAAGGCTGTTTCCGCCGAAATTTTTGAAGCTGAAAAAGAAATAAAAATGAAAAATATAATCAATTTAGTGAAATATGTCAACACAGATACTGAAGTTAGACCAACAGAAAAACAAGGAGGATGGAAACCCGTGCACCACCGTTATTACCATCGCAAAAGGCAACTTATAATTGGACAAAACTCCGAATTTTCCATCAAAGGAGTTCCCCAACTGGCAACCTTACATGTACGCAGAGTCAATAAAGAGACGCCAGCAGGAGATTTGACGTTGATGCTTAAGGGCCACTTTCCCAATGTATCATGCCAGTCGATTGTTGCTAAATTTCCGTTGGAATACGCATTCTCCAAGGTGATGATTAACGAAATGAACGTCACTGTGGCTATCAACCCGATTATCTGGCCAGAGGGGGCCTGCGTCAGCAGGTTTTTTGCCATTGGATACCAAAACAGAGGATGGAAGTCTGACCATATTACGTGAAAACAAAGACGATTTATCCAGTAAGGTGGGTGTTTCACATTTGAATAGGAATAGGTGTTTATCCAACAAGATCGATGCTCTTGAACATTTTTTATTTGACAAAAATGTATCTGTGTTGTGTCTTAGTGAACACTGGATATCAAATGATAATTTGAATAATATTCAGATCAAGAATTTCACCCTCCCAGCTTTTTTTGTAGGAGAATCAAAAAGCATGGGGGTGTGGCAATATTTTGAAGATCTCATATAATATCCAAATCTATTGAGTTGAACAATTATTGCATTGAGTCACATGCCAAATTCTGTGGATTTGAAATTCGGTTAATGAAATGTGCCATTATAACAACTCATAGATCACCAGTTAATGGTGACATAAACATATTCCCTACTGAATTTGAAGAAGTATTATTTTCTTGTCATCTAAATATCCACACCTAATTGTCGTTGGTGACTTTGATGTAAACTTCAAAGTCAATAGTCCAGTTCTGACTGAACTTATATGTTTGAACAAGTCTTTTAGTCTAGAAGGTACCATTGATACATGACACCTTTGAATCGGGTATCGTAGGAACCTGTTTATCTGATCGTCGAGAACAATTTGTTGACTCCCAATAAAATTGAGGCATTCAAAAAATACATTTCTTCCTATAATCGGGATAACTACAGACAATCTGATGATGACGTGGAGTATTATCAGAAACACTGGTGAATACTCCGAACAGTTATGTTGAAAAACACTTCCCCATGAAAGCTCAATCAGACGAACACTCACCACATCCTGTTAACTCCTTCAACCACAAACTAGGAAAAATGAGAAATATTCTTACCTCATTAAAAATTCTCAGCGACGCCTCCTATAGTGATACAAGTGAAAACATATACAAAATGTACAGAAGAGAATATAACTCTGCCCTACACGAATCTTAAAAAACTGCTTACAGTAATTACATTCTAAGCTCTCAAAACAAATGCCGAGATGCTTGGAAACTTATAAATTCCGAACGTGATAAAGACTCAAAATTAAAAAAAAACTGAGTGTATTAACAGCAGACTAATTCATCAATTATTTATCATTTGCTGCAGAATTAATAACCGAACGCCTAACGGCTACTGATGAAGATGCAAATTTTTTCTTGAAAACATTAACAAGCAATAAAAAAACATTCTTCTCTTTTCCTGTTAGCAAAGACGAGGTACTTGATGCCATAGACTCCCTGACAAACAGCAGCTGCTATGACTATCACAATTTGAACAGCCTTACAGATTTATTCAATTTATGCTTCTGTGGAATTTTGCCTGATGTTTAAAAAAAAGGAAAATTATACCTATCCTCAAGAAACGCAACGTTGGTTCTACCAGAAAATCATCGACCAATCTCGATAATTCTAATTATTGATAGGATTTTTGAAATTATTTAAAAAAAAAGATTGACATCGTATGTTGACACTAATAATTACATAAACGATCAACAATTTGGATTCAGGAAAAACCACTCCACAATTCAAGCCGTTCGTGAACTGGTGTCTGACATAGTCGAGGGCTTTGGAAATGGCCAACAAACTGCAGTAACTCTATGTGATATCAGCAAAGCCTTCGCCTTCGTCCCACATCGAGGGTTACTTGATAAGCTCAAACTCTATGGTGTGAAAGGAACAGCTCACTCATTTTTCGAGTCATATATATGTGGGAGAACTCAATACGTAACATATAAAAACAATTCGTCAATATGTAAACCGATATCTTCAGGAGTGCCCCAAGGATCAGTTCTTGGGCCACTCCTGTTCGCAGATGACATAACCTTTTACAATCCCGTTTTGAATCCAATAGAACTCCATTATAAGGACGCTGAAGCATCTAACAGAATCAGTGAGTGCCTCACCCCTAACAACCTGATTCAAAATGACACCAAAACCCAATCAATCACATTTTCTTCCAACATGTCCCTTACCAAGACATACCGGTTAGGTATCACACTAGACACCAAACTTAAATGGGCTGAACACATTGACATACTATGCAAGAAGTTGATAACTCAAATCATCATTCTTAGGCGATTGAGAAGTACTGTTGATGAGAAAATCCTGAAAACTTTTCACTATTTCACTCCCATCTAAGTTATGGCGTAATTTTATGGGGTAACTCTATCCATACAAATCCTGCCTTCATTCAGCAGAAGAAAGCATTCAGGGTTATTCCCAAGGCAGCTTATAAAAACTCTTGCAAACCCTTATTCAGGACATTGGAAATATTGACACTTCCTTCACTTTACGTTTATTACTGCTTGATTGAAATTCATAACCATATCCATTGCAAACACAAAGATTTACACAGCTATTCCACCAGAAAAACTCCCAGCTCATCAATCCTAGATTTCGTCTCAATACCTCATTTAAAAACTGAATTAATCTAAATATTTATAATTGCCTGAATCATTCAAAAAGCTCATCTTTGAATTTACCCATCCTACTACTTTCAACATATGTTATATGAGGTCTTTAACTATATAATATCTATGTATTGTATTGTGCAGGTTCCATATAAGGCCTTTATTAATTGTGATTCCTAAATACTTGGTGGATTCACTTTCTTTTATTTCCAGTTTCACGTCAATTCTGGGAACCTTGTATGTGGGTTCAGAAGTTTCATAACATGAGAAGGGCAGATACATAAATTTGTTTGTTAATCCTTGTAGAACAAATAACTAACATATTGATAGGTTAATGAAAATACATAACAAAACATATATGATAGATCGATGAAAATACATAAAATGACAAATTACAAGAATATATTGGGAACAGATAGTGATCGCTCTATAGATTCGTAATAATTTTTTGTTTCTGTATAGTCGCGTTCTTTCAGGAGAGTTGCCTATATAGATAAACTTGAAAAGCAAAACCCTATAAATAAAATTTCATCTAAATCGTTAGAGCCGTTTCAGAGATACCCCTGTAAACCAAACCATTATTTTTTTTGGGAATTTCTCCATTTCATTATATGTATATTGATTAAGGTTGTCAAAGGAAATTATTTCGGAGTCTACATGGTGGCTCAAAAAAGTGTGACATATCAAAGTTGTGTTTTTTTTAAATGGAACACCCTGTATTTCGATACACTTTTGAATAGGCCAGGAAGAAATAATATGATTTCATGGAAGGTACTATGTACCTTACTATAACCGTTCTCGAGTTATTGATTTTCTTATGAAAATGCTAGGTATAATTGAAAAATGAATAACATCGAAATGAATAGAAATCATCCCTTCGAATTCTGACCAAGCATAAAATAGGTTTTGGGCTATTGATTTCGATAAAACCCGTTTCTCAATATTATACAAAATGTTCAAAAATCATTGTCACTTTTTTATAATTTCGGACTAAGATTAGTTTGTTATTTCAAACAGAACACCCTGTATTTTTTTTGGTCTGAACAATATGAAATTCAATTATCTTCCATATCATATTGGGGTTTCCTATATCTAACCTAAATAGTTTTTCAGATATTGGCTTTTTCAAATAGTGGTTCTCATTTCAATACCTTTTTTGAATCGAGGTAGCTTTGAAAATACATTTATTTGATTTGCTCACAGAATTCTTATTGACAGTTGTTATACTTCACTGTATCGAAAATGTTTACTGTTCACTAAAATGAAGTTATCATTTACATTCATATTCTGACAGTAACAGTTCATTAAACAGACAAGACAATTTTTTATGATTCAACTGAAACAACAACAAAATATGAAACACAAATGTATTTGATTCAAAGTAGGTGCTCAAAATGACGACCATCCTGTTGAATACAAAGAGCCACTCCCTCTATGAAAGACTTCTTAACATTTAATAACATTTGAGGCGTCACTCTTCGAAAAGCAGCCCTTATTCTCTCCTTCATATTCTCCAGTGTGGTTGGAGGAGTGTTGTGAACTTCATTCTTCAAGTATCCCCATAGAAAAAAATCGAGGCAAGTCAAATCTGGTGATCTCGCTGGCAAATTTTGTGGTCCCCTACCAATCCATTTATTCGGAAATCACATATTCAAAAATTGTCTGACACTGAATTTGAAATGTGCCGGAGCGCCATCTAATTGTAACCACATCCGTTTTCTGATATTTAGCGGCACATTCTCCAGAAGCTCAAAAAAGTATGGTCCTATAACTTGTGTACCTATAATTTCTCCCCACACGTTAACAGACCATCTATTCTGGTGATCCAGAGTGCGGAAAAAATGGGGATTCACATCACTATGATAATGGAAGTTGTGTCTGTTCACCGAGCCATTGTTATGAGAAGTAGATTCATCAGAAAATAAAATGGGATCCAAAACATGTTCATCCTCACTAAACTTGTTCGGAACCCATAGAAAAAACTCATTCGTTGATGGAAGTCTATTTCATATAATTCCTGGTGCATCTGAATACCGTACGGGTGAAATAGTATTATTTTTTATTACCCTAGAAATGCTCCGTCTGCTTATTCTGTATCTTTCTCGATCTCACGTTAACTCGTATGAGGGTTTTCTATGATTGATCCCATAATAAGAAATTCATTTTCCTCATTTCCAATGATAGTTTTCGGTCTATTCGCTTTTTCATAGGCTACACTTCCAGTCCTACGAAATTGATGTTGCAATCGTTTGAAAATCAGCTTGTATGGATGATTCCGGTGTGATATTGCCGGGCATACACCCTCGACGCCAAAAGGCAATTCTCTAAACACTCACCAATCGCTAAAATCATATCTATCAGCTGTTGAATGGAATAAGTTTTCATTTTCGACGCTAATAATTCAGTAAATGTTTTGAATAACGTGGAACACAATAACTGTCAATAAGAATTCTTTCAACAAGTTGAATAAATGTCGTTTCAAAGAATGCATTGAAATAAGTTTTTCCTTTGAGAGCTTCAGCAATTATTCTCCTCGAGAGCGTTCAAAACAGCTTCTTCCAATTCTGGAGTTCGGACTGCTCGTGGTCTTCCAATAATATCAGCTGCCCTCTTGAAGCTACCTGTTTCTACCAAACGACGGTGGAGACTGGTGAATGTTGGAGCTGAAGTCAGTACTCGATTAGAAAATCGCTCCTGGTTAGTACGTCTTGCTTCGCGCGCATTGCCATCCGCAAGGCCATAAATAAAATGCATATCGGCTAAATGAGCATTATTGTTTAAACAATCCATTTTTTCAAAATTAGTGTTTTAAAACTTACAGAAACTTCAACAAAACAACAAAACGTTTAAGTGTCACATAATATGTAATTACCAAAACTGCTTATTCGAACGTCAAATTCATTTCCTGAGCATTCTTGTGGAAAACGCAGAATAATGGTAATAACTTCAACACGCATCGATTATCAAATAATCGACTTGAAATTTTCAAGTCCAAATAACTAGAAAACGGTTGATAATAGCGACTTGTAACAGAGGAAGCTTTTTTACGTAGATATGATAGAGAAATTGATTTTTTACTGCAAAGTGTGCTAGAAGTACGATCAAAAAAGTTAGGAATTTTCAAAAAAGAGAAAGACGTTTAGGTGGCGCCCCCTACGAGAAAGAGCGATAATAACATCAAGTTCGAATTTGACGCCTCAAAAAACCTCTTAATACCAATTTTCGTTCAATTGAGATCGGTATTTCGAAAGTTAAAAAATAAAAACGAAAATGAAAATAAAACTTCAACACCCTGTATCTTGGAAAAGAAGCGTTTCCGGACATATATTTATTTGGACAATTCATATTAGAATATTGTGAGGAATCACCTCCTGGAGTTTGTCAAAGTACTTTTGAATCACCCTGTATATACTCAAAAATATCACGTGATAAAAGTTTATGAAAGTTTTTTATTTTGTAAATTATAATTGTTAAAAGTTAAAAATCAATAAAATATTCAAAAAATTATGTTTTAAACAAATATTATGTTATTGCCATTTTTGCATCTAACAATGGACACAAGTAATGCTTGGTAAAATTTGTTCACGTCATTTGTTAATAAATTATTTGTAAAAAATAGACAAGTTTACTGGATAAAAAATAGCTTCTTGTAGGACAAGTGAGTGAAGCGTAGCATTTATCAACGAACCTGGATTTTGAGCTCAACCAGGCGAGTGATTAAATGCGCTTTACTCAAGTGTTTTGAATCTGATTTTTTCCATTTTCGCAGAAATTAAAAAAATCTTTTGCAATTGTTGAATAACTATTGTGCCATTGACTCGCCGAAACAAAATTGCAAACATGCGCTACCGTTGCTTGTGTTGCATTCAATTTGGAAACCAGCCTACTCGATTCCGTTGCTGCGCTATTGGTAACCTAGGTTACACTTTTAATCACTTGTGAAAATATTTTTTTTTAATCATTTGTGATTGAAAGTACAACTTCTCTCACTAATTTGAATTGAAATATGTTACATTTTAGTTGCGAAAATGGAAAAAAATGTGTTTACACGCTTTATATTAGCTTCACTTGTATGTTTGTTTGTTTGTAACCGACTCCTTTGGGCGCGATTTTGACCCACATCCAGACGTCCTAATGATTTGAAATTAGGCAAGTGTATATAATTCCGGTGACAATGCATTAATACATTTTTGTGTGAAAAAAAAAACAAAATGGCGGCTCCAATATGGCGTACGAGTTTTGTGATTATGGTCCGATTCGCTTCAAAATTGATATCTGAGGGTTTTCGTGGTCGGAGATTATGATTCTTTTGTCAAAATCAGGAAATTCAAGATGGCGGCTTCAAAATAGTGGCCAAGTTTTGTGATTATGGTCTGATTCTATTCAAAATTGGTATGTGGGGGTTTTTGGGTCGGAGATTATGATTATTTTATCAAAATTGGAGGATTCAAGATGGCGGCTCCAAAATGGCCGCGAGTTTTGTGATTATGGTCCGAATCTATTCAATATTGGAGAATAATTGTTGAAAAAAATTATAATAATAATAATAGTTTGAAAAACTGAAAACACGCGTTGATAGAAAACTAAACTGAAAAGTTGAAAATAAATAATAGTTCAAAAAAACTAAAAACGAACTTTTATAGACAACCAGACTAAAAAATAGGAAATAGAAAAAAAAAATTAAAAAAAAAAGCGTGGGGTGCATGGTATCAATAATTATATAGTACATTACACACCTAGGGCAGTAAAGAAAGATATGTCGCAGATCACAGGTAATTGTTGGCCAAGGCGATACCATGCACCCAAAGCTCTTTTTTAAATAAAATATTTTTTTTCTTATTTTCTATTTATTTAGTCTGGTTTTCTATAAAAGCGTGTTTTTTAGTTTTTTTAAACTATTAGTCATTTACCATTTACAGCCATATGTAACAACTTCGGTATCGTGTAAACTATTGGAAAGTGTTATAGAAGATTTGTAATTTTTTTTTCATTATTTTGTTACATATGGCTGTTTTGGTTATTTTAATTACTTTTAGAAAAAAAAATGTAAGTAAGAATTTGTTTATGAAAAATTGTTGAATCAATGAACAATGAAATTATTGATTGATAATTTCTTACTAATTATTTAAACAATGAAAAAAACGATTATAAACTATAGAAAATAAGTTTTTTTTAATCATCATTTTGTCATGACAACAAAATGATAAAAAACCATTTTTTCTATTCAGCAAACTTGTTTTTTTATAAATGATTTATTAACAGATGAAGTGAAACATTTTCAACCAGCGTCACTCAATGCCATTGTTAGATGCAAAGACGACAATAATATTACATTTGTTTAAAAAAAAAATACATAATTTTTCGAATTTTTTATTAATTTTTAACTTTAATGATAAACAAAACAAAAACGTTCATGAACATTCATGACATGATCCGCTTAATTATATATATAAAAAAAAATTATAAGTCAATTATTTAATTTTTCATGTCGCTATTTCTGAGAATATAAAACTTTCAGGGCGCGTGATCAGAATGAGCCTCCATAAGTGGATTTCCATGTGTAACTCTGTTCATTAACAGCCTGTCAAACATTATATGGTATTTGATATTTCATTCCGTGATGCAATATATAGGCTACTGGTGAGGGAAAAGTCAAATGAACCCTCGAGTTCTGGCGGGTCGAAGTAAATTTAATGCCGCTACATGTCATGAAACCATAGGTGTAGTTGGCTCTGAATAGTGATTTATTGAAATATTGAATATACTGCCATGAATAAATGTGATATGTACGGAAATTTTATTTTCAGATTAGTTCGAATGATGAACCCTAGCGCTCTAAAGCGGATAATGAAATAATGGCAATTGCATTAGTTCTCCGTAATTGGTGCATACTTTTCAAGCTTTTTAAATTCAGTTTCGATCCTCTGTTTTGTTGAAATGTTTCTGGATAGCGAAATAGGCAATACATTATTGGTGAGACCTGACATATACGTCCAAGCCCCCTCCACTTTTTTGAGATATACTTAAGGCATGCCCAATACGCCCCTGAATAAGGTACCACTAATTTTCGGAGAAATTAATCACACTCATTGACATTATGTCTATGATCACACTGGAGAAGGATGCCCAATAAGATGTACTTCCTTTCAAAAACAGGTGGTTCAACAGAGAGGGACTCGAAATTAGCTGGAAATTGCCTCATTTTGAATATGTTGCTCCATCTGGTGTGTTGTGTTGCTGCTTCTGTTGGGATAAGTTTGTGATCAAATTTTATTTTATTTTTCAAATCAAATATATTACAAAGTTTCATAAATACAAAATGTGGTAAAAGAAAAAAATTGGATGGATATTCATGTGATAAAGTTTGGAATTACCTGTATTACGAGAACTTCATAATGAGCCACCTGAGCTATAATAGCTTGTGTTGTGGAATTCGAATTTAAGATATAAAAATTTGTTATAGGTACTTACAATTCTATATAGTTCAGAATATAACATAAAAAAGATTAAAAAATTCTTTGGGATATCACAATGAGATATTGAGAATGTTAAAGAGGATATGGAGTATTAAAAAGGAAATGGAAGGAAAAATCTGATATAATTTTAAAATGGCTCATCCCTAAGTTTTGAATGTTTTGAAGTATTTTCAAAATACAAGAATTATTATTAAACAACTTTTTGAATACAAGCTTTTATTCAATTGTTTTGGATGTGTGACGTAGGTTATCTTGTCAGTTATAGATTCAAAAGCTTGTCGCGACAAGCTTTTGAAACTAAAACTCACGGAATGACCTACGTCACACATCCAAAACAATTATTTTTTACATTTTAATGCATTTGAATAAAAGCTTGTCCTTAAAAAGTTTTTTTATTTATTATTTTATTTTGTGATTTTTAGTAGGTACTCAAGTACGCCTCAATCTATACATTTTTGTTGAGGCATCGTTATTATGGGGCATTTTTTGCCTGTAAGTTCTGAACTATCTAGTTCTTCGAAGAGGAGACCATCTAAAGATCAACTCATCCGCCATCTTGGGGTTGCCATCTTCAATTAATGAATTTCAACTAAAAATCAATAAACTCCGATTAAATTCATAATCTCCAACCCCAAAAACCCCGACATTCCAATTTTTAATCAAATCGGGCCATGATTACAGAACTCGTCCACCATTTCGAATTCTGATAGAAAATTAATAATCTCCGTCCCCGAAAACCCCCACACTCCAATTTTGAATAGATTCGTACCACAAACACAGATATCGTCGCCCATCTTGGAGAGGTCATTTTGATTTTATTAATTATGAAGAGAAATTCATAATTTTCGACCCTGAAAACCCACACACACCAATTTTAAATCTAATCGGAGCATAACCCCAAATCTTGTCCGCCATCTTGGAGCGCCATTTTGTCTTTTCTCTAACAAAAATTCCATAATGTATTGTTATCGAAATTATGAATACATGCCAAATTTCAGCTCAATCGAATGTCGGCAAGTGCTCCGAAAATGGATTACAAATTTTGAACCGGAAAGACTGACAGAACGAATGACATACGAACGGAGCAAGTTAAATGAAAGCTAAAAAGAAAATTTCACTGAAAACGTTCATGTTATTAATTGTGCAGCTGAAGCATTGAAATTAAGCCTTACGACAATTTCTAGAATACGGCACGAAGGCACACTTGAAACAACTGTAAGTTTTTCTTGTTACTTTTACAACAAGTACTATATGTAATGGTTTTGTTTGATTTTTATTAGGTCCCTGAAAAAAAAAAGCTTCCAAAACACGAGATTTGCATGAAAGAGTTAAATCTGCAATACGTACAGTTACTTATACCATGATAGAAAATAAACAGTTTATTACAAGAGAAAAGAGAACTACTAAAAAGACATATTATAGATATCTGTAACACAACCTTAGGTAAAATTTTAATAGGTCTAGATTTTTGTTTTTGAAGAGATAATGGTGAAAGGGATCTTATGGAAAGAATGTGACAGTTCTTTAAATGTGGTTTTCCTTGATGAAACGTGGATTTTTCAACATGGAAGTGATACATTGCAAACCTGGCATGACGATGATGTAAAATCGGTGTGCGGAACAAAAGTAGCTCAGAAGGCAAACAACTCATAATTGTTCAAAGCGAAAAAAAATGTATTTATTGATGGTGCCAGTCCTATATTCAAACTTAAAAAAAAAGAGCTGATTAACATGATAACATGAATTCGGAATTATTTGAAAAGTGGATGGTAGAACAATTGTTACAGAAACATCAGAAACCATTATTGATTATCATGGATAATACAAGGTATCATTCAAGATTTCTGGAAAAAAATCCAAATTCCCAAGCGACCAAGGATGCAAACTCAAAATTAACGCGTTTGAATGTGAACTGTTAGATACTGTGCAGCAATTTAAGCCCAAAATGGGTAATTCTGTTCTACTACTACCACCATACCAACAACAACAACAACATTACAGTTTCTTTCTGGTTTTCCTCCAGGGATGGACCATGCAGCTTGCTGTCCAGTGGAAGCGAAGGGCCTTGTTGGTGTTGGGCAATCTCTGGGATATACTAGAAAGGGATTTTTGGAAAGTTCTGATTTTTGAGACCCCTCCTGCCTTAGCTTATGGGTCTATTTGCTCGTATATTGATTTTCGATAGTTACAGTGTTTATATTTTTCGAATTTCTCCTACTTATTCCGATATTTTTATGTTGCCTTGCCAGTTTAGTGCCATTGAACTGATTTAGATTGAATGCTAAACATTTTGTAAGAATAATATAGGCCAAAAGGGCTACAGTGACGGGGTTCATTGGATATGTGGAAAATTTGGCAGATTGTATTAAAAACACTGAAAATCTTATAGGTACAAATTGGGCACGAAAAAAAATTATAGATTGTCAAATATTACCATTTATTATTATTCTTGATGAAGATTTAGCATCCGAAAAAAATAATTATTCTTCAGACACAGACCACTGAAAAATTCTTTGATGACTTTGTTACCATATGTAGCTGATAAAGTTATAATATAAAGGAGATATAACGCGTCTGTATATATATATATATATATTTATATATATATATATATATATATATATATATATATATAATATATATATATATATATATATATATAAATAAATGAAAATTGTGGCATTGCAGATCAAATTCTAAAGGCATTTCTAAATTCTTCCCATTCATATCTATAATCCTGGACTCGGATGTCACGCAGGTAGCTATAGCTGCCTCCGTGGTGACGTTGGTAGTTGCCCTGGAATGCAGGGTCTACTAACCGAAACCACAAATGTGCGGCTGGCTTCTGTTTGTTGACACCGTTGATTTGTCGTTTTCTACCAAGTGTTGTTCATCCTTGCACTTCCTCACAGTACTGATGAGGGCCGAGAGCCCGAAATACGTGTCTACGGTTAACGATTCTCTTTGAGGGTTATGTCCATTAAATTTCTTCCGATTTGTTTACCAGTCCCCTCGATATTCTTTCCATATATATATATATATATATATATATATATATATATATATATATATATATATATATTGCAATTTGTTATGATAGTTAGTTTGAATCAATTTTATTTGATTCTTTGAAAAAATAGAAAGTCCGGCTATATTGTTCTTACTCTTTTTCAAACACCATTTTACTATTTCTTTGTTACCTTATTCCAGCTCAGTTGGTATGCCTATGGAGACATGATCATCCTACAGCTCAGCAGAGTTCAGTTGCGTCATCTCGTTGCTTTGTTTGAAATCAAGTTATGAAAATATAGTTCGTGATATGATCAAATGATGAATAACAAAACAGAAAATAGTTAAAAAAAAAATAATTGAAATGAATATTTTGAAAGGTTCCAAAATCCTACTCCTGCGAACTAGCTTATATTGAAAATTAATCTATGAACTTGAAAAAATTATCTCATTGCTCATGCGTAATAGAATGAATGAGCAAATAAATATTTACAGCGTATATTGACACAGTGGTCATGAGTATGAAATGAAGTTCATGACTGTAGATGAATATTATCAAAGACCCCAAAAAGTGTCTAATACCAATAAAAAAAAAGTACCTGTAGCTTGTTGCGTTTGTGCACTCACGAAGACTCCTGGCTGTGCCCAGTGCTTTGGAAAGTGAACCTGTTCGACGTTGGCCCCCTTTTATTGTAGGTTATGTCCTATGTTAAATGTGATCTGGACACCAGGTAAGTGGTTTCTTGCTCAATAGTGTAAGGCTGTTTCTTGGTTTGGATTATCGATTGGAATTGCTCTCACAGTTTTGTTTTCTGCTCATTTGGATTGATTTATCCGATGAAAATTTTTCTAATGCTTTCTTCAAAACTATATAAATTCTTATTCAACCATTTGCTGTTCTCAGATTTGATATTTTATCATTTTTTCAGGAGAAATTATTTAACATGTCCCTGTCATGTTCCCTTGAATTTTAAAGTTAGCATACAGGATGTTCTTGCTTATATATAATTTTTATGTTTGAATTCAAATATTTTGTTTGCAGATTTTGATGTACATTCTTTTTATAAGTTGTGCAATTTAAATGGATAGTTGGAAACCTATTAATGTCAATAAAAAAGCTCCACTGCTAATCTCTTTGATGATCTGCGCCGGACATGAGATGGTAGAAGGTTTCAGAAATGCAAAGTGCACAGAAAAATTGTACAACTACCATAGCAGGTATTCATGTGATGTATAAGTATCATTTTCTCAAATTTTTATTCTTTTAATAGTTAACATATATTTGATATCATAACAATATATATATTTATATATATATATATATATATATATATATATATATATATACATTCCGTCTCACCAATGATTTATTTACTTTAACCAATAATTCACTAACATGGGTCAAATCCACTTTCATCCTGTCGACTTGAAACTTGACATGTATACATACTTTAGGTAACAATGCAATTGGCAGCATCATACATGGGCAGCCAATATGGCTTGAAAGATTTGGTCATTCATGGTCCGATTCTTTAAAACATTTATGTACGTGATTTGGCGGTAAAAGATAATTTTGTTTTTTTAAATATATTGTTCTGTTCCTATACAAACAGTGATTGAATTGGTGAATAAAACCACTTTACCATTCGTTATAATGCCGAAAGGTCTGGATAACCGTTAAAAAACTACAATTGTTATACTTTACAGTTTGTGTTAAGAACCTCAGTTTTTTGTTTTACACGCTTTATTAGCTTCACCTGTGTGTATGCATATATGAATGAGGTAATGGCATCTTTAAAATTAATTTTCACCTTCTTCCAGATGTCTGAACTATTTGAAATTCTGCACACGTATTAAAAACCGATGACAACACAATAATTTCATAGCTATGACCTGGTATTCACACCTAGACCGCCAGAAAAGAAAATGCAACTAAAAAAATATGGCGAAAGCACAATTTTTTCATTGCATAATTTACATTTCAAAGATATGGCGAATGCACCAATGTCTTTCAGCACATTCGCCAACATTTCTGATAGGGCACTGAAAGAGAACGAAAAGTTTCATCAGTTTAATTCAGAAAACATAGCTCAAGCGAGCAGTCATATGACATTTCGTCATCTGTCATATAGTCATTGTCTCGTTCAATGTTTAATGTTGTATGAAAATGTGAAATCTTGAAAGAAAAACGTTCGCGAAAAAACAATGCATAATGGAATATTTTCGAATCATTTCCAACAGTCCAACATAATAGTATTTTGCATTGGTATTACTATGAAAACTGAATTTCCAATCCACCCAATCCAATATATAAATGAGAAATGTACCGAGGGATCAATGGCAAGATGGTGGCTAAAAGTATCATGTCGCTAGCGTCAACCTCAGGGAACCGGGCACAACCTATTGTATAATAGCCTTACTCTTCCATCGGACCTCTGAGAGGGTTGACAGTTCAATCGTTCGTTACTCGTGGGAATGAAAATGTAGAATGAAACCGCAACACAAAAAAAATATTAGCAAAAAAAGAAAAAAAATATGTCGAAATAAAATTATAGTTTGAAAAACTAAAAAAAACACGGCTTTATAGCAATAAGGTCTATAACTCACTTCTCGTAATGATATTAAGATATCAACACTCCACCCTTTTTTATATAGGTCATAATTTTTTTGAAAATGACTTCATTCTTATTATTTTCAACTTTTTAGACTTTATTGCTATATAGGCGTGTTTTTTTAGTTTTTTCAGTTTTTTCAAACTATTCTCATTGCAACTCAGACCGTTTGTACTATTCTACATAGCATGGAATCTTAAGTGCCGAGACTCGCTAGTGGTGTCGATCCTCAAATACAGATCATTTTTATGCAGCGAGTCAATTGAAGTATCTATTACAGTAAAATCTCTGAATAGCGACCATCCTCGGGAAATCAAATATTGCTCAGTGAACAGGGGTGGCCTGTTAGTCCGGTGTTTTGTATTTGTTGTATGTATTTCGGCGTTCCAGCGATGATGCTAACAATATTTTCGTTCCAGCAATTGTATGCAGGGAACCATTGTTATTTCTTTCACCTACGACCACTGTAAATAGGCAAAAACTCACGACACACAGCTTCAGTGAATAGGTCATTACGCAGAGTGAACAAATCGCATAGTTTTCGTAAATAAAACGCACAGTTTGAATATATTGAAATGTATACGTAAAAGTAAGCGGAATATTTAATAATTCCGCAAGTAGGTCATGATCGCGCAATCGCCTGTCAACAACGTAGTCATTACAACTGTCGAAATCAAAATAATACAAACAAACTTTTTTGAAAGACAAATTAATTCTAGTTACTAATCATAAGATACATACTGTTCAAAAAAGAATTCCTACATTTTCAATATGTCAAGTGATAGGGAGAACGAAAATGTATCTCCTCCCAACGTCATGGTGATGGCAAAAACGGCAACGAATGATTTACTGCCAAGTAAATCCCGCGAACGCAACCGAAATTGTTACAGTAGTTTCACTTCACTTCACTTGAGACCAGATTTTTCCATTCGTGCGTACTATGCTTTTTACAATACTTGATACGTAATATACTATTATTTCATTTCATCTGACGTGAATGCAAAATCGACTTCATTTTGGGGCGTCTATTAAATGGTATTAAGTTCGGTTTTTGATATTTTGAACCTCAGGTTTCAAATTTAGTTCGGCAATCAGTGTTCTTTGTCATGATGACTGTACAACTTCAAGTTGAATTTCCTACAGAGGCTTTGAGCCATACGATAAGAGTATTTCTGTCAGATTCAGAATATCGCATTCAGGAAAAATCGGCCCGGAGACGAAGAATGATTTCGTTCTGCGGAGATACAAAATTGTTTGAGACGGATTTCAGTAATTCAGGAGACAGTAACGTTAATCCAATTAGGAGGGATTTTGTATTTTTGTTTACCGATGCTTGCGCGGGACTGTCTGACACTTTAACTGCCATGTGCATATCTGGCCTGGGGCTATCACAAAATATATTCGCCTCGATGTCGTGATGTTACACCCTAGATTTGAAAAATTCAAAGTTTCTACACCATTAATAGCAATAATCTTTAGTTCGTAAATAAACTTTATTTCTTTCAACTAAAAAGCTACAAAAACATAATTTTTAGTAAGCATTACGGATGTAAATTCCAACCAAGAATAACATAAGTAGGTCCAATTCTCTACAAAGAATACATGTTTTTTGTATTAATTTACTGTATTATACACAACGAAAAAGCAAATATGTATAAGTAGATATAAAATGTTTCTATGCAAACTAAGTGATTATATTTACAGACGTAAGCTGAGTAATACTCCTAGTTGTTTATTGGAAAACTCACGTGGCGTAGACAGAAAAATATTTCACTCCACGCCACGTGTATATTTTTTACACACGGGGTGAAAACATACAAAAAGTGGTGTATGGAATATTCAGTTGGGAGTTGAATCTCTTGGGGGATAGATAAGGCGTTCAGCATCGCCTACTTTCATTTTTGTGGTTTGGTCATTTGTGAGCTTAACTCTCACTCGCCGGCATAGTATACCAGCACAAGACAGGTTTTAGGCAAGGGCTGAAATCCCTGGCACAGATTTCCACACGTGGTGTTCGTCTTCAGAACGGTCCTGTACGTTGTCAGTTATATGATATTGTTGGTTGTTCGGTCGATTTCTCTTCAGCACGAAATTAGAGGTTGAAAATAAGCATTGCTTTTCACAAAAATATAACACCAATGTAGAGAACATTACAGCAAAAGTAACAATACATCATTAAAATGGAGAAAACACACGTTTTCTTTGTACATAATAATTTGACATGAGAAAGAAACTTTTTCTTGAACTCACAACTAACAACTGTCAGAATTGTGCGGGAATGGCATAGAATAATGGAACAAAGGTGAATTAATCAATAGCAATGCTGCAAACTGTTATGTGGGTTGACAGAAATGGGAACAGATGTTTCAACGTCAATTGTCATAATTCTGAGGAACTATGTGAACTGTTATCAGCATGCTTTGTAGGAATGCTTGATAGATAAGAGTAAATGATAATTAGACTGTCAATATTAGATTTGGAATTCATATACTCCAATATGGTCACATTTTCATAGTCAGGCTTGTGATGTTTGAGAAAGTATGTTGAGCCAGAGTAAAAGTTTTTTTGAGATTTCTTATTTCACTCTTATGTGAGAAAACCCAAAAAAACTTCTACTCTAGCTCAACATACTTTCCCAAAAGATCACAAGCCTGACTATGAAAATGTGACCATATTGGAACATGAATCTAACTTAAAAAATATACATTCTTAGAAATGACTTGCATTTTCAAAAAACCTGAATCTATGAATTCCTAAACTGATATTGACAGTCATTTATTCTTATCTATTAGGCATTCTGATAACAGTTCACATAAATCCTCAGAATCATGACAATTGTCATTGGCACACCTGTTTCTATTTCTGTCAACTCACATTCGTATCATTCACTTTTGTTCCAACATTCTATGCCATTCCCGCACAATTCTGACAGTCGTTGGTGGTTAGTTTACAAAAAAAAGTTTCTTTCACATATCTGATTATTATGTGTTCAAAGAAAACGTGTGTTTCCCCCCTTTTAACAATGTATTGTTACTTTCGCTGAAATTGAATGTTCTCTGCATTGGTATTATATTTATGTGGAAAGCAAAGCTTATTTTTAATCTCAAAATCCGTAGGTGAAGAAAATCTCAAGTCATTATTAATTGTACTGAAATCTAACAATTGTAGAGTTCCTGAAGAAGAGCCAATAAAGACTCGAAAGCTTGAATAGAAACAAGAGTACACGTGACTTCAGCCCTATTGACTGCACACCCGAATATATATATATATATATATATATATATATATGGAAAAATGTATATAAATAATATATGAAGCGGCGATTTGAATGACGAACACGAACTATTTCAGATGTCACATACATATACATAAATTAACATAGAGAGCGAGCATGATATTCATCATTTCCAGAATAAAATATTGCAGTTGACTAAATAAAAACTCCATTGTTAAAGAATACATGGTGTTATTAATGAAGGAAATATATCCGTGGGATATAAAATAAAAAGGTTATATATAGAGCTCCAAGAGGCTTTCGTAATGAGAAGTGAAACCTGGAAGAATGAATGTTGAAAACCCAATGTGTGACATCCCTCAACGTAAAAGTCGTTTCTTAAATTCTACTGGAATTGGGGCTGCTCATACACACTCCAAGGAAGGGTTGAATTGGTGGGTAAGAAATGCACTGAACATCAGTTTAATCCAAATTTAATTCAAATGAATATATCCTTTGTGAATTAAACTATGCATCGGAAATCATCCCACCCCTCTTTTCAGAAACTGACAAACTGATGGGTAATGGATAAATATGTCAAACATTTCACCAGAACTGATAGAATAATCATTTTATTACATATTTACGAGTGGATAGCTGGAGCCACTCTGATAACTCATTTGAAATCAAATCAGTAGTACCTGATCGTAACCAAATTGCGAGTTCTAAATTGATTGTATATAATTAATTAGTGGAACAAATAACATTTACTTATGAACTTATAACATCATTAATAATTCAAATTCTTTGTTTCCCATCATTACACTTTTTTCCACCAATCAACCAGTACGAGCAGAACAGCAGATCATTATCCTGAATGCGTCAATGGATCAAAAACCCTTTTGTTCGTTAAATAGGGACTTGAAGAATTCTTGGAAACTAGGTCGTGATAATGAAGCTCTCTTTTTTTGTTGATTGCCGTGGAAAACTACCTGCTCTATCTTGCAATTGGAGGTCTACATATGGAAATATAAGATGTTGTTTCTACCTTCAATTTGGAATACATCTGCCGAGTGCAAGCTCTGAACTATGCGAGTTCTGTACAATTGCAGATTATGTATACATACAGATATTTTCGAGCCATTTATATCTATTCATTTACATTATTTCCTGTGGTATTCAAATTGAAAAATATTGTTTTTATGGAACTATAAAAAATGGATTTTTTTCAATTTTACTTTCTCTTTATAAAACGGTGAATTTAACTCTATCGTCTTCAATATCTGCTGCATTTTTATAGGGCACTTTTAGATTTTTTTTTTTCCAACGGTGGATATGTGAAAAGGTTATAATTTGTTACATTATACGAAAGAAAGATATTTCTGATTGCAATTAACTCCGGGAGATTATTCACTTTGAGCCATAATTTTTGCGTGGATCTCCTGACACCATCAGTTTCAATGAGTTTTAAACTGGAAAACCAATTTTTGACAGACATATAGTCGAATGTTTCAACTATTCAGTATGTAATACGTTAACGAGAACGCGCTTTGAAGTTTTATGACTTCATATTTCGAATCATGAAAAAGTTTACTCAAAATTCATCATTTTATCCCAGAAACTAACCATAGTATCTATAGTATACACTTCGCCACAAAATGAATGCATAATTCCTAAATATGCGACATTTTACATCACATAAGTTTTTCACCCACGCCCATATTTATAGATGTTGGAGACACGTACATTACTGTAATCCTTGATCAAGTTTAACAGCAGCGAGGGACATAAACAATATCCTTCAAGCTCATGTTGTCCCATTTGCTCCGTTCATTGGCGAGTAATTCATATTATTGCACGACAATGCGATACTATTTGCTGATCGAGTTGTCCGCCGTATTTGCTTGTCGTAATGGTCTGGCCTGCGAGAAGTCCCGACTTGAACCTCATCGAACACCTTTATATTGAGTGAGCTCTGAAAAATTCGGTAGCCTATTGATCATATTGAATAACTGATATCTAGTATGAGAAGTGCCGATGTAAATCGTTATCACTGCTCAAGGTGGAAACACGAGATATCAGCGAAATATTCAATGATGAATAGAAAAAAAGATTTTAGTTCAATTATATTTTTTGTGGAATCCTGTATGGACTAGATTTTTGATTTTTTTTTGATAAATGTTAATTTGATTACATGCACTGTGTTTTTTGTTATGCACATTTTCGAAAATACATAAAAACATTGGTATTTGTTCTACGAAATTCATTTGTAGAATAAAAATAATCGATGTTTTCTGTAATATCAGCACATAGAACGATGTCCACAGATCATCATGATTGTTGAAGAAATAATGATAAAATACGTGGAATATTCCCAAATGACTTTTATTCCTGGCATTAAGTTTCAGTCCTGGTGAAGTCTCTAAGAAATAGGCGTTTAAATTTTTTCAAACTCGAAATATTTGGAAAAAACATAATTATATTATCATAATTATATCAATTTGTGGAGTCCTTTGGTTTCTCAACACAAGTCAAGAAATCATATTTACTCACGGGGAGAGTCCCAAGAAGCAATTGAACTTCAATAAAATACTTGAAAATGGCACCATTTTAATACAAAATGAAACTTTTCACTAATACACTACTCTCTAGTAACCACCAAGTAGTACGAATAGAACAAAACCATTATTTTCAAGGCGTCAATAGATCAAACACCCCTTTGTTCGTTAAATAGAGATTCGAAGAATTCTAGAAAAGTAGGTGGCGATAATAAAATTGATGTCTGATAATTGCTCGCAAAGAAATAATAGCCAAATATGTTTGCATTTTGGCTCCGATTCCTTTATCGGAATCTGATTTATTTTCAAATAATGAGCAAATTGCAATATTCATTAAATGAGGAGTTGGAAACATTTAGACACCGGTGGGTCTAGGAGCAAGAAATTTTGCACAGTAGTGCCTTATACAGGGTGATTGAAAAGTACCAAAAACGCTTCGTTTCCAAGATACAGGGTGGTGAAGTTTTATTTTTATTTTCGTTTTTTTCAAATAACTTTCGAAATACTGACCTTGATTGAACGAAAATTGGTATTGAGAAGTTTTTTGAGGTGTCGAATTCAAACCTGATGTTATTATTGCTCCTACTCGTAGGTGGCGCCACCTACACGTCTTTTTCTTTTTTGAAGATTTATAACATTTTTGAACGTACTTCTAGCACATTTTCAGTAGAAAAATTAATTCTTCTATCATATCTACGTGAAAAAGCTACCTGTGTTACAAGTCGCTATAAGCAACCGTTTTCTAGATATTTGGACTTGAAAATTTCCAGTCGATTATTTGATAATCGATGCGTGTTGAATTATTACCATTATTTTCATTTTTCATGCTCAGGAAATGAATTTGACGTTTGAATAAGTAGTTTTGGTAATTACATATTATGTGACAGTTAAACGTTTTGTTGTTTTGTTGAAGTTTCTGTAAATTTTAAAACACTAATTTTGAAAAAATGGATTATTTAAACAATAATGTTCATTTAGACGATATGCATTTTGTTTATGGCCTTGCGGATTGCAATGCGCGTAAAGCAAGACGTATTTACCAGGAGCGATTTCCTACTCGAGTACTGCCTTCAGCTCCAATATTTACCAGCCTCCACTGTCGTTTGGCAGAATCAGATAGCTTTAAGAGGGCAGCTGATATTATTGGAAGACCACGAGCAGGCCGAACCCCAGAATTGGAAGAAGCTGTTTTGAACGCTCTCGTGGAGAATCCAGAAAGAAGTACAAAAATAATTGCTGAAGCTCTCAATTCTACTCAGTCCACAGTTTGGAGAATTATCCACGATCAACAATTTTATCCATACCATATTCAAAGGGTACAGGCTCTTTTGCCATGAGACTTCCCCCAACGCATTACTATGTGTCAGTGATTTTTGAGAAAATTGGCTGAAAATCCTCAATTTTTAAGATATGTACTCTTCACGGACGAGGCAAACTTCTCCCGGAATGCTATCACAAACTTTCATAACCACCATGTTTGGGCTCTGGAAAATCCGCACGCAGTTAGAGAAAGACATTAATTATCAATATCGATTTTCTGTAAATGTATGGGCGGCAATAGTTGATAATTACTTATTTTTATTTTAGTGGGTCATTTGAAGTCACTAGTTTATAAAATTCCAGTAGCGAACGAGGAAAATCTAAGAAACCGAATAGTAGACGCCTGTGAAACAATAAGAAACACACCAATAATTTTTGAGCGGGTACGAGATTTAATGACTAGAAGACTGAATGCCTGTATAGTCCGACGTTGAATGAAACAACAAAAAAAAAGATAAGTGGGAAAATATGGTATTGAAAGATTTTTTCCTGGGTTTTTATAGCAATCGTCTCGCCAAATTGTGGATAGTTCATCTTCCTTTGATGCACATAACTCATAAGTATTACTCTTTCTAGAATAGAATTCGATAAAAATATTTGTGAAATCTGCAATTTTTGTGAGATTTACCCTACCCAGATTGGACGCGCAACCTTTTGTTATTTTCCATCTGCTGGCTCTTAAAAAAAATCTGATGTAAACTTCAATATGGAATAAATTTTACAATATATAATAAATATTGTTGAATAAATGATATAAACTTTCTTGATATATTATGACCAGAGGAGTAACTTCCATGTCAAATTTCCTCTGCACTCATAAACACACATTTGTGTGTATACGACAAACGTCCAGAAAGTAAGAACCACAATTTTACTATTTTTTAGTCGTTTAAAAAAAAATAACAATGTTATGTTGATCAATTTGTTAATTATTTCACCGCGTAGTCGCCTTTCGGTGGTTAGCCATGGCGCAAGCTTTTTGATGCCCCCCCCAAATAATTATTCCGCCATCTCCTTCTTGCAGTTTCAGGCCCTCCAAGTCGTTTGAATTGTTTTTCCACCCATGTAAGTCTTCAGAAAGGTGGGAAAATGAGAATATGGGGGCGCCAATTCAGAACAGTATGCGGGGTAGTTTGGAATGTTCCAACCGAATGAGTCACACACACACTTCCTTCATCAACATTCCCCTCCGTTTGTTTTGAATAGCTTCCTTGATCAGAATGATCTCTTTTTGGTACTAAAAAACATAATGCCTATAATTAATTGTTTTGCTCGAAATTGTTGGAAGTTTTGAATGGTTTGGAAGATGGGAAACTAGTGTGACGCCACTATGGCGACTGACTTTTTTCTCAGGAGTGTAATGAGCCACCCAGGTTTCATCTCTAGTCACAATTGGTGTTTTCCTTCCGCGAGAAGAAACCTGATGACAGCGCATACTTTACACTTGGCGGGATTTCTCATCGACATATTTTAACCAAACAGACACTACAAGGCAAGGTTTCGTTCTACCAATCCAATCCAATAATATTTATTTTCAGATATTCAGTATTACATTGCACGATTTGAGGCCTTAAACTAATATTTACATGTTATATACAATTTACAATATATACAGTAACAGTCCATAGGTTATTTACATAACCCGCAGACCAGAGAGGGCTGAACCGACTTCTGGGGGCCTACAATATGACACTTGCAGGCCTTCCAGCCGCCGCCTCAACACCAAGACAGGCTGCTTCCTTCGAATGAACGGGGGATGTGCCCCTCCCAGCAGATCTTAACGCTGTTCTCTGGAGCTTACGGTGAGTACGTGTTATTTTGTGTTATTTGTCCGACCTCCTACTTTCGTTCATGTCAGAATTTCGTCGTTTTTCCGTTTTGTGTAGTAGAATTTGTATAGATGTCCAGGAAAATATAAGTAAAAAACCTGGTAAAAGGTGTGTTTAAAATTTGTGTCGGTTTTTGAGTTATTTAGGTTTGAGTAATTTTTTGAGTAGTTCTGGTAGTTTTTTGAGTAAGTTTGTGGTGTTTATGTCGATTTATTTTTGAGTGATTTTTGAGTAGTTGTGGTTTTTGAGTAGTTTTTGAGTAAGTTTGTGTGTATTGAGTGAGGGTTGTTTGAGTAATTTTTTAATAGTTTTTGTGTGTTTTCAGCTTGCCGTTACCGTTTCCGGTTGCCGCCCCCAGCACGCTCCTGGACGGCCGGCGCATGGGACCTGCTGGGGGAAGGACAGCTAGGTCCACTCAGCCCGCACCTCGCCGTCCTCCCACGTTCCGGGGCGCCGCCTCCGTTCGCATAGCCATAGCTGTTATTTGAGTGGCTTTTTGAGTAGTTTTTGAGTGAATTTGTGTGTGTTTGAGTTTTTTATTGAGTCAATATATTGAGGATTTTTGAGTAATTTTTTTTGAGTAGTTTTGTGTGTTTAACTCGTCACTTCTACTCTCGGCAGCAAATCTCCGGGGCCCTGCGAAGGAGAGTACGACATAAGCCGACTTCCCCACACGTCTCGGGGCGCCGCCGCCGATTGCATCATGACGAGCTGTTGTGAGATTTGAGTTTGTAACGTTAATGTTGTTTGTATGTCTTTCAGTAGTGCCAAAATCTGCAGGGTTAGGTCTCTCCCTCGCCCTCTCTGGGTTGGGTAACCGATTGTTTGCTCGTTCTGATGTCTTGTCGTTAGCCATGTGCTTCTTCTTACACCCTGGCCTGGTGTGTTGGCCTTCCAATATTTATGTTCTGCTGTGGAGTTTGTCCTCCATGTCTCTCTGGATGATTTTGAGAAGGATTCTGCTCTTCCTTTCCTTGAATCTTTTTTAGGTATGTTCCACATTTCCTGTATTTTGCCGGGTGCGCTTACTTGCAGTTTGTACATTTCGCCGGTTCGTTAGGACTTTTTCTACAATTCATGGTGAGATGCTCTTCTGTACATTTTGGACATTTGGGGGTGAGATTACAGTTCATGGCAGCGTGCCCCCATCCCTGACACCTTCTACATTGGGTCAGGGCTTGGTCTGTTTTCCTCACCTCCCAGTCTATGTATATCCGATTCAACGTCTTGCAATTTCTCTTGAGTATTGAGAGCGTTGTTTCTCCGTTGGTAATCACCAAATATGGGGGTATTTTGGTTTTTCTCATTGAATAGATTTTAATGGCTTCAATAGAATATTCTTTTTTCAGCCATTTTTCTACATCTTCGGCTGTTGGTTGGTTGTCCATTCCTTTCAACACAAAGGCATGTTGCTTTTCAGACTTTGTTGTGTACGTGTGGGAGCCAACCTCCCTTTTTTTCAGTATGTTTTTGACTTTCTCAAAGTCTTTTGTTTCACCTGTAATCACAATTGTATTCTCTTGCGTATATCTTATTGTGACGTCCTTTTCACATAGGTCTTGCAACACCTTGTATTCGTCGTTTTCAATTATGGGCTGTCCCTCTAAAATGATAGGTGTTTTTTTTCCATCTTGTGCTATATTCCTCTTTTGTTCTAAGTTTGGAATTTTCTTTTTCTGCTTCTGTTTTTCCATTTTGTTGGGGTTTTTTGAGTTTTCATTTCCTTCTTTCTGCTCAGCCTCGTTGGGGTTCGCAGGCATTTTTTACTACTCGTTGTGTTCGCACTAGACGTTGAAACCTGAACTTCTATTCCGTGCAGAAATACGAATAGCATGCTGACGTCAGAACATTCGTAGCACTTGTGATTTACACTGTGTATAAGCGCCCATTTCCCGTTTGTACCCGGCAATGCAAATACTATGTGTGGAGGAGGGTGGAGGTATTTTCCCAGTTCTTGCATTGAATAAACAGTGATCGTGAACGTTACTCATTAGTATAGTGAGCGCAAGCAGAACTGTTTTCTTTGAACGATCTTTCTCTTACCACTCCGTTGTCCTGTATAATTCCATCAGTCAAAACATGAAAAGTTTATGCTTAAAATTTCCGACGTAAACGTAAACAATATCTCCGGATGAACAGCGATAGTCCCATTTTGGCAATTCATGTTACCAGATTATCTCCTCTTTTTTGTTCTGTCTTTTTCTCAATTATTGTTTTTTATCCTATTTTTATTTTTTATCACAGATCTATATTATATTATTCATATCATTACTATGATTATTATTTTTATTATCATTGTTATTATAAATGTACATGACATTGTAATTTGAATCACACTTGGTTAAGTGGAAGGATAGCTATGAGCTAAACTCCGCCAAGTAAAATGAAGTCCATTTATTATTATATAAATGCATTATTACAACTTGTCGAAAAAATCATGAAGAGAAAATTAATGCAACTGCACCTTTGAAGGAAAAAACTGATAGGTAATTTGAAAACACATGTTAAAAAAGTGCACTATGCTTTAGAAAAATCGTGGAAGAATTGCAAAGAATTCATTACGATGAGATAATTTATAGCATAAATCATCTTATAGCCACAATGACGGTAATCAAAATTATTTTTTTCTTGTAAGGTTTTATTGTTATTGTCGTTTATCAATAGCTCCGTAAACATTTAATGAATATTTCAATATCCATTCCTTCATTATAGGTATAGGTATATCATTTAAAAACTTTAGAATTTCAGTGAGTGAGTGGATAATTTCAATGAGAGCAATAATTCGCTAAAAATAGTATGTTTATCTGAACACAATTCTCAAATATATTGTACCCAATTCAAATGACATTGTTTCCCAGAATTTTCCAATATAATCTTATCGCAATAGTCCACTTTGTGATCTACTTCCATTCATTCACCGTAAATTGACCGGTCTAGAGGAATTCACCAATATCGATTTGTTCACGTTTGCATTGCAGAGTGACGTCAGCATGGGAACTGTACGGTCTGTCATTTACAGTCTAATTACCTACGCATGGAATAGGAGATCAGATTCCATCGTCTAGTTTCAAGAGAAGACCCACTCAGTGTCGCCAACCGTGAAAAAAAAACATCCTCTTACTTTCTGGACATGCCTCGTAGTTGCAAACTACGCTAGTGTACGCCACTCATTTATATATCGATTTATTTGCTCTGCGCCTCGTAAGATCCCATGGTATCAATGTTCTCCGATTTCGTCTGTCAACTCCTAATTGCGAGTTTCAGCTGGTGGCTCTTTGCGAGCAATCATCAGAAAAAGGCAGCTTCATTATCGCGACCTCCTTTCCAGGAATTTTACAAGTCCCTAGTAAACGAACAAAAGGGTTTTTGATCCATTGACGCATTGAATATAATGGCCTTTTGTTGTGCTCTACTACTCGGTGATTGATGGAGAAAAGTGTGATGATGAAAAAAGTTCATTTCAAATTATTAATGGTGCTTTATTTGGTGAGTTATCAAAGTTCAAAACTGATTCTGATGAACCTCGTGAGTAAAAATGATATATTTAACTAGTGTTAGGAAACCAAATAACTAAAACAAAATTAGGCAGTTTCAAAATATTTGAATAGTCATGAAGACACCCAGATTACGTCTCACGAGTATTTCTAGGACATTTCATTCAATATCGGGACATTGTATATTTATGGAGAGTTCAGTTGGATGTGGGTTAATTTTTGGCCTTCCACTTTTCTATTTCATGTCGATAATGGAACGAAAAGTATGAATCCAACATTTTATTCTTATAAAATGAATGAAACTGTTGCTAGGAACCTATAAATTAAAAAACAAAAAAATTTAAGCTCCTCTTTATGAGAGTCTGTCGCAGCCTCCTTCGAAACTAAATGATTGTAATAAAAAGTATTTGAAACTGAAGGAAAAGTTTTCTGAAAGTCGACAAGGTAGTATATAGTAGCATTTTTGTTACTCCCAGTGTGATGCTATGGGTTCATGAAATAATTGTTGTACAGTGCGTGGCACAATGTCTTTTTTCAAGAATTACTAGCTGTTGCCCGCGACTTCGCGTGGTCTTCAATTCAACGTTGATAATGGTTCGGGTGGTGAATGGAATGGAACTCTTCCACTGAGATCACATTCCTGGTGTTTCATTCATTTGACCACACTTGGATGAAGACTGTTATAATAATTAGAATCGTATTGAAAATCAGCGTCCAGTGCTCGTTCGGATCGAGCAGTGCGTACTCGAACGGTTTCCAGTCTTGTTTCCCGATGCTCAACAGTTTCAGACGAACAAACTTGAGCAATGGAAAAAACAAAGAGAATACTTGGGATATCTATTATCTAATGGCGGCAGACCACTCGTTATGTCAAACAGGAACTGAAAGGTCGCTGTTCGTATTTGATTCAATTGAATACTGTCAAGCGTGCGCACTCATGTAATGAAAATACATGAACTGCCGCTAAACTATACAAAATACACTAATTTCTTAAAAGACTCGCGAGACACCTATTGTAAAATGGTTGTACTGATTAAGAAACTTTTGAGGGCGTACACAGAAAAAAAGAAATGTTTGAATGTAGTATTTTGATTTATTTGAAATAAAAATACATGGTTTCAGTAATATCAATTTCACTCAAACATAATTGTTTCGAATGAAATAAATTGGTTCATCCAACTAAATATAGGTTTGTTCAATTTCGATCGGACAATTATTAAGGAATGCAATATTTGATTAGTCGAGAGTTTATAATCTGGGACAAACAAGAGTTCCAATTGCTTGATCTAGAAAAATATATTTGGTTGATCATTTCATCAGATTTGTTTGAAATGATTTGAATATTTTTGCTGCCTGGCCTCTCTTGAGAAAGACAAAATTTTCCTTCCTGATATTCATTTGAATTTTTACTCACCATAGCAGAAATTCAGTCAACATACCGACTTATTTATAGCTTTCATGATATTGAAAAATATCTTTTCAGATTTGATAATGTTATGTAATCCAATTATAATCACGAATAAGTTCGTATTTTTTACATTTCTTCAACCAAATACTCATTTCATTTGAATTATCCACTTTGACAATTCGCCACTCGGCGTCAGTTTCTTCGTCGGTCACGTGGTTAGGGCGAGGCCGGTTTCGCGGCGTTAGTCATTCAGATTTCAGTTCAGTCTGAGACTGATATGCGTGCTGGTCATCAAGGGTGGAGATTACTTGCTGAATTCATCAGTTTTTTAGAAGTGTGTGTTTTACTAATAGAAAATGGAAGAAGTTAGATAATTCTTGAGGTAAGGTTAGTTGATTCTCAGTTTAATTTTTAGTCACATGTTGCGTTGTTAAGATACCATTATTTGAATTTTGGGAACATATAATATCGGCAGAGTATTTTCGAAGTATAAATAAAATTATTTGTACTTTTTTTTCATAATGTGGGTGCCAATGGGTGCATATTCCAATTATATATCTATTTTAAATGTTTCCAGAGTATTCCTTCGAAAGTCAAGTATTTCATTCATTTGAATTTGAGTATTTCATTCGATTCAGTATTTCATTTGTTCCGACTCAGTATTCCATTTGTTTCGACTCAGTATTTCATTGTTTCGATTTAGTATTTCATTTGTTCCGATTGATGATTTCATTTGATTCAGTTGATTCTATTACATGGAGTAGTTATTACATCTGTGTCGAATACTGTTCTTTGTTCTAGAAATTTTTGTCATTTCAAAACACTACCAATGTTGTATAATAATTTCCACAAAATTCTTGAAGAAAATTGAGAACCTCAGAACAGTTCTCAAAATGTAAGTACCCCTTGGTAATTTTTTATATTTCTATTTTTCAACATATAGGTACTCAAAATATCTAAAACATAATGCAGAGTTGCGCATCAAGGGGCCAACAATATTTGATTTCAACATTTTGAAAATGCCTCTATACATATTGATTCAGATACTAGAGCTTGCAACGAATAAACAAACACAGGCATATTTTCTTTTTCGTGTTGTGTTTTGAGGTGCTGTACTATCTATCTGTCAAAGTAGATGAATCATGAATAATAATTTTTCTTCTCGAATATTCGAATCATCAGGTTGTGGTATAAAATAACTGGATTTTTAGATCACAGAGAATGAAACTATAAATGAATCCATTTTGGATGACACACCAAGCAAATAAAGAAGAATAGAAGAGGAGGAATGCACTACTTTTCTAAAATATATTGAAGATTCATCTTCAACGTCACCAACCCCTCCTTAATCCAAAAGTGAAACTACGAAACTCCTCGAAACCAAAGAATAGTTTCTCTTTGTACTTTTGATATATAATGACAAGAACATTTTGTTCAAAACAGTATCGTAATTGCAAAATGGATTTTTATTTGTCGTTTTATAAATATAATAAATATCCAGTTGTTTTTTTATTCAACCCCTGTGAATGGTCCGTTATCAAAGAGTGTATATAACTCCACAAATATTGGAAATATTTCAGGAACATAGTCTCAGTTGAAATTACTCTAGGAATTCCTATACATCTTTTCCGGAGAGCGCCACTTTTCGGAATTATTTGCCCCTGACTAGAGCTTCATAAAAACGAATTGGTGCTAATTCACAAATAATGTCGTCAACTTCTATGAAATTCCTTCGTTTTACATGTAATGATTGTTTAAAAAAAAATAACGAATAATTTATTTGTCCACCTGGAAAGCCATCGGTGGACAACATGACTTTCATTTATCAATTAATGTCATCAACTTTTTTGTTCCTTCCTAAATTACAAAAACGCTAGTCCACCCTTATTATCTGATGAGATAAAGTGGTCGACGTAATTATTCAACAACAGCACTGATTAACGAAGTCGATTGATCATTGAGTAGGGAAGTTATCACAGAAAATCTTTTTCGTGGAGCACTATACAAGGGTAAATAACTCCGAGGGAAAGCCTTTTACGGGAAAAATGAATGAACTATTAGGGTTAATTTTACTCAAATCGAGAAAATATTTATTTCAAATGTGTGGCCCAGTTTCTATAGTCAAGTATTTCATATTTCAAACCAGTTCTATCAATTCCTAATTCTCCTAGTCATTGGTTTAAATAGCAAAATTCTTCAATCAATACTACATATTCTGAGATTGAATGAATATTGAAAAAACAACAATATTTTTTTTTATGATTCCAAGGACATGTCTTCAAACCAAACAATATGTTTTCTTTCTGAATTAAAGAAAATTGTTTCATTTGAGTTAGTCACATTCTCCAGACAAGAATTTCATAATTTTGAACCAATTCCCAATTCACCTTGTTTATTCATTTGTTTCAAATAGCAATATACTTCATTAATATATGGAAAATATTTAACGGTATTCTTTACCAAAAAAAATTGGTTATTTATTTGGTTTCATTATGCAATACATTCTCAGATGAAATGAATTATTCTTGCATCAATTAAACCAAAAGAATTGGTTGAGAGAAATATAACACTTCATCGAATGTTTTCTTGTATCAAACAAATATTTGTCTTGGAATCCAAATGAACCATCGTTTCCCTTTGGAATAATAGGCTTTTTTCGATATATTGAAACAACAAATTTGTTTGACTGGAATATATTTTGTTTGATTCAATACTTTTTTTTCTCTGTGTACGCACCACTCACCAGAGTTTCATCGCAATCGTATGAATGATAAAAGAACGCATACGGGACAGACAAAGAAACATACCTATATAAATATACCTATATATATATATATATATATATATATATATATATATATATATATATATTACTTGAACCAGAAGTATTTATGAATTTTGTTGATTCTTAGTAATTTGGTTCGAATATTTCAAATGAAGATTCGAAATGACATGAGACACAAGTCATACCGTCCAATCAGTCTAGTATCCTACTTGCTGAAAACTCTGGAGAGACTAATAGACAGATACATAAGAGACGAGGTATTGTTAACAAACCCTCTCAACGAACGCCAATACGCGTATCAGCCAGGCATGTCAACGGCACTTGGCACTATCTACTAACAAAATCCCTGGAGGACAAAAAAATAGCCATAGCGACTTCCGTCGACATCGAGGGTGCTTTCAACAATGCATATACAAAGTCAATTAAAGAGCTCTAAAAAGTAAAGGGGTCCCATCCCTCCTGTGTAAGGGAAACCTTTGGCTAGACCAGGTAGAGGATGTCCACATGGAGGGGTACTATTGCCTCCTCTGTGGGCTATCCTAGTGTACGAACTACTGGTAAGCTGACATCCAAAGGTAAGGATATGCCGATGATCTTTCCATTATTGCAAAAGGCAAATTTGCAGGAACCGTCTCGGAGCATACGCAGACTGCTCTAAACTCAATGAATAAGTGGTGTCAGGAGGAGGAACTAACTATAAATCCCCAAAAAACCACAGTAGCTTTTACAAAAAAGAAGACTCAAGCTAACAGTTCTGAACGGGGTCGAAACTCCAATCGCACAAGAGGCGAAATAATTAGGAGTCATTTAGAATCAACACCTACAAAAGGTAATTCAAGGAAAGCACGGTAGCCCTCAACCTATGCAGAAGAATGTTTGGAAAAAACTAGGGACCACAACCAAAAATGATAATTTGGCTATATAGCAGGGTCTGGTGACCCATGGCCAAAGACTGGGGCGATCCGTAGGCTAAGCGGCAACCAACGGCAAGCCTGCCTGGCTACCACGGGAGCTATGAAGACCACCCCAACAAGCGCCTAGAAGTCTTGCTGAACCTACTACCACTTCATGGATACATACAAGGCAAAGCCAGGTCAGTCGTCAGTAGATTGACCAGAGGGTGAGCGTCCATCAGTAGACTGCATGGCAAACTGTATAACGATAATGCAAAGAGTTGGAAACTGACCCATAATGGAATGCCATCGGAGAGATGCTTCCCAAGGATAGCTTCGAAATAGCAGACAAGGAGGCATGGAAGGAAGGACCTCCAATTAATGCACAAATTGCCTGCTACACAGACGACGCAAAAACCAAAAAAGGTGTGAAGCATGAATATATTCAGCCAAGCCAAAGACAGGAATTTCACTGAGCTTAGGTAATCATGTGACGATATTCCAGGCAGAAGTTGCAGCAATACATCACTGCGCAGGGAGTTACTAAAACAAGAGTTCAAGTAAAATACCATTGCCATATACTCTGACAGCCAAGCGCCTATTGAAGCAATCAGCTCCATGCAGGTTAACTCTAATCTGGGACTGCTTGGAAACCCTACAGAAGGTAGACAGTCGAAATAGACTATCTCTGGCTCAGGTGTTAGGCCACACAGACTTCGTGGGCGACGAAGAGGCCGATTCATCAGCCCGAGGAAAAGAAATTGGCCCAGAACCTTTTTATGGCACAGCCAAAGCGGTTCGAACAACACAAAACAGTACTTGGTTGAAAGAGCAATCTCAAGAATGGGTGAACAAGGCGTTGAGCATGAGACAGGCCAAAGTGTTCATCAAGGAACATCGCAAAAATTCACAGACTACCTCTGAGCCAGAATGGGAGAACAACCAGGTGAGGCTTCTGGCAGCGCACTGCAGACTCAACAAACTCATGAATAACACCGGACTGGCGTACACAACCACATGTTGGTTCTGCCAGGAGGAGGAGGAAACCTCACAAGGCTGAGGTTTTCAACGATAGTGGACGAAAACCACTTCCCCCCCAATATATGGAGGACTCAAGGTCTAGCCCATGGAGTCTAGAAACAAGGACAGGCCTAGACAGGAAACTCTAACATAACATGAGGGCATACATAAAAGATCCTAGCCCACAAGCCACTTACAAATCAAATCTAATCTAACCCTGTATAATGACTGAATGCAAGCATTCAACGAAAGACTGGATACGCAAGTTAAGAATGGTCATTTTATCTAATGTTTGCTGAAGAATTCATGAAAATTGAATCAAAAATAAAAAAATTATGAGGCCAAAATTTTAACAAATATTGACTTGTTGCATTTTTTGCACACTTCCCAACAATCTCGATTGAGGAGTTCGTAGATGGTTGAGATCATTTGAGTAGTTTAAAAATGGATGCTGTTGATTTTAGTACCAATATTGCCAAACATTACGGAGCGTTTATGGAGATTCGAATCCCTCTTCAACTTCTGATCGTAGAGTTTGAGTTTTATACAAAAATGAAAATGCTGTCAATAGAATGACAATTCCAGAATCAATCTATAAATTCTGAAGGTCGCCGTGATCTCAACTCATACAAGTGTTCATTCAATTCTGGGGTTTGGTAAGACAACTAAGGAAGCGGTTGAAACAAAAGAAACTGAGTAACAGTAATGTTAAACTGAAAATAACTTGAGAGCCACACATAATAAACTGGGTAAAAAAATATCGTGTATACGGAATTCTTGGAGGCAGATCCCCATTGGAATAGTACACTTAGAAATGGACAGTTTTATAATAAGGAGCAAGGAATCTTTCGAAACGTAGTTGAATCCTAGGATTCTGGAATAAATATCGCTAGCGAACAACAAAAGTGGTCCAGGAAAAAACTCCAACAGTCAAAAACTTCCAGAAAACTCTGTATTCTTAACGGATATGAATACATCTACAACAAACTGAGAGAGGAGAATGAAATAATTACAGAAATAGACCAACGGCAAATAAAATACTATAGTCAGGATGATTAAACTTCCATTGGTGCAAATACAGTTTTTATTGGCCGAAGCACATTTCATTTTGAACGACACATGTCTATCATGTCCACGTTGACTGATTACAGGTCGAAGAAACAGAATAAACAGCTGGATGTTTTGTCACTTTTTGAAATCCCTAACTCCGAGATTTCTCCATCAGCAATCGAAAATCAAATGATCAGAAATTCCACATGAATCCAATACACAATCGTTAGAAATATTGCAATTTGAAAACGTATTTCTGAAGACAAACATAGTTTTGATTGCTTATTGTGTGTTATATAATTCGCAAATACATTCCAGTAGAGGAAAGTTCAATGATTCATCTAATGAGAAATTGTTTATTTATAATTAACAAAAATCTAATGGTTGGGAATGGAAAATTTAAGATGTATTTGGGTGCCCTCTTGATTTTGGGTATAATGGTGATACTCTGGAGTAATTGTACTTGTACCATGTGCCTGCAGTGAGCCATGTAGTGTCCACTATAGGTTGTTCCACAACGGTTGGACACAACATCCAAGTTGTAACGACATGGGGCTATGTTATCTGCTGCATAATTACTCATATCTAAACACTCGAGAAAAAAGTCAATGGTGGCAATTGGTTTCAACATGAATCTCCCCATCGATCGGCGAGAATCATTTCAGGTGAATTACTAATATTTCGGGAAATGTATGTATAGATAATGACTTTGTTCATTTTATCGTTTCCTTACATTTATACAGTATTATGTGGAATATGAAGTGGAAGGTCCCAGAAGGGGTCAAAGGAGTAAGATCAATAGCCGTATGAAGTACAATTCAACGCTAATTTTAGTTGACCAACATGATTATCAACAATTTTCGAGTTACCCATCTAAGTCTTCTGTGCCTTTTCATGGTCACTCAACTTTTGATTAATTTCTATCAGATAGGTTTGGGCTTTCTGTCACTCTCTTTACATTCTCATGAATACCTTCCAAAGAATATATGAGAAATTTCTGAGCGTCCTGTTGAGCGTACTCCATGAAACGTGATGCAAATCTTTGTATGTGGCTTCTCAAAGAAATTATATTCTCCACCCTATCAGACAAATCTTCCGAACAAAGTTCTTTTATCACTAACGGAAATTATTTTATTGAAGCACCCTTCATACGTAATATGCTTGTGTTTTCCCAGATACTCGTCTTTTCTCAGATACTCGAGCAATCATTTGGTGTTCGATAAACATTGTATAACGCTGTTCATGAAATATGTTATTTCCAATGCTTTTCAGACCATTTAGACCAGGAATTTTGACGTTTCCGTGTACTAGAGACTGGTATTGTAACTATTAGAGCTATGCTATCTGATATGATGATTTTTACTAGCACTGGATCGGTGTGAGAGGGAATTAGATGATAATATGGAAGATCGTGTAGCTTTTGACAAATCATTATCAAGAACTGAACCAAGGGATTCATATGAACTCTCCATAGGCAAAATCTCCCTTCGGGATTTAGAAATAACTCATTCGATTGACGTGATGAAGGGATAGTTCCCAAAACAGAAGCGGCATTACCCTTTTGGATGATAATGCTAATTCTTCGGAGCACAAATGGAGTTGCTCTTCTATCATTGGTCACTTCTGTTATTCGTCTGCCTATACTCCAAAAATCTCAACAGCAACAGCATAAAAAATATAAAGTTGTTGTAAATTTTGGTATTTTCTACCTTCAATTTTCTCCCCATCTACTGTGGCAGGGGGAAGCAACTACGTGTGAAGTTGCAACCGTGACAACGCAAGTAGAATCCCAAACAGCGGGTTTCCCGAATTTCCATGGGATAAGTGTCATGCCGTCGGGGCGGTTACCATCGTCTCTCCTGATACCTGTAGGCTCTAAGATAGATGGAATATTGTTAATGATCGTTATCAATAAATCATTGACTGTGTGATGACGGAATTGACATCTTGCGCTAAATTTACAGCTCAGACCATGGGTTACTTTCTCATCTGCAAGAGCACCACATTTGCATGTATGAGGGACACAAATAGAAGATCCTAGTCGTAGCCCAATGGCAATTCTGGAAGATTCATAATCTAAAAGAGACCAAAGTAAAGCGGAAGGTGAAGCAATAAGCCAAGCTCCTGAATAGTGGGAAGTAACTGCTTTGATTCGAGTCTTTTCTTCTGCTGACATAGCTGAATCAAGCAAATCCTCAGCAACTATTCAAATTAGTGAGTGATCCCAAGCTTTAAGGAAATTTCTCATCAACTCAGGTAATTGAGAATTGGTTTTGGAAATCCACAACTGCTCTTCCTCCACACCGAGATGGGTACTAAGGATATTTTTCATTGTAAATTACTGAGTTTAGAAAATTTTCATAAAATATTATGGCACATAATAATAAGACGGTTACTGATTACACTATATGTTTAGAGCAATGATCTGGTAATTCCAAAATTATTCATACCAATAATCATTTATTTGGCTTAAAAATTCCTCAACCTGTTGAAGAGGATCTTGACCTTTACCAGAGAATGTCAGGTTTCGAAAAACTCACCCATTTTATTTCATTTGATTAATTTTTCAATCAATATTACACAAAAAACAATATGTGAGGCCATTGTTTATATATTTTTTGAGTATCGTGTAGAAACGAAACTTTCAAACCTGTTTATTCTGGTAAATTTATATTGATCTAGAAAAAAAATGAATAATATCTGGTGGTAATTGAGGTTATCGATAACTTAATCATTTCGTAGAACATCAGTCGGTGGACATTAATCAGTTGATTCAAAATGATACACTTTTCTGAATTCAGGTTTACTTCTTCCACTGGAATGCAAGAGCAACTATTATTTTAACTTGAGAAATGACTCCTCTCAACCCATGAATGTTTTCAATGTTTCTACTCCTAATAACTCAAATCGAATAAAAAAATCCTTTCAAATAAAACAACACTTGGAGATTTTTTTCTGGAATGTTAAAATCTAAATACCATATGAACGAATGCATTATATAGTTTTGGAGTTGTCATTCTGTAAACGGCCAAATATCAACGGGAAATCACCTTCCTTGGAAATATTTAGCCGACCTTGCTTTACCGCAATGAACAAAACAACATTCACCACCAGCGTTATACTGATAAACATCAATGATTGATTGCGCGGAAATTCAAGGAAATAGGCTTATGACTGAAATCCATCCCAGCCAGAAAATGAGCTGTTTCTCCAGAACACATTGTTGTTGAAATTCTGATAGCCGGAGACTTACAGGGCTATTAACTGATAACTAATGATGTGGTTTACAGTCGTTAACGAACGTTTACTGACGACAATTTCCCCCTACCGTTTTTGAACCAATAGAAGGGTTATGGATTAGTAATTTTTGGAATTATAATATCAGTGGTTTTATCAATACATTATTATCATCATTAGATTATTTGATACAGTTTTTCTTACCGTTGAAAACTTATGATTGCGCACTAGCTTTGCCGACTTACTCCGACATAGTTGTATGTGAATAGGGACATAATGTAATTCAAGCGTAATAATTTTTTTGTTAAACAATCTTCAAATTTCTGTTTGAATTTTCCATATCTTCGGATAATGTTCATGTTCATAAAATCAGATGGGGAATAATCTACGACTGAGGGCGGGTTTTATCACCTCTGGTCACCTTTGGTTTGGCTAACTGCAGGTTCTCTCTCTTTTTGCTGTAGAAAGAGAAAAAGCCTGTAGTTAATATTTACCAGAAGATAACCAGCTCTGTACGACACGCCTTGAAAGATGAACTTTAGTCACTATCCTCCATCGTTTAAGATACTCGTTTAGGAAGTATTCATGTTGAATTGAATATTAAATAGAAATATTTATCTGAAAATCGAATTTTTTTCGACAATAATGAATGTATTTTTTGTAATATCTAACAGAAAACCACTACTTCCCTGGCTAAGGCCACGCCGGACATTGAACTACATTTGATATCAAAATAAAAAATCTTAAAGTGAAAATTTGCATTTTCCTTCAGATAGTATTTGATTTTCTATTCCAGTCTCAATTAAGAACTCATATAGATGATGAGGCAAGAAGAATGTTTTCCAAAATGATAATCACCAGAAATTTCCTGCATGTGTGGCATCCATTCACTAAGTTTTCAATATTTTTTGTCGCCGAAAATGTATTTCACGCTTCCACGATCATCAAGAAATCCGGGAGAATTGGAAAACACATTCTCCAGAAGCAATTTCACTATGCAATGATGGGAAAATGTTAGAAACATTTTTTTTGGAGGGACACTTTGAAATCAGAGTTTTTCCAAATCAAAACCTGTCATGGAGTTTGATAGGTTGATTTGTTTAATAATATTAACATAAAATCATCTGCAACTGAAAGATAATCTTTAGTCACTATCTCTCATGGTTCAAGATAACCATTGAATGAAAATGCAAATTTTCCCTTTAAGATTTTTTTCTTTTGAGTAAGGGTCCTTTCACAATATCAATCGGATGTAGTCCACTATCCAGCGTGGCTTTAGCCGGAGAAGTAGTTTCCTGTTAGATATTACAAAAAATTACTTCGATATTGTACAACATTCCAAATAATCTTCAAACTTCCAGTAGGCATAGCGAGACAGTCGATTTAAAAATGGATTGGAGGAATATTGCATCTAACTCGCACTCTAGAAACTGACATCTTTGAACGTATGAGCTCTCGCAATGGTCAATGGACATATTGGAAACCGTCCTTATAGTTCTTTCGGCAATCCTAATATTTTCCGATTTTAAAATATTAGTGAGTTTAAGTGAGAGTTCTTCAATGTAAGGTAATGTTTTGTATACTTCTGCCAGACATCTGAGATACGCATTATACATGCTAATCCGATACCGTTTTCATGGCCCATTGTTTGGGGTGTGAAAAACCATAGAGGAAGGGCTGGGGATTCCAGGTACGTAAACGTAAACTATCTCCTATATTACATTTTAATGCGGAATTGAAATTTGTCCACGTTATTTGATAGTTATGACAAATTTAATTGATTTTTAACATTTTTATAATTAGGTTTGGATTATGTTATAAACTTATTTGTTTAAAATAATCAGGACATGCCGTCAATTGAACATATCATCTTGTGTGAAAATTTCATTGTATCGAGTTCCCTGCTTGTGGTCGGTCGGCCGCTTAGCCTTATCGGTAATGAATAATAACGAAACTCTTGTATTGCAGAACATAAAATAATTTGGTGATGTGGCAGAACGTCATTTACAATGTATGTGTTCTTGTTATTTCACTAAAACGAAAACTCTGTTAACAACATCAGAATGTTCCAATGCCATATATAGTATTCCTTGTGTAAATTGTGATAGAAGTCTACATAGGACAGACAGGGGAAAATTTTATAAGGACGCATTACGTCCCATAAAAATTATTGTAATCTCAGTAAAAACAGTTTGGCACTTGCAGAGCACACAATGAAATTCAAACACTTTGGTAGGTGGTGGAGAGGTTGTTGGATCAGGACCAATAATTATTCTCTAATTTCCAGCCAACGTTTCGTTTATTATGTATGAACTTCATCAGGGCCTATGAATAAATATAAAATACAGATAAAATGAAAAATGTGAACGCGACAAGAGATTAACGGTAAACTAATGGAGTCATATGAACAAGGGAGGAAGAAAAGGTATGGTATTTAATAAGCTACATAGAACAACGTTTGGTTGGGAAGCTTAATCATGGTTGACAGCAGAATGATGTTTACATACCTCAACTAGAACAGGATACGATACACACATCTATACATATAAAATATACTGTACATGGTTCCTATTATATCAGTTACATTCATCGTAGTACAATAATTTTTCAATTTATTTTTTCAATATCTATATAATATTATTGTTTCACATGTACACTTGGGAGCATGGAACGAGTGAATTGGACAATGTTATCATACTCAGTCGTTAAACAGACACCTATGTCACCAGCACTATAACCTTATGAAAATTTGATACAGATGTCGGTAAACTCGACATGACATGATTGTAGGTGTGACTCAAATACCTCTCGTTTATCGTCTCATGCTCCCAAGTGCACTTGTGAAACAATAATATTATATAGATATTGAAAAAAGAAATTGAAAAATTATTGTACTACGATGAATGTATAATAGGAACCAACTACAGTATGTTTTATATTTATAGATGTGTGTATCGAATCGTTAAGGTATGTAAACATCATTGTGCTGTCAACCATGATTAAGCTTCCCAACCAAACATTTTTCTATGTAGCTCATTAAATACCATACCTGTTTTTCCTCACTTGTTCATATGACTCCATAAGTTTACCGTTAATCTCTTGTCGCGTTCACATTTATTATTTTATCTGTATTCTATATTTATTTATAGGCCCTGATGAAGTTTATACATAATAAACGAAACGTTGTCTGAAAATTAGAGAATAATTATTGGTCCTAATCCGACAACCTCCCACCACCTAATATTATTAAGGCGCAATTTCGAGTGAACACTTTGGTAGTTTCAACAACCTAACAATTTTGTCTATAGGAAATAATCTTATAATTTTTTTTTTTAAATGGTCACATAAATAATCGAATGTGTGAACGAACGATCTGATATTGCAAAATCAAGTGTTATTTACAAATATTATACTTAAGTTTGAAAACAAAAGAAGAGGTACAGCCAACCTGTTTAATTCCCAAATCAACTAATTATAATGTTAGTGGGGATCAAACAGATGGTTTTCTCCCATTGGCTGACTAACTTGTCACCGACGTCGACGTTTGACAACTGTATTTCCCCTCTCAGTGTTTTATGGAGGGTTTAATTTTTTTTATTTCCAACGACGACGGATTCTTGGTATTACGACAATGTTTAATGAGTGTATTCGTTTTTTTCTATCCATGCAATTTCAATTTTGTTTTTACAATTTCTGTGATTTTTCTAGATGTCTTGAAACAAATTATATTTTTTTCCAAAAGCTCGACGATTCAACAAAGAGTTCTTCAAGTGGGCCATTTTGTATTAACTGCAACCACAAGGGAAATACCTTTCAGTGTTTTTTCCACAACTCAAGTGAATGACCCTATATACTAAGTCGATGCGAAATTCTTGCCACAGCATACAATGTTAGGGTACATGAAGTACGGGAAAGAAAAATTTAGGGCTATAAGCTACGCAAATGAAACAAGGTCGAAACTTAATAGTTTAATAAGGAAATTCAAGCTGGACAAAGTGCTCTGAAGCACACAAAAGGTGCTCCACAATAGATCTGCAAATATGGCAGTAGACTAAGCCTAGTGGTCAACTTCCAGTTTAACTTCTCTAGCTCTTGGACAGATGAAATGTCAATATCATCAATATTGAAGAGGAATTACTTCAGATTTTTTTAATTGAAAGTATAAAAAGTTTGTTTGTGAATTCCAAAGCAAGCAACTACTATTTTGGCAAATGCACACAATGGACAATGAACTCATCTGATAGAAATTGTAAAAGGATCCCAACTGTTATTTTTTTAAAACTCCAATTTCATAGTCCCACTCCGAAAGAAATATTTTTAACATATTCCCATCAATGTAAAGTGAAAATGTGTTTCCCAAGTCTCCCGGTCTTCCGGATTATCATAGAAATGTCAGTTAGATTTTCGTCTACAAAAATGTATTGAAGATCTAGTGAATGCGATACCACTGTCATCAATGTAACAAGTGATTTTTCGTGGGTACACTTTGTGGAAAAAAATTTTCTTTACCTCATTCATCATCTGCGTTCTTTACTAGGACTGGAATGAAAAATCAAATGACTATCTGAACGGAAATGCAAATTTTTACTTTCAGATTTTTTTTTGAGTTGGTGTCCTTTTACATTATCTATCAGATGTAGTATAATATCCAGCGTGGCTTAAGCCGGGAAAGAAGTTGTTCTCTGTTAGGTAAAAAAAAACTTTTCTTAGATTTTCAATTATCAGAAATATATTTAATGTTGATAATGTTTGCCTTCTCAACATGAATACCTCCCAAGAGGTTATCTTGAACGATGGAAGATAGTGACCTAAGTTAGTCTTTCAGTTACAGATGATTCCACATCTGATGTTGTGGACACACCTTCATATTTTCAAATAAATCAAAGAAGAATATAATTCTAAGAGGAATGCACAAAGCGCAATAGTGGCATTGCATTCAATAATTCTTCAATAGATTTTTATGGAAGGTGATATCATAAGTGGTAGGGGTTTTATTCGCTCAATTTTTCTTTAATTTTCCAGAAAGCATTTTGCCTCCCAATTGTACTGAGTGGGATTTGCGGTAGTGGTTCAATCTTTGATAATTGAGGGCGCAAAGTGCCCAAGTAAAATTTCATAAAGACAAAATGCTTGAGGGAAAAATTTGAAAAATAGCGATATAGTCCTCTAGCTCAAATTATATTTGATAAAAATATTTCCCGAATCACATTTAAAACTGAATAAAAGTACCAGAATTAAAGTAAGATTCGAATTTTCAACGTGGAAAGTTACAACAATCCTTCTAGTTTCGAAACCGAAGGAATCAGATTCATAATGATTATTCACTGTTGTGGAACTCAGTCAAGATCGTTAAATATATATGAATTTTTCAGTATAAATAATAATTTTTTTTTTATGTGAAAATGATTTTGTCTAAAAAACACACGGATACGGATCGAACCCGAGCTTTTTGCGTGAAGTCTGGTTACCTAACCACTTCTCCATCACAACCTCCGTGATTTCTGAATATGCTGTAATGAATCATTTCTGCCTTACTTTCAACCAGAGGGCCATTTAACGACAAAAAGGTATATTTCGTTCCAATTTCAAATCACTGTATGTAGTGACTCAAAATCTCTTATTCAATCAATTTCGCATTTCCTGTTTCCTTATAGGCATTGAATGCGCGCACATATAATTTTGACAGGACATAGTGTGGTTTCATCGCAAAACAATCTCGAATCTACTGTGGTTTTATCGGTATCAATAAATAAATAAATGTGATTGAAATTATGAATGAGGAGTCGATAGATAGTCAGTGGTCGGGAGTCTGTTACTGGAGTCGTGTTGAGTTGGAGAGTGTGTCCGCGGTTGTCACGTACGGCCGATTGAAGTCGTGTTTTGTATTGGGAAAGAGAGTAATCGTTATGAGCCCCTTAAAAACCAACCTCACCTTCACTTGGTTTGGGGTGAACAGGACGCGGCCGTGCGGTGAATGAGGCAGTTTGCGGATATACGCTTTGGTACATACGCGGCCGCCAATCTGTGAGCGCTGTAGCGATGTATGGCACCGGGGTCACAGAAGAAACGGTGCCACAATGGAGCCTCCAAGGAACAGGGCGATATCACGGAGTAATCAGCCTTAGCACTATACAGGGAGCACCACAGGGCTGGACCAACCCCTTACCAATCATCCACTCACTGGGAAAAAATAACCACTGAGCCCAAATACCGAAAAAGGAATGAGGACACCTCTTTGCATTTTCGGTTTCTTCCAGGACACTTGAGAGGTTGCGGTTCCGAGCGTTCTTCAGGATCGGAAGAGAACTCTTCATGGTACTGAGCAAATGATAAGGGTCATCCAGATGAACATCCAACACTGTAAGGTAGCCACGGCAGCACTTGCGTTGTAAGAGGGACTTCGAAGTGGCTCTAATGGAACCATGGATACGGCATGGTGGAAGAGAAGGTCTGGGAGGGGACAAGTGAAGAGCTATTGGATAGCAGATCAACTGACATCTCCCGAACCTGTTTCCTCATCAGGTAAGATACAATGGGCCAAACGGCTCAAGTGTCACCGGGAGCCGTGGCCAGACGGAGCCTAAGGGGTAGAGGTTCCAGTGGGAAAATCTGTCTCAGGGACTTCTACACTATCGCAAATTGTCCATAAAGGACTTCCTTCACCTTTAAAGAAAAATTTGTGTTGCACTGATATGGGTATTTCTTCAGTTCAATATGGAGGCGTTATTTGGGTTTGAGTTGAAATTCGTGAACTGAGTATATAGTTTGATTTGGTTTCTAGAAACATTAATAAGGAGATAATTCTAATGCATAATGAAAATGGTATTCATTGTGGTGGTTTGACAAAGTAGATAGCCCATCACTCAAGTGCCTGAAACTCTTATAACAAGTGGGGTTATAATCATTGGCTTTCCTTATGGGGGGTTCTCATGCGATTACGCATAATCGAAACCTTCTGATTGCGTTCTTCTTGAGTTTCTCGATGAAAACAGTTTAAGATCTTCAATAATCCGAGTGTTTTGTACTTACCACGAAGCGTTCGTGATCATACGCAGAAATTTCATTTGTGCTCAGTCCAGAACGCGAATGCTTGTTCTGCAAGACTCGTCCCAAGCACCGAAATCACCTGCGTTTTATCAGGGTTCACTTTCCACATCGAAGGACAGTTATTGTATTCTGCATGCAAAGAACCCTAATCTCAGTGATTAGTGGTTCATTGATGTGGTCAGTGAAGTACAAGGCGCCTAAACGTTTTGTTGGTATTTCAACGCAGTATAGCCCCCCGAGGAAATACAATATTTTTTTTTACCTGCCCTTGAGATCTCCAGCTGAAGAGAAAAAACTCAATCCATGTTATCAATCCACGAGCGAGTTGAGACTCGATCATTTTCTGCAGTTAGCCTTCATACCAGATCCTGTCACAGGCCTTGCTTATATCTAACGATGATAGTAGGGCACATTTAACGCAGTGGTTGCATTTTCAACCACTCACATGGCTTGGAGATCCGAAGAGTGAGATCTTCGATATCCAAATTGTTCATTTATCTTCTTCTCCTTTCTCAAGCCTCTGTAGAATTACTTGTTTTGCTGATTCGGCTGGACTATAGAGCAGACTAGTTGGCCGGTGATTTTGCGGAAGTCGGGTTCGGTCCTTCTTTTGGAATCATCACCACAAAGACGTGTTTCCCTCTTCGAGGAAATCTCCTAAGGCGAATTGAATTGTTTACGATATTCAAAAGTGATTTCAACGGGTTATATGGAAATTTTCCGAATATGAAATTTGAAATTCCTGGGGCTCAAATCCTTCACGCACGCTTTTAGTTGATCCAACGGAAGCTAGACCACCATATCGAGATCAGGTTTTCTCAAAGTTTGTCCAAGTTATCGTCTGGACCTTCATTCAACCGGAACTGTCATTTCATCGGATCTGCAGAAGCTTGGACTTCAGATCTGGTTCGTATCACATTCAGCGCTCACCATGAATTGGTGGAGGTCTCATTTGTTTTTGAATTTCTGAATAGGCTGTATTTTATTATTGGTTGGTGATCAGTCTTCGAGATCACCCTCTTTAAAGACTATTTACACAGCTTCATTACCCAAGTACCATCATCAGAGATAACAAACTGATTGTGAGAGAGTCTACATTTTGCAAAAATGGTAACGCTACCGCCTTGATGTCCAATTCGATAATACCTATATAGTTAAAATTTGGAATTCTACTGTCTATCTTTATCAATATTTTTTATCTCTGAGAAAATCATGAAACCTACTTTGTGAAAATTCTAGATAAAATTCGGAGAGTTGGTTCTCCCATTAATTTTGTTTGAAACCAAGGAGAACTTGTGTGCAGTGTTGGCGAACTTTGCAAACAGCTCCCTCATTTGGTCGACAACTTTTATTATATCATGAGGATTGGATGGATTTATATCTATTGAATAGGAGTTGTGTACCCCGCATTAGAGACTTCCGCTAATGTCTTCCCAGAGTTTGCCGAAAATATCTTGAATTTTGATTATTTGCCGTGGTTTCCCCTCCTAGTCAACGAAGGCATTGGGGACACCCCCAGTAATAGCTGAATGATATCTACTGCATTTGCGCATTTAATTCCTCCTTCCTGAGGTTTTTACAATCAAACGACATGTGATTTTTTCCGCATTTGACACATGGGCGGTTTCCAAAACGCTGACAGCGATGACATTGTCCTACTGAGGCTCTTAGTCTTTGAGGCGCCGCAAAACAAATGAATATACATATATATATATATATATATATATATATATATATATATATATATATATATATATATATATATATATATATATATATATATATATATATATATGTATTTATTCATTCGATATATTATCCAATTTGAAAACCCTTCATGAACCTTTTATTTTGGGCGTTTTCCAAAAGGATTGGCATCATTGAACGACTTGCATTGCTCTTCCACTTCCATCATTTATTACCTTACTTGGGTTTAGGATTTGGATCAACTCATCCCCAATTTGTGTGAAGAGATCTGCTTTATGTGGGGAGCAGATTCCTGAGAGTATTTTCTGCCGGTGAATCTAATTCGTCGTGGTGCATATTATCACCGTTTATGATTGAATGGGATGGGTTCTAGGAAATTGAAAATTCCGTCTAGTAAGTTCTGGAATTCCTTAGATGAGAACTAAGTTCCTAATATCTGAGGGCGTTAGTGAAACCCCTTCGAAGAACTTAAGCCGTTTGCGAAACAGCGCTTCAGTGAAGTTCTCGCACTGTCTGATTTATCAATTGTTTTGAGGAGATACCCCAGAGGACAATGTCTGGTGAACAATCCCATTTCTATTCTCAGTCTTCCTCGTCCAACTTTTTTGCTTGCATTTATCCTGGAATCTTATTCTAGTGGGTTTAAATTTGGTCAGCTTCCCAGCGCCAAAACTCTTCCTTGATGTGGGCTTTGGAAACACTCCAGAAGGGTTCTGAGCCAGCAAATTGAGTGTTTGCCCCTTCCTTGGCAAGGCTGTCTGGATTCCCTTGTGACTTGGAACCCACATCAGAGTAACCTGATTGTTTGTAGCCAGTTGTCTTGGGAAGAGTTTGCAGTCCCAAGTGAGTCTGGACTCACAAGTGTGTGACTTTAGAGCTATTAGCTTGGCTGTCTAAATATGTATATGTATATCTTCACCTCCTGAAGCCTCTTTGAAGGCATTCTTGGGAGAAAATTTCTATGACATGGATTTCTGTTCGAAAAATTGTTAGGGTTTTGCCTAGAGGTTGTGAGAGCCTTAAACTAGGACTCCCACTCCAGCCCTTTCATTCATCTTGGTACCATCAGTATACCATACACTGATGTATTTCTTTCTAGTGGAGGCCGGTTCGTTGTGAATATATGATGGTTTTTTATAACCACTTCATATTCACTACAAAGTCGTGTCTAGCTATAATATCTGATGGCTTGACCTGGATTCTAGAGGAATACTTTCCAGAATGTTCAGATGTCCAATCAGATTCTCAGTTCTAAGTTTGATGCCTGGTGCAGTCTGGAAGCACTCTTTGTCGCTTTCTCCATTACACACAAGTGCAGTGACGAAAGGTTCAGCATTACCTCTGATGCTGCAGTGAGACAAGTGAATATTGCCCCTGTGATTCCCTGATTTCTGCCGAGTACTGTTGGTTTTTGGCCACCATACTTATGATGCATAGACGATCATGGGTTTGTTATACATTGGATTTTCGGCTTCAAACCCCTTGCAATGGTAACCTTATGAAATGAGTGAGAGTTGATTGGCTGCCGAAAACTTTCCACCAAAATCGAAAATATTTACCCCGTATAGAACAGATCAAGGGAACTGATGAATGAATGTGCTTTCAGCTCTACAAATCTGCTTGTATCAATTCCAGTTCCATTCAAATATATCTCTAAAACTCATTTCAACCTGAAATGACAAATGAATTAAAGAAAAGAGATAAATTAACACTTCAATGGTAAACGTGATTAAAGTCAGTAGGATATTATTTATCAGGACGGCCTGATGAGGAAAATAAGTCAAATCTGAAACTCATTTCGACCTACAATGAGATAAAGTAAAGAGATAAATTCAACCAACTTACCCACACCACATTTATCAAGATGATTTGTCACTGGCAATTCTGGTTTGCACAGGCACTGATGGGTCATGTCATCACAAACCGACCCATCGAATCCGCATTCCCTCGATTGACGGCATTTGTCTCCAAACTTTTTGTTACCTGTAACAAAAAAAGTTATCAATATTGTATTATAATTGGCGATTCCGATAAGTACATGATGGCCATTGAACGCAAGTGGGAATAACATAACTTTTCCATTACTAGAGTATTCCACAATCACCATGACGGATAATATCCTCTTTGAAACGAGCGGAGTTTCTCAAAAGATAGAATGGGGAGTGGTAAAGTTTGATGGATTATAAGTAGATATATTCTGATGGCTAAAATTCGTATTCCATGAAAATTCATCTTTCATTGTGGAAATATAGGTTCCTTATTTCCGTTTCCTCCGATAAACTTATATATGCAAGACAAAGGTGACCATTTGGGGAAAAGCCAATATTAATAATAATACTTTATTTCCATAGGAATTACTATGAATAGGAATTACCATGAAAGTTACAAACTTACAATGCTGATACAGAAAAACTAAACAATTATAATAATAATAAAAGTGAAAACATTACAACATCTAGATTCATTCATAAATAGGTTGACAAAACTATAAAATGTTTTTGACAATAAAAATCGTTTCAGCTCTTTCTTAAAATTCTTAATATCTGTGATTTGCTCTATATATTGTGGTAATCTATTAAAAATTATTGGTCCTAAGTGAAATTGTGAGTTCATAGCTAGTTTCAAACGGGCTTAATCTGTGTTTATATCATTTTTATTCCTAGTGTCCATCGAATGAACCTTTCCGTTGGTCTTATAATTACTATGATTATTGGAAAATCAGATACATACCTCAAGTAAGACCAAACATGCAGTATTCAAATCCCAAACCTTTGAAATAACATTCACAAGCGTGTCTACTAGGTACACTGCAATACATCTTATTATCCTTTTTGTATAACAATTATTTTTGGCACAAGAAGAGTTTTCCCCAGAAGACAATCTCCATTCTACTATGGCGTGATAAACGTTGAGCATTTGTTCGACATTTACTATGGTTTCAAAATTTCTAAAAAGGTAAAAGTATTCAGTTTAGCTTGTAGATTTGTACAGGTACGCTTCCAATCCAATGTTTCTATAAAGTATATTCTCAGAAAATAGGATGAGTACTATGAACTCTGTCCTTGCCAATAAAACGTCACATGAATTTTGACGAGTATGAAACCTCTTCATTTCAATTTTTGTTACGTTGAAATGAAGATAATTGCTGTTGAAGTAATATCGAACTTTATTCAACTCTGTATTTATTCTCGTCAATGTAAAATCATTCGTATAAGCTACATAATCATTACAGTCCATGAAAGAGCCTTTATCATTAATGTAAATGATAAAAAGCACAAGGAACCAATAGCCTTGAGGAAAAGCCATATCCAAGACCATTAATGATGAATTAAAATCGTTTTAGATACCCTTACATTCATTTCTATACTAACATATTGTGTGCGACTCTCGATAAAAGATGATGTCCATTCATTAGCTTTGCCTTTTATTTGGGAAACAAAACAAAAGGTGACTGGAATTGGTGATATGAAGTTATCAGAAGAGTTATTTAAATATCTGAAGGTTTGTGATAAATGATGTTCGAATAAACAACGGCGAGGTCTGTTCCAATCGTTTAACCACCAGTAAAGTATGGTGGACAATATCACAGGAACAATTATGCATGATATTATCGCAATTATAACATTAAGAAAGTAAGTCAAAAAAATACATTGCACTATTATGCATTGAGAAAAGACAGTCATGGGGAATGTGCGGGGTGTCAACTTGCGCTGTTTTTGAATTTTCAATATTGTCGTTGGCTTCTAAATCAAAATATTATCGAAACATACAACCATTACAACCCCAAGGTCATGTCGCATGAGCTGAATATTGTCGGTGCCATCATGACAATAACAAATACATACGAAATTGAGTTAATAATTCCTATGATATAGTTGTATGGCGAGTATAAAATCCTCAATCTTCATGCTGTACATGTTCAGTGGAATGAATGGATGGAAACGCAATTGAAATGAAAACATTTTTTTGGACAAATATTTCTATTTAGCCGCGCATAGAGATACATAGCAATTCCGTCATCGGACCAATTACATCTGTCAGTTTTGTACTTTTGTTATTTTGAAACTTCAATGGGGTAATTTCTGATGAAATATCCAATGTTACTTCCTGTTAAGAAAGATAGGCCAACTTGGGTACACCCTGTATACAGGATATATCTCGACGAGTTACCCTTCTCAACAAGAATACCTTTCAAGATGTTATTTGTACTATGTAATATACTAAAGGTCGTCTTCCAGTTACAGATTATTACATATCTGATCTCAGTAACCATTGGATTTCTTCCAGGGATATGAACAGGATGTTCATAAAATTGTATGTGGAATCATATGCGAATAAGAGATGAGCTTTGATCACCGTCTCCAATCGTTTGGAAGTTGTCCATACCGACAAAGGAGATATTCTCACATTTTAGGTTGTATGTCTATTCAGTGCCCTAATAGAGTTTCAGATGTAATTATGGAACTAAGACTGTAATGACACTTAGCGGTGAATATATCAGGCTCCACTTTGGCGATAAAGATGTCTAAACCATAAAGATACACATCTCTAATCACTATAATTAACTCTACGATTCTGCCAAAATCGCTGAGTTCGAGAACTTTTCCTTCCTCAAGGAGGGAGCGAAATCCTTCTGATACGAACAGGCGAAGGGGAACGATAAGATTCCGAGATATATATTCAATTAGACCTGAATGTTGTGATTTTTATATCTCTCTCTGTGGAAATTTGAGGCAATGGTCTTGGGCTTTGTTGCATGAAATTCCTTCGGGATGTACATATAGTTTCGGTATTATTAGTATTTGTAAATACCGGGCATGTATATATTTACGTATGTTCCGATTATTCCATTAGGTTAATCGTTTTATATTTCAGTGAATGATATTCCTATGTATTTTGATTGGTATGTTACCTATGGAAGAACAACTGATATTAAACGAATTTTGACCATTTCAGTATTTGACTGCGCATTTGTTTTGTTTTTGAATGGAGCTTTGAAAGAATCAATATGCAGTTGTTGAGGAGAGATCAACAGCTGGTGCTTTTGGGTAAAATTTTATTGAAAACGCTTTTAATCTAATGGTAACCTAATCGTCTTCGCCAGAAATGATTCAGGTGGGTATTGAAGGCACATGTTGATTATTTGATTGAATTTGAATGTGCTTCTCATATCACCTGAACTCACTAGTAAATTGTTCAATTGGCAAAGATGAATTCAATAAGTTGAAATATTCTTGAAAATTATCATATTGTTACGCTTGCCTTATCTATTGATATCTTTCCAAAGTATTTGTCTCTAACTTGGTTCGTAAGAATGTACCAGATATTCTGTTTTTTGAAGAAACTTTATGTAAATTTTGGATATTTTCCTTGATATAACATTTTGTAGGAGTATCTGACCAGTCGGCTTCCTCCGAGTATGTGTGTTGAAAGATTTATTCATACACCACATTGATAATAGTTGTAATTTTGTCAGATCGAATTCGGAGCAATCATAATGAGATAATTTTTTAATATAGTCGAATAACAAATATAAAATGAATACAATTATTGAACATGAACTGATGATATTTTTCAAAATCTCCAGGAACTGAAGGTAGAATTTCCGGCAAATTTTAATTACCTATCAAGTTCTAAGAGTCATGATGTTTTCCAGGCTCTGTATGTTCATATAATGAAATCAAAATAGAAATCGAAATGTTAACTGTTACTTCTTGTGTATGGAATCAAGATTTTTTATTGGAAAACTAGCGAAAAATATGTAGAAGGAATATTGAAAAAAAAAAGATAAGAAGGGTGGAAAAAGTAAAAGAGAAATTAAGGAAAAAATAAAAAACAATAGGATATTGTATGTGAAGTATTATACAATATATTGAGCAACTATCTATATGTCTCTATATGTATAAGTTTACAGGGTGATTGAAGTAGGCCGTGCATTAGAGGTCTTTCAACTTGCAGTTGGATTGACCGTTCCATAAGAAATATTTTCAGACCTACACCCATACAGCGTGCGCAAAAGTCGGTATAAACTTATTTGAAAGGAAACCTAAATTTCTCCCACGATTCGATTGGTCGGTGTGAAATGATTGGTATTCCAGAGTATGAAAATGCCAATTCCAAAGACGCCATTCATATTGAGACTTGAAGATACGCTTGAAAATACCCGATTATGTTCTTTGCCAGTTAGTGGTTTGACTATCTTAATGCGTCTAGCAACTTTCCTAAAATTTTCAAAATTATCTTTCAATCGTGAGAACATTCCCATTGTTTTTTTCAAAATAAACACATGCCATGGATTACAAACAAGTCTTACATAACTTCGTATGGATAATTTTCCATTTCCGTATCAATTTTATTCAAGATATAGCAGAACTCGTCTTCATTTTGAGAGAATATCATTCTCTTGATTACAATTGACTTTTGTTTCCATAACATACTCGAAGAAGCAGATTATTTCTTGGCATAATAAGGCATTCCTTGACTTTCATCGAATAACTCGATAGAGGTTGAAGTTAGGTATAGGAAATGGTCGAGTAACTCACCCTGAAATTCAATTTCATGACCTGATCTTTCATACAATTATCAAAGAGTAAGACTCTGGAATCGTGAAATCGGATTTGTCGGTATGGCTGATATGGGCATACATATACCCAGACCCAGAAACATTATACGTAAAATTGACATCATTTCGAACTCCCAATTATATGGCGGCCAATTTGGCGTCAGATTCACCATAAAAAAATCAAAGTAGTGATTTGGGGTCGAAAATTGAGATATTAACCCATTAATGCCCATAATTGTGAATGACTAGGTAATAAGATTCTTATTCAGAAAGGAATCTTTGAGTACTTATATTGGTCAAAAAGTAATAAAAAAAAAATTTTCAACAAAAAATTAGACCGACGAAAAAATCAACTGAAAAGCAAAAAATAAAATAAACCTTTTTAGTCTAAATGATAATTGAGCTCCTAAACTAATGTAAGTAACTGATTTTGAGTCGGCGCCAAACAAACAATTATCGAAGATCATTATCTATGAAAGAAGTCATCGAAACACAGACGTGCATCTCGCTGCCATCATTTTACGCTTCACCTAATTCAATTTCTGTTTGTTTGGCGCCGACTCAAAATCAGTCACTGACATTGGTTGGGAAGCTCAATTATCATTAGACTGAAAAGTTATCTTATTTTTGCTTTTCAATGTACCCTAAATCATTATTTGTTAAAAAGTTTTTATTTTTTACTTTTCAGTTCCGTATTTCGTCGGTTTGATTTTTTGTTAAAAAGTTTTTATTTTTCAATCTTTTGTGGCTAAAATCTACCAATTACTACCTACTTGTTTTTTGATTACTTCCAAAATACTTACTTACCCACTTCAACTATTACCAGTTAAATAATATGATTATCTACTTATACTATTTGTTGTAATGTAAATTATTTTCGTTGTTCTGGTTAGTTTATTTCATCACTCTGTATATCATTCCATCCTCTCATAAAATATACTGATTTTGACGGAACAAGCGATCTGTCATTGTCAACTACGTATGTGTGTGCTAATGTTCACTAGTGAAAAATCAATTAACCCCTATTTTTCTACCCGTGAGGGTGGCTAATTCCTTCCGAAATCCAAATATAAGGTATACCCTATCTATAAAAAAAAGAATCATCTAAATCGAAGAACCCAGTACAAAGTTATGCCTGATAGAATCGGTTACCAGAATTCAGAGGGTGAGTGATCAATTTCCTTCATTTCGCTACCCTTAGGGGTGGATTTCATCTTTTAAATTCGGATGGGACCAAAGTCGAAGTACACCCTATGCACTGAAAAAAGAATTATCGGAATCGGACGCCTCAGTAAAAAGTTATGCGTGATCATACATAAAAAAATATGATGGAAAAACATTAAATATACGGGTCGAATAGAGAACCTCCTCCTTTTTGGTTTCGTCGGTTAAAAAAATGGGTCACATTTTTTTTTTTAAATATAGGTTGGGTCGTTATGGACCAATTGGGCTTCAGGAGAACTTCTGGAAACAAATATAAAAATTTTCAAATTGTAAATTTATTCTGAAAACACAATGAACATCCATACACTATACAGTGAATTATCATTTTTGAGCATGATAGTCCGAAAAACATATATCATAGAAAGCAGTAGATATCTACTTGAGGCTTTTCCTCGTCTTGGCTTTTCACTTTGGTAATTGGTCAAGAGTAACTTCGCAACCTCTCTTCTGAATTCTAGATTATATTTTTTGCAACCATATTTACGAGTCAGAATATTGCATTCGTGTATTCATCGATTGATACGTTAGATTCTATTGGAGCAAACGTCAGAAATTGCTTATTTACGGAGCCTATTAGAAAACGGGCCTCAGCCAGTGTATCATTCTCAGGGAGATTTCGATTATCACAAACATGTGGTTTGGAAGCAATTTCTTCGAAATGGTTTCTTCTTATCGAATTGAAGACCAATATATCATGAACGTCTTCATTTTCTTTTCAATACATGCATGTGCGGGGCAAAGGAACGTAACCACTAATCAAAACGATTCCAATGTAAACATATGATTAATCAATTGACAAGCCAAAATGTTTCTTATTTTTTGTGCTCCATCTGTTTTGTGATCTTTGAAGATAGCATCAAAAATAATTGATAAAAAACCTTTTTGAAGACAAGCTTTCATTCAAATGCACTAAAAATTAAAAAACTATTGCTTTGGATGTCTGACGTAGGTTATTCCGTGATTCGAAAGCTTGTCGTGCAAAGTTTCCAGTTCGAATACAAAAGCGACAAGCTTTTGAATCTTTAAGTCAAGGAATAACCTACGTCACATATCCAAAGCAATTATTCTTTATTTTTCAGTGAATTTGAATAGAAACTTGTCTTTAACAAGGTTTTCATCAATTATTTTATTCTGTGCTTTTTAGTACTTAAGTTCACCTTAATCTATGCATTTTTTTTAATGCATCGTTATTTTGAGGCCTTTTTTCTGTAAGTTCTGAGCTATCTAGTCCTTCAATGAGGAGACCATCTGAAAATCAACCCATCCGCCATCTTGGAGTTGCCATCTCCAATTTATGAATTGCAACTGAAAATCAATAATCTTTGACTAAATTCATAATTTCCGACCCTGAAGGCGCCAATATACCAATATTGAATCGAATCGGGCCATTATTACAAAACTCTTCCGCTAAAATTTGTGAATTTATAATTTATAATCTCCGACCCCAAAAACCCTCACATACCAATTTTGAATAGAATCGGACCATAAACACAGAAATCATCATTTTGAAGCAGCCATTTTAATTTTATGAATTTTGAAGAAAAATTCATAATCTTTGGCCCTGTCCCTGTCATCTTGGAGCGCCATTTTGTTTTTTTCTATAACAAAAATTCCATTAGTCGCCATTTCATGTTGAAAAGGGAAACATTCTCAATTGAATATTGATAGAAAGATTTTTCTGTTAATTGAAAAATCCACGATTGAAATGAAGTTATTTTTTGTGAATGTCTAACAGAAAACAACTATTTCCCGGCTAAAGCCACGCTGGACATTGAACTACATCTGATAGATATTCTGAAAAGGCCCCAACTCAAAAGCAAAAATCTGAAATTGAAAATTTGCATTTTCTATTCCAGTCTTAATTGAGAACTCATAAACATGAATACCCCACAAGAGGTTATCTTGACGATGGAAGATAGTGACTAAAGTTCATCTTTCAGTCGCAGATGATTCCACATCTGATTTTATGAACATCCTGTTTATATTTTCAACAAATCGCCATTTCAATTTAATTAATTTTGACAAAAAATTCATAATCTCCGACTCCGAAAACCCCCACATACAAATTTTTATTAGAATCAGACCATCATCACAAAACTCCTCCGGTATTTTGGAGCCACCATCTTGAATTTTCGAATTTTGACAAAAAAATTCATAATCTTCCGCGAAGCTTTCGCGAATGGGAAATAAAACAAATTATTTTGAGCATTTACTGTGTATCGGAAAAAATCGTTTTTGGACTACTCTAGACAATACTTAATTTCAGATTTTCTTAAAACATGATTCGATTGTTGTTTATTGTTTGAAAGCTTTTTTCAATGGCCGCTGTACAAGACGCATACCAAATGGCAACCTTGACTATCCAGGTGAGTAACTCTGAATTTACCTTATAAGAAATAGTATGGGATGGATTTTTTTTCGAGTATTTTTAACAATTACACCCCAAAATTGGATACCACTGAGGAGCTTTTTTAAACTTTTGAAGTGGTGGTTGATGCGGTGAAAGTGTCGAGGTTCTCTTTCTCTTTCATTTCCGAGATTTTTCAATTTTCATATTACGTATTCCCCCATATAATGGAAAAAGCGAAAGCCGGAAATGATTCTCATACGTAATGCCATTGTCTAACTACTTCATAATCATTCTATTTGTCATGAGCGAGGGGACAATTGCGGCCAAGATTATAAGCTTGCATTGTTCATGCGATGATCATCTGAATCATTAATGTCACACGACAGGGCATATTCATGAATACAAATTGGTTTGTCAAGTAGCTGAGGCCGCAACATCCCTCTGAGAACGTCTGACTGAATGGGGTTCATACACGGTAGCAGATGAAGCCCCAAACACTCATTCATGGAAATGATGAATGGTTGAATGAAAACCCACGCTTGTTGCATGTAACTCATGGAAAAACTCTTTTATTCTATTTGTTCTCTCTCAGCGAATGGGAGGAATGGGATTTTATTTTTCATTTCAAATTTGGTCAAATTTGAATAAAAAATCAGATTATATATTCTAGACTGGCATTCTACCAGTTGTCACTTCGTTCACCTCTCTTATCCCGCCTTTTGGAAGAAAAATACGTTAATGGGTGACTTTCTTTCTGTCGTTTCTAAGGGACTTCCAATTTTTTATACACAATTTCACCCATTTCAGTAATATTATTAGAGGAAAATCAGCTCAATTACATCGCAAGATATTGCAATTTGAAAAATCATTACAAACTTTCTATCAGCCTTTGACTATAGTGAAAATATCCACGTAGTTCCGGTTGAAGCACGCTCACGAAGAAATAGTCTTCAATACGTATGAAAAAAACACCTATGGCGCGGCCAGTGGAAAGGTAGATTTCAGATTTTATTCATTCATTCTGAAATTACAATCAATCAAGCAGATGAATCATGTGACAGATAAAATGGGACAAACTCTCATTGGATAAGATATTTTATTTTATATAAACCTCAAAATTAACGATTGAAAATTGAAGATGGATTCGAATCTCCCAAAACGGATATCATATTTCTATCTGACTCGAATCATCAAATCTGACCTAGCTTTTTTAGTTTTGGAGTTATACAGGAAAATTTCGAAATTCTTCTTTTGCCTATATCTTTTTATTTTACAAAGATTTTTTAAATTTTTTGTAGGTTATCCAAATATCTGGATAACAATTATATACAGGGTATCATAAATTTCAAAATTATTAGTACAGTACTGACTGAACTAATATGTTTAATCAGATCTTTTGGTCTGGAAGTTGTCATTGACGAGTTCACAAGAATCAACATAAAAATTGGTACAGGGACCTGCATTGACAACATCATTACTAACTACAACCCTGACAACTATGAATCGGGTGTCATAGAAACCTGTCTATCTGACCATCGAGCACAATATAATTGACGCCATTAACTCCCTAAAAAACACCAACTGCTATGACTTTCATAATATGAACAGTTCAATTATCAAGAACATAAAAGATATACTTGCTGACCCACTCACAGAGTTATTCAATTTATGATTTTGTGAGGGTTTTTTTCAAGATCTTTTTAAAAAAAGCAAATTGATACCGATCTTTAAAAAAGGAAATATTGACCTACCAGAAAATCACCGTCCGATCTCGATAATCTCAATTATTGGTAAGATTTTTGAAGTCGTTATTAAAACAAGGTTGTCATCGTACTTTGAATATAATAATTTCATAAACGACCAACAATTGGGATTCAGGAAAAACCGCTCCACAATACAAACAGTTCGTAAACTGGTGACGGACATAGTCGAGGGCTTTGAAAATGGACAACCTACTGCAGTAACCCTATGTGACCTCAGCAAGGCCTTCGACTGCGTCCCACATCGAGGCTTACTTGACAAGCTTGAACAATATGGCATAAGAGGGAAAGCTTACTCTTTTTTCGAGTCATATATATGTGGGAGAACTCAATACGTTACATACAACAACAAGACGTCAGAGTGTAAACCGATATCATCAGGAGTGCCCCAAGGATCAGTCCTTGGGCCACTCCTGTTCATAATATTTATAAATGACATATTCTACCACATCAAACCAGCAGAGTGTATCTTGTTCGCTGATGACATTACTTTCTACAATTCCGCCTTGAACCCGACAGAACTTCACCAGAAGGACGTCGAAGCATCTAACAAAATCAGTGAGTGGCTCACCCCTAACAGCCTGATTCAAAACGACACAAAAACTCAATCAATCACATTTTCTTCCAACACCCACTTTGCCTCAGACGTACCAGTTAAGCTGTTGGGCATCACCCTAGACAGCAAACTAAAATGGGATGAACACATTGGTTTACTATGCAAAAAGTTGGCGAGTCAAACCTTCGTCCTTAGACGGCTGCGAAACACTGTGGACGAAGAAGTCCTGAGAATGTCATACTTTTCTCTATTCCACTCTCACTTGAGTTATGGCGTAATTTTATGGGGTAACTATATCCATGCAAATCGTGCCTTCATTCAGCAAAAGAAAGCAGTCCGGGTTATTGCCAAAGCAGATTACAGAGACTCGTGCAAACCCTTATTCAGGATATTAGAAATTCTAACACTTCCTGCACTTTATGTATATTTCTGTTTGATTGAAATACACAAACATATTCATTGCCATACCAAACACGAAGATCTGCATAAATATCCCACCAGAACTAGCTCTCAGCTCATCAATCCCAGACTTCGTCTCGAAACATCATTAAAAAATTCAATCAATTTGAGTATATACAAAAAAGTGCCTGAATCGTTCAAAAAACTCAGCTACCATGAATTCAAACAAGCCATCAACCACCTCCTATTGGAACATAGCTTTTACTCGGTAGATGAATTTTTGTCAAGTGATCTAACAGAATATAATATTCCGTAAACACCACGATGAATGAAAACACCCATCTTTCTACCTCAAACCCATTTCAAACATAATTTGTTATGTGTGCATTCATGTTGATTTTAATTGTTATGTTCACAATATTACCATGAGAAGATACTTTACACCTTACTCAAACATATTTTAAACGATAATCTGTTGTGTAAACCATAATTTGCTGTGTATGTATATATGTTTTATTTCTTATTTGTCATGTTCACAATAACCCTATATGTTATTTTAACTACGGACATGTTCCAAACTTGACGTGTGTAATGAAAGAAATATTCAAAAACACCAATAAAATTATATTCTATTCTATTCTATCGTATAAATTGGGCCGTCCTCAACTTTTAATTTTCAAATACGGACCTGTATTTTTCATTGCATTTTTTTGAATGCCAAGAGTCATGACGTAGTATTTTCATCTGAATTACAGAGTGTTTTGGAAATATTGAACAAATACCAGTGATATTCCATAATTTTTTAATTCCATAACAACTGTAATTGAATTATATCAGAGAATAAGAGGTGGATCAGACAGATGGGTTTTTTAAGAATAATTAATTTCCAGATTATCTAGTCCCACTACTTGTTCGGAATAACAATAAAATAAAATCAACATTTCCAAGAGACATTTTTCTTTACCATAATGTAGCACTAGTAGAATAATTATTCATCCTCATGTCGATTGACCTCAGTAGGTATGAAGAAGATCTGTTGTATGTATCCTGCTGAGAACTCACAAACATAATCTGTCACAAACATAACATTGTATTTGATCATATAGCTTTTCATATTTTATAACTAATCACACAAGAACTTGTTTAATTATTATCAAGAATTGAAATAACAGCCATTATTAGTATTTATAATCGAAATAAATGTTCAAATTGACGACCTTCTCGTTGCAGATATTTACGGAGTCGTTTTTTGAAGTTATTATTTGCTCTGAAAATATCTCTTCGCCGTAGTGATGCGAAAGCGTTCATGATTTTAATTCTTAAATCTTGTATATTTTCAATTTTGTTTTGATATATTCTATTTTTCAGTGTACCCCATAAAAAAAAGTCAAGTATACTGAGATCAGGGGATCTTGCTGGCCATCTTATACGCCCATTATTTGCTATCCATCTGTCTTGAAATGTTTCTTGTAAAAATTGATTAACGTCTCTTGTGCAATGTGGGCGAGCTCCATCGTGTTGAAACCACAACCGATTTGAATTAGCAATGGGAATATCATCGAGATATTCACTGAAAGTTTGTCTGAGGAAGTCCAGATGAGCGTCCCGGCAAAGATGTAGGGACCTAGAACTCGATCCTTCAAAATTCCAGCCCATACATTTAGACCAAACCGCACTTGAGGTCTCGCTTCTCTAACATTATTTTCATTGATTTGTGACAGAACATGCTCGTTGTTTCTATTGAAAACACCACAATTTGTGAAACGAGTTTCATCCGACCAAATAATACTATTCAAAAAGTTTATGTCATCGCCCAATTTTTGCAACATCCAATTACAAAAATGTCTCCTGGATACAATTTATGAACAATTTTAACTTTATAGCATTTGAATCTGTTTTTTTTTTGAAATACGCTATACTGTAGTTTGCGGCAAATTCAATTCCTCAGCTGTACTGTTGATTTTGATTGATTTGTATTGATCTGAAATATGGAGATAAGCCTAATTAACATTTTTTCAGTATTACCTACTTACCGCTTCGAAGTATGTTTTCCTGCAACTCAATAGGAGTTTTGTTCCCATATTTTCCCCTTGGTTTTGTGAAAGATCCATATTCGCGAAGGTTTCTGTCCAAAAGTCTGAAATATGTGGGATGCGGCTGATGTCTTTCTGGGTACAGTTCTGAATAATTTTCAGCGGAAAGATGAATGTTCCTATTATTTCTGTAGAAAACGTTAACCCATTTTCAGTACCAACATATTTTTCATCAAATACCAACGATGATTTCCAAGAAACTGTCAAAATATTGACAAGTGAGGTGAACTAAATATTTATTTTCCAAGCATACTAGAGAACTCAAATGGATTGATCATAATTGTTGTATATAGCAACATAATGCTCATGAATTTGCTGAAAAATATAGGTTGTTCGAAAAGTGAGTGACAATGAAATATTCCCAAATTGCCATTCGAAGATTTTTTTTTGCAATGATTATATGCATATACACTGGGAAGAATACATTTCCACATTTTCGCACATTGATCATGGGTTGCGTGAACTGAAATGTGGATGAATTCTGGAAGAATACATTCTTCGTCGAATAATGTTGATTTTCTTCCAAATCCCAGGCATTCTATACAATAAAAAAAAAATTGAAATCTTACTGGTAATAGTTCAATATTTCTAAAACATTCTGTAATCAGATGAAAATACTACGTCAATATGAAACATGACTTTTGGCATTCAAAAAAATGCAATAAAAAATACAGGTCCGTATTTGAAAATTAGAAGTTTATACGATACCCTGTATATAATTATTATTCAGATATTTGGATAGCCTACAAAAAGTTGCAATGGCAAAGTGACAATTAAAAAAAAATCCTAAAATAAAAAGATATAGGCAAAAGAAGAATTTCGAAATTTTCGAGTTTTCCTGTATAACTCCAGAACTAAGGAAGCTAGATCAAATTTTTTTTTATCCCTTAATTGACCTCTGAAATATGCTACTTTGCCATCTCTCTATCTCTTACCGTTATCGAAATCCCCATGCATAGACTCGAATTTGAATAGCCCTGTATATATATGTCGAGATAGTTTCTCGAATTTTTGTCCGCGTTCTGTGTTCTTGGTCCTCAAAAGGTCCGATTTAACGACGTTTTGGCGAATCCACATTTGCCATCTTCAGGTGATGTCAAATTCATTCGATTGTTTCGAACTCAAGTTCTCTATATTCTTGCCTTTTTCAAAAATAATAATTTTCAGTTGCTTCACGATATTGATATACTAAAAATACGGAAATGCATGTTTTCACTTTCAGTTTTTTCAATTGAAGTTTTCACGATATCTAACAGATGTAATTCAATATTTAATAGCTAGAAAAGTAGTTATTCTCTGTTATATATTATGAAGAACTATCCCATTATAAGATTTATGACATTATATTTTCCATTTCCAGGCAATATCAAGTTTCTAATATCCAACCCTCAATGATTTTTTTTTCAATTTGAGCTTCTCAGAAAGCAAACTCAAAGGATGAGAATACGTTACTAAAGTTTATCTATCGAAAATACACCTCAAAATAATATATGCTTGATATAGACAATTCTAGAAAAAAAAAATCTAAAAAACAGAAACCCATTTGGACTTCTCCACCTATTCGCACAGTGCATACAGAAAGTCGGTAGGTAGGAAGGATGTTGGTACTGATGAGGTCATTTCTCAACTTTGTAAGTGATGCATAAACAAATTATCATTCTGATGTTGGTGAATAATTCATACACTGCAAAGGCTCGGCAAATTCGTTGAATGTAACATATATGGAGCTTTCAGTAGCAATTTGTTTGATGTTGCAACATGCAGAATGATCTATCCCTTGAAAATTCCTTGAACCACGAACTGCTAATTGGATACGTTGCAGTATCTGAATTGATTTTTCATGTATGAATTATACAGGGTGGGGAGAATATCTCCTCTTCGTGTATAGCTCCTTCATATTAGTAATTACAGTTATTTCCAGTGGTTTCTGGAAAGGAGAGAACTGGAAAATATTGATAAAGAAAAATCCCAACTAGACTCCATGAAATGTAGAGAACTCCAAAGTCCATGAAAATACTCGAAAGGTGGAAGGTAATTTCATTCTTTGCAACTTTCAGTTTGTTAGGCTATTTTTTGATCGAATATATTTCAAGTAATGAATGAAAAATAAATGAGCACTCATGAAAGTGATTATAACCAATGAAATCCCGAAAGATGAAAATTGCTAAAATAATCCTCCAAAAAAAAAACTCCAATCCATAATATATTATCTTTCAATCGGGAAATCCAATAATGCCAGAAGAAACCTAACTTATTCTAGATTCTAATGAACTACCTCTTTATTACAAGCTTTTATTTTATAAGCTTTTATTTAGTTTCACTTGTTCGTTCGTTAGGGTCAAATCTTGAAAGTGAATTTTGACAGACTTCTAGTCGTCCGATTGATTTGAAATTTGGCAGGTATTCATTACTCCGGTGACAATGCATTATAAAATTGTTGTTCAACAAAAAAACAAAATGGCGGCTCCAAGATGGCGGACGTGATTTGTAATTATCATCCGATTTTATTCAAAATTGCTATAAAGGGGTTCTCGGGGTCGAAGATTATGAATTTTCCACCGAAATTCATGAATTCAAGATGGCGACTCCAATATGGCGGACGAGTTTTGTGATTATGATCCGATTCGATTCAAAATTGGTATGTTGGGGTTTTTGGGTCGGAGATTATGAAATTTTTTGTCGAAATTAATAAATTCTAGATGTCGGCCCCAAGATGGAGGACGAGTTTTGTGATAATGGTCCAATTCGGTTCAAAATTGGTATTCGGGGGTTTTTGGGGTCGGAGATTATGAATTTTTTGTCAAGATTTATAACTTTAAGACGGCGGCCCCAAGATGGAGAACGAGTTTTCTGATTATGGTCATATTTCATACAAAATTGGTATGTGGGGGTTTTCAGGTTCGGAGATTATGAATTTTTTGTCGAAAACTAATAATTCAAGATGGCGACTTAAGTATGACAGACAAGTTTTGTGATTATGGCCAGATTCTATTCAAAATTGCTGGGAAGTTTTGAGGTCGGAGATCATGATTTCTTTCAGCTCAAAACTTACAGGGAAGAGACCTCGTAATAACGATGCACTATTGGAAATTAACAGATTAAGGCGAACTAACAGAAAAGTAAAGACTAAATGACCAATGAAAAAACTTTTCAAAGACAAGCTTTTATTTAAGCCGTGTACTGAAAAGTATAAAATAAACTCAAGTCATCGCTGAAAATGATTTCATTATTTTTTGCTGAATTATTTCGTTTTAAAAAGCTTGTCGCGCGAACTGTAATAAAATTAATACTTGGTGTTACTTACCAATCATTCATTGTCCAATATAATTAATTGGTATCTACTTTCATCAATACTTTGTGAAAATGAAATACTCCGACAAGTTCTTACTCAGCAACTAATCACTGCCCAATCAAATTTATTGGTACCTTCTTCCATGAACACTTCGCGCGACAAGCTTTTTGAAACCAAATATTCAACAAAAAATAACTTAATCATTGTCAGCGATGACTTAAATTTATTTTATACGTTTTAGTACACAGCCCAGCCTTAATGAAAGCTTGTCTTTAAAAAGTATTTTTATCAGTTATTTATTCATACGTACACTCAATTCGATTTCAAAATTTTGGAAGGAAAATGGCGGATGATTGTTGGTTCAACCACTGAATTTTAACTTCTTAACCGATTCTACCACGCATAACTTTATACTGGGTTATCCTATTTCGATATTCTTCTTCTAGTGTATGTGCTTCGAAGCTGGTCCCAATTGAATTTGAAAAAAAATACACCTGAAAGGTTGAAAAATAGGGGATGATTTATTTATTTTACACCTGTGAATCGATTCTGTTGGAACTTGTCAAACATATGAAGTTCTGAGGACACTACAACATAATAGAGGCTTGGAGTTAATCTGATGATGGAGACGGAAGACAGTCGAGAGATCTCCTCAACGGTTCATAGCAGCTACCTCGTGTTTGGGGTAATATGTACATATATAATCACATTAGGCTAAGAGCGGGCGCAGAAACCCTGACCAATCGAGTAAGAGATGTTTTTAAAATGTTAGGACTCACAGCAAACATAAGAAAAATCATTGACTACCTGGGCAAAAGTGGTGAATAAGTTTTTTATGGCTTTTTTTCGGAAAAGGCAACCATAACGATGCAGCAACAGATTGGTAATAGTTTCATTGAAAATTAACTTTCGAGTGGTCAAGTGGTCTAAGGTGCTAGTTACGAAAGGGAGCGTGGGTGGGAGAATGAGTTCAAACCCCAGCTCAGGCAGCTTTTTTTTTCTTTTTCTTTCGATATTGAAAAATGATTTGTTTGGGGCGAATATTCGTCGCAAAACAAATCGTTTCTCATGTATGAGAGATGGCTGCAGAAAACCTGGCCCATCGAGTAATGTTTTCACGAACTTTCATTTGAATTCATCAACGTATGTTTAGTTCAAATCTCTCAAGTGAATTTTGGCCTATTTCTAGTTATCCGGTTAACCTGAAATTTGGCAGGTGACAATGCATTACAGAATTTTTGACAAAGAAAAAACCAAAATGGCGGCTCTATATGGCGGACGAGTTTTGTGATTATAGTTCGATTCTATTCAAAATTGGTATGTGGGGGCTTTTGGAGCTGGACATCATGATTTTTTGCAGAATTCATGAATTCAAAATGACGGGCTCCAATATGGCGATGAGTTTTGTGGTTATCGCCCTATTACATAGAAATGGGTATGTGGAGGTTTTTGTGGTCAAAGGTTTTGATTATTTGGTGAGAATCTACGAATTCAAGATGGCGACGACTTTTGTAATTATAGTCCGATTTCATTCAAAATTGGTGTGTGGGGGTTTTTGTAGTCGAACATCAGGATTTCTCAATCGATATTCATGAATTCAAGATGGCTGCTTCAAGAAGACGACGTGTTATCATGGTCGGATTCCATTCAAAATTGGTATGTGGATTTTTTGGGGTCATAGATTATCAATTTTTGTCAGAATTCAATGGAATGACGGATTACATGAATGACTAAAGAAAATTAAATAAAAATTATTGAGAAAAACATTAAGACGAGCTTCCATAGAAATGCACCTCAATTTATTTACTTGTTTGACTGAGGTTATTCTGTGAATAACAGATTCGGAAGCTTGCCGCGAATATAAAATAGGTATTCTTGCGCGGCAAAATTTTGAATCTGTTATCCACAGAATAACCTAGGTCAAACAATTGAAGAAATTATTTTTCCTTTGTGGTGCATTTGCATGAAAGCTTGTCTTAATTTTTTTCTCAATCATTTTTATATGATAGCTTTCAGTTATTCATGAAATCCGGCATTCTATTGGATTCTGATCGTTGATAATCTATGATACCAAAAAATCCACATACCAATTTTGAATGGAATCTGACATGATAAAAAAACACGTCGTCTTCTTGGAGCCGCCATCTTGAATTAATGAATTTCATGATTTTCGATAAGGTATCAGACTATAATAACAAAAGTCGTCGCCATCTTAGAGCCGCCATCTTGAATTCGTAGATTCTGACCAGAAAATCATAATCTTTCACCCCGAAAAAACCCCCACATACCTATTTCTATTGGAATAGGGTTATAATCACAAAACTCATCGCCATATTGGAGCCGCGATTTTGAATTCATGAGTTCTGGCAAAAAAATCATGATGTCCAGCTCCAAAAGCCCCTAAATACTAATTTTGAATAGAATCGAAGATAATCATAAAACTCGTACGCCATTTTGTTTTTTCTTTGGCAAAAATTCCATAATGTATTGTTACCGGAATTATGAACCCTTGCTGAATTTCACGTTATTCGGACAGCTAGAAGTAGGTTGAATTCACTACAACTAACTAAACACATACATATGTGAAATTAAATGAATGCTTGTGAAAACATTTCATACTGTTACTCGATCGGACAGTTTTTCTGCAGCTCTCAGGCATGAGAAATGATTTGTTTTGGGACGAATATTTGCCCCAAACAAATCATTTCCCAATTCCGCAAGAAAAAATAAAATAAAACTGCCTGAGCTGGGGGGGTTGAGCCCACGCTCTCACCCACGCTCGGACAACGCTCGGCCAACTGGAGAGATAATAAATATCAAAAGTATTTTCAACATGTTGTTACATTAGTATGGTTGTTTTTTTTTAGAAAAAGGCCATAAAAAACTTATGCACCACTTTTGCCCAGGCAGTCAATTATTTTTCTTATGATTGCTGTGAGTACTAACACTCGAAAAACATTTCATTATGTTACTCGATTGGTCAGGTTTTCTGCAGTCCCCTCTTGGACTACATGTCCCGATTAACTTACTCACTGATTGACCGATATACGATCAACGCCCAAACCAAACCGCTGGACCTAAGAGCTAAACTATTGACAGCATATAGAAAAGCGGGTGAGAAGGGCGGGTGAAAGTGAAAGTACAGTTGGTTTTGAAATAAGAGTCATGAAAATGAGTATAGAGATGAATGAGTTTCAGGGTTTTTGAAAAGTCAAGCACGAAGGGTAAAATGAGAAAATAATTGGGATTGGAAGTTTGTATAGGAATTCCGTTAGTTTTCTAGCTGGGGTCATAAAAATTGGTTTTCGAAGACTTTGTTACAAAGAGAAGAAATATGTATTCCAGTGCTTTCAGAAAATCAATCCATAAGGGGTGAAAGTTTGTATGGGGGTTCCGTTACTTTTCAAGTTAGAGTCATAATAATTGATATTCGAGGTCTTTGTAGGAGATAAAGGAAAATATGTTCCATTGTTTATATAAATGAAACCCTTAGGGGTGAACGAGGGAGCGATTTGTGGGCGGGTTCCGTTAGTTTTCAAGTTAGGGTTCCAAAATTGGTATTTGAGGTGTTTGTTACAAATAAAGAAATTCGTGTTTCAGTATTTTTAGAAATTCCGTCCCTAAAGGGGTGAGTGAATTTGTAATATTCGTCACAAAAAATTTGAAGTTCAACGCTGACGAAGTCGCTGGTACCAGTTAGTTATAGTTATATAACAGTTGATAGTTAAAGTAAGGTGGGCGAGTGAGTGTTTTGAAAGTAATCCAAATTGAGAAGGTAGCAATTAGTAGATTTCAGCTACAAAAAATTAAAAAACAAAAACTTTTTAACAAAAATTGAACGACGAAAAAAAAAACTGAAAAGCAAAACATTTCAGTCTTAATAACTAAGCTCCGAAACTAATGTAAGTAACTAATTTTGAGTCAGCGCCAAACAAACAATCAACAAAAATCATTTAATTCAAAGAAATGATCAAAACCAAACAACATAAAAATGCAACGTGAAATCTCCAGCGATAAAAACTAACATTCCAAAAATGCGCTATTCGCACGACCACTCGCAAACGTGCCCACGTGTGGGCCCGTTCGGATAACTGCCTCGCTGATATTGACTTCGAGAACGCTCGGCAATTTCCAGCGCGCACCACGCTGCCATCAGTTAACGCTTTACGTAATTAATTTGCTCGTTTGTTCGTTTGGTGCCGACTCAAAATTAGTTACTTATATTAGTTTTGGAGCTTAGTTATCAAAACTAAAAAGTTACATTCAATTTTTTACTTTTCGGTTTTATTTTTTATCAAAATGTTTTTATTTAATTTGCATTGAAAACATTCAGAGGACCAAAATTCATCTTTTATTTACACCTTTCAAATAAGAAGAACGGAGAAATGTCATCGTCACAAACTCATATACTTTCTGATCATGGTATTTTGTTCTTCCAGTGATCCTGTGATACCGGCATAGTAGAGGAGTTTGAGTCACATAAGAAGTTCAACCTTACATACAAACAAGACTTGTTCGTCTGTATATCCCAGATTGTAAGAAGATGAGACTGACGAGTTACGTCATTGAAAGGAAGATTAAGATACTCTATTATCCCCTGAAAGTACATCCATTATTGAATAGGGATTTCCAAGCTGTGTAGTATCGTGAAGACCACAAGCTATGAAACATACAGGGAGCTCCAAAATAGATCTGCAAAAGACGCAATGAATAGGGCCGAGAAGCAAGCTCCCAGTTATGAATCTGATCTTACCTAAACATACTTCACCTTTGAATTCAGAGTTTCATGGAAAAATTGGATAGAATACAAATAATTTCATTAGATTTTTCCAGCAAATTGAATTATTCGGTGGTTCTATTTGCTTGACAATCAATATCATCAAAGAAAAGTTGGCATCGCAAGAACAATGAGTAACTCTAGTCATATATTTTCCTCTATTATAAATTCATACTGAAATTATTTTTCGATCGCCCTGTTTATAATCAACTGCAATTCTTTCACAGTAACAAGTACAGGATTTATTACATCCTCTTATTCTGTGATGCCTAACGGTTGAATATTGAGACCATTTTCCCATTTTTACCCAATTTTAGATTTCTAGAAAACCTCAATTTCATAGTTTTAAAATTTTTGTTAGGTCAATATATCTATTGATGGAACTATGTAATTATTGATCCCAAAGAGGACATATTCAGCCAAAATAACCATATCTTCAGAAACTAACCTACATATGGATATTCATCTGGAAGGTTCTTCATACAGAGTGATTTTCAGAAATCAGTCAAGAAATGTTTCTTTTTCATTCTCAAATAGTTTAAATGTGAATTATGTAGGACAATTACGGTAATGTAAGTGGTTCATTCAAATGTTGCGGGGTTGATGGCAAAATCAAGTCTCAACAAGACTTTCAGAAACGAAATAAGGTTATGAAATCTTTACTCATGCACAGTCCCAAATTGGGCTATATGCACAAAACTGTTCACATGTGTATGGAATCTTCCGAGCAATTTGTTTTTGAATGCAATATGCAGAATAATCCCCTTCTCTCGGATTCACACACCATGAATTGATAACAGTGAAACGATGCCACTGTCTAGATTGGTTTTTTATGCTACAGGTAACATACTTTCTCATTTATAATTTACGCGAGTTCTTTGATTGCCTAGGCCGGGCATCCGCGATCACACTCAAGGGAATAAAACCCTCAGTTTATTATTCAGTAATGCAGGAGTCATTTATCTTCAGAAATGTTCGTAGGCTGGAGTAACGTTGCTATATAAGACTCATTTTGAACTCTCTATTGATTATAGCCAAGCAGTAGTTGACCTTCATTTTATCGAAATTATAATTATCTGATTTTTTTCTCGAAAACAACGAAGCAAGAAACATGTAGCATGCAGATACCCATTTAATGTTGTTATACCAATTACAATTACATGGGAGCTTCAATAGGATCAAACGAAGTAATGAGCTCTTTGGCGCTACCTTTAATGTGTTAGGAAATTTCCTTTTCATATTATGTAGATCTGCAATTTTTCAGGAGAATTATTGAAAGAACATGTGATACGCATTCAAATAACAGAGGAAGCAGGGTGAGTATTAATTTGTTTTTGAAAGAGAGAAATTGGACGAAATTATATTCACACATGTAAGAACCAATTGAAACTGAGATTATGGCAAATTGGTGTGGAACAGAAATGATGGTAGTGATTCATATTCATCATAATTTGTTTCTCTTGTATTCTAAGGGTGATCCCTCACTTCAGTTCAAAAGGAGGAGGTAAAATGGAGCAGTTTCTATTCACGACACTAGTGATTGAGATTTATTTTTCAACGTTCATGTTTGTGTTTTTTCTCGATTTCTTCATAGAGCCTGAACGGCAACAATTGGAGTAATGAGATAACAGAATCAATTTTTTTTCCAGGATATTCAAAATCATTGAGGTTCCCAGGCGCCATTGTGTGTTGATTCTTGGTTTTTGCATCCGACTACAGCAGAGCCGAAAAGAAAAGGTAATGATTTCAGCAGTCCATGGCACATTTTGTATGAATAGAATAAAAATGGCGGAGTTACATAAAGAAGTGGGGTTCTGTGATTTTTTTTGCTTACGTATCGCGTGAGATGTCGAATGGAAGAGGAAAAAATCTGAGTTCATGAATATAAATGTAGTACAATATTGAATATAAATAATGATTTCAGCGGTACTTATATGTATGTTTGTATTTACGAATCTTCCACCATAGCTCTTAAACTATTCATCCGATTTTGATCAATGATATGTTAATCGATTCGTTATTATGGTCTGAATAACAGAGGCTACATTTTATATGAATAAAATCAAAATGGCGGATGTTACATAAAAAAAGTAGGGGTTTTTGTATGAATCAAGTGGGATGTCAAATGAAAGAGGAGAAAATTCTAGTTCATGATATAAACATAGTACAATATTAAATATTATAATATTTGGGGGTTTACTTCATCCTATTCCGTACACTGAATAATTGTTTTATTGTGAATGTCCTAGTTTAGATTGTTCAATTATTAAGTATCTATTACTCACGCTATCATATCTTTTTGTTGTCACAAACGGTTGAAACGAAAAAGTTTAAAACAAAATAAAAAGTTTAAAAAACTGTAACCCAACTATGGAAAGAATAAAATGAACTAAAAAGTAAGAAACAAGTCCTTTGATTTGATATGTTAGATATTCCTGTTTGTTTAGTTCTGTTGAAGTCTTCTGGCAGTTTCACGATAATTCAATTTAAATGCCATGGTAGTGCGTTGTCAACTACGAAAAGCAAACATTATAATTTGATAGACAAATAAAAACCATGGAGATGCCGTCAATCAAGAATGAAAAATAGGCACGACCACGGCATTTGAATTGAATTATAACGTTATTGTTGTGAAACTACCAGAAGACTTCAATAGAAATAAATAAACAGGAGTATCTAACACATCAAATCAAGAGACTTGTCTACTCATAAGACGGTGATAGCAATCAACACCTAACTTGTTTCTTACTTTTTAGTTTATTTTATTTTTTCCGTAGTCATGTTACAGTTTTTAAAACTTTTTGTTTTATTTTCTTGGAGTTGAAATTTTAATCAGGAATCGTATATAATTTTTTCTCCAGCTCTAGTGAGGTAAAAGTAAAATTTGTAACAGTGGTAATGACAATAAAATTTAATATCGTAGATTATGAACGATTTTTTCGTTCCATGATTTCACAACAAACTTCAACCCCCCCAGTATTACTCCTTTTCTCATTAATTTCAACTACAAATAATGATTATTGGAAATATATTATCGAAAAAGCTTTAATATACTTTGGGGAAGCCTCACCACTTGGTTCAAGAATCTGATGCTTGATACATATACGTTTGGTTATATTTATTATTTTTATATTGCATTTTTATTGCTTAACACTTCATGAACTCTGGACGCCATCTCAACGTCCCCTCCGAACGACGGCATATCTCTCGCTATATCTCATGCTCATTATATATATATATATATAAATAAATATATTGTTATGTTGTATATGATAGTAAGTAAGTTTTTTATTTTTATTTATTTTTTCCTGAACACTTCACCTCTCCTTTTTATTTTATTTGACCTTTTTCCAGCTCAGTCGGTATGCCTATGTAGAGATGATTCTCTCAATCCCAGGAGGATTGCAGCTGCCCAATCTAGTTGTTTTCTTGATGTTATACTGTTTATGTTAGAAAGATTGATTGAATAAATGATGAGACCAAAAATAGTAAAATAGTTGTTTTTTATTGAAATATTACTCAAAACAACCTATGACTGCGATATCTACCTTATTCTAGTGATACTTTTCAACCAATCAAATTTGAAAACTTTAAATTTGCTTGCTCATGCGCAATAATAGAAATGTTCCAAAATAAATATTTATAGGTTGTTCTCAGTCTTCTTGATAAATAAAAGAAGAATATTTTCATTCAGAATAATGTATTTTTTGTAATCAAACAGAGAATGTGACAGTTCGATCAATATTCCCACGTTATTGTGTTTATGAAGATAAAATACCTGTTATGAGTATTTTTGCACTCACACGAATTCAGGAATGTTCTGTGGTTAGTTTGGAGTAGATGTCTTGCAAAATTTGGCCTCCTTACTGCTAGTGAAATGAAAAGTTGGGACTCTAACCTCCAATTCCTGGTTAGTGGTACCTTAGTAGATTTTGCTCCTGATTTGTTACAAAGTTGATTGTGTGCATACATGTCTCTATATGCCTCAGTTATAAGCATTTTTCCTTAAAAACTAATCATAGAAATTCACAGTTCTGCTTCAATTTTCATTTATCGACACCCTCATTTTTCTTTCTCCTTGGTAACCATCACTTCTTGTTATCTTCATCAATTTTCACTATTAGCACCTTTTTTAAAACACATTTTTCAACTTCTTACCTATTATACTTATGTTATTTACAAATTTGATTTCTACACATAGTAATATTTACAACTATTTCTTCAAAGTTGACATTTTCTATTTTTCCATACTCAAATATTATTATTTTGATAATTTAGAAGAAAAATTATGTGACATTTGCCTGTCATGTTTCCTTTTGGTTCTAAATTTGTATGAAGGATGTTTCTTGCATATAAATGTAATGTTTAGTTGAATTCTGAATGTTCATTTCTAAATTTGGATTTGTATATTTTTAATGGTTGTTTCAATTGAATAAGCTGTTCAAACATAATGATAATAATAGAAAAACTCTACTGCCACCCTCTTGAATTATCTTCGTCGACTAGAATATGGCCATAGGTTTTCAAGATGCAAACCGTAGCGCAAAAAATTATAAAACAATCATAGCAGATATTTATGCAGTTTTTATTGTGCCATATTTTTACTTTTTTATTTGATATATATATATATATATATATATATACCACATCATAACAATATATATAGATATATATTATGATGCTGATGTGGGTAAAATAATTTTGCAATTTGTTATGATAGTGAGCTTGATTGATTTGAATTATTATGAATTTTGCTTGATTCATTAGAAAAAAATACTTTTCATAACAATAGGAAGTCCTGCTATGTTGTTTTTACTCTTTTTCCAAACACCATTTTACCTTTCCTTTCGTTACCTTATTCCAGCTCAGTCGGTATGCCTATGGAGACATGATAATCCTACAGCTCAGCAGAGTTCAGTTGCGCCATCTAGTTGTTTTGTTTGCAGTCAAATTATTGTTTCATGAAAATATAGTTCGTGATATGATCAAATGATGAATAACGAAACAGAAAATAGTTAAATTTGTTTTTTCTTTTTATTGAAATGAATATTTTCAAAGGTTCCAAACTCCTACTTCCGCGATATCTAGCTTATATTAAATATAATTGAATCTATGAACTTGAAAAATCATCAAGTGCACCACTGTGACCAAAGACCACAAAAAGTGTCTAATACCAATGATATCACTTCGTTTATTTGTGTTTTTGTTTCGACGTTGGCCCCCTTTTATTGTTGGTTATGTCCTGTGTGGAATGTGATCTGGATAGCAGGTAAGTGGTTTCTTGCTCAAATAGTTGTAGGCTGTTTCTTGGTTTGGGTTATTGATTGGAATTGCTCTCACAGTTGTGTTTTCTGCTCATCTTGGATTGATTTATCTGATGAATATTTTTCAAACACTTTCTCCAAAATTATTTTTTTCGACCCTGTTTTCTCCCTCTCGTAGCTCAATTTTTGTTTTTTGGGCACGAAATTTTAGTTCCAACACACTTTTTAAAGCAACTTCTCTTATTCCATACTATGAAACTTATTTTATATACAGCTTATATTTCTATACTTAATATTATTTGAACAAAGTGGTTATAAATCATTATTCAACCATTTTCTGTTCTCAAATTTGATACTTTATAATTTTTTCATGAGAAATCTTCTTGCTTATATATAATTTTTATGTTTGAATTCTAAGATTTTGTTTGTAGATTTTGATGTCTATTCTTTTTATAGGTTGTGCAATCTAAATAGATAGTTGGAAACCTATTGATGTCAATAGAAAAGCTCCACTGCCGAACTCTTTGATGATCTGCGTCGAATATAAGACCATCATAGCAGGTATTCATGTGATGTGCAAGTATCATTTCATCAAATTTTTATTCTTCCATATAAATATATATGTATATATATATATATATATATATATTGTTATGATATCAAATATATGTTAACTATTGAAAGAATAAACAATATATATATATATATATATATACAATTGGTTTTTTCAAGGAATTTCGAATGAGCTGTTGACAACAAATTATGTCATGATAGTCCCGAGGAGTGTGATAAGATACATCATAATCGTCGACCATGATATTTGTGGAATATTTTGAGTCTCCAGTGACGTGATTTCCCAGTCTAGTTTTTGAAAACAAATACGAATCAAAATGTGGAAAATGAATATTTTACAGAAAGTCTTCAAAACTCTCATTTATAATATTACATATTTGAGAACACGGTTTTAGAAATAACATTATTTTTCAATAATTTCCGGGTGTTGGCGTCACACCTATCACGTGATGGATCCAGTGAACAAACACGAATAAAATGTTGGTGATGAATAAAACATCGATTTTTTTTCTGGGTTGACGGAGGGTGCGACTCAGTTTACGATGCCGAGAATGGAAAGGGCAAACGCATGGGAGAATATGTGGAAGTATGAAATATATCGGAAGTACATCTCGTTCTCTCTGAGTAATTTGAATAAGAAACCAACATTCGAGTCAAATGTAATATTTTTGTTGATTATGAAATATCTGAATTTTTTGAAGTCAAGTAACTCACAAACTTCTACTAGAAAAGTTTCACTCCAATATCGACCATATTAATTTGATCCAAAGTTGATGCGAATGAGGTTTCACAATCATATTGGAGGAAATACATTTTTTTTTTCACTCTCATATGTTAACTTTTTCAAAAATAAACATTTTTGCTTTGCGCACTCTTAGGATATCGGAACAGTTAATGTGAACATTGGTTACATTTGAATTAATGCGACCGATACTTGATGAAAGTCCACAGTTGAACAAACAAAACAAACAAAATTCAGTACTATTTATGATCATCTCAATCAATAATTTATTTGAAAAATGTATTCTGGGCGAATTTCAAATGAGAGTTTTAAACTAGTTTCTCAATGAGCAAGCACTTTTTGATGCATTATCATAACATACAATGCTTGCAGAAGGATGGTTCAATTTTTGTAATAAGTGCTTGAATAACTTTCTGTATATTTCTATATTTTTCAACTTCTCCTAGCAGCAGAAAAAACCCAATCATTTGATATTTCTTTGATTTTCACGAATGACAAAGATGAAATTCTTTCCAAAAATTCTGCCGCTTAATGAATACTAATCTTGGTTAAATGAATGTAAATCAAGTCTGAGGAGCTTCAGTTCATTTCAAAAATGAAATCTTTGTCAATATAGCGAAGAGGAAACTGATTTGTATGAGAATATAAACAGGGTGTTCATTAAATCAGATGTGGAATCATCTGCGACTCAAAGATAAACTTTAGTCACTATCTTCCATCGTTCAAGATAATCTCTTGAGGAGTATTCATGTTGAAAAGGGAAACACTCTCAATTGAATATTGAATAGAAATATTTCGCTATGAAGTCAAAAGTCCACGACAAAAATCAACTTATTCTTGTGAATATCTAATATAAAACAACTACTTCTCTGGCTAAAGACACGCTGGACAATGAACTACATTCGATAGATATTTTGAAATAACCCTAATTCAAAAGAAAAATCTGAAAGTAAAATTTTCATTTTCTATCCCAGTCTTAATTGAAGAACTCATATAGATGAATGAGATAAAAAAAAATCCAAGAAGGACACTCACTAGAATTATTTGTAACATTGATGCAAGACTGGCATCGCATCGCAATACATTTTTGTCAATGAAAATCTATTCCACTCTTCCACGATCATCAGGAAGACCGATAGAATTGGGAAATACATTTTCTAGAAGCATCTTACAGAAATAGAAAAATGTTAGAAACACTGATTTCAACGTGTCACTCTGAAAGAAATATTTCTAATAATTTTCCATCTTTGTATAAAATGATAAAGTGTGAAATAGATTTTCGTCAACAAAAATATATTGAGGAACTAATGAATGCGATGCCAGTCGTGCATCAATTTCAGAAACTATTTTTGGTGAGTGCTGGTTCTTGAAAAATATTTTTTTCATCTCATTCATCTAAATGTGTTCTTGATTAAGGCTGGAACAGAAACTGAGATTTATACTTTCAGATTTTTCTTTTGAGTAGGGTCCTTTCAAAATACCTATCAGATGTAGTTCAATGTCCAGGGAGGCGTTAGCCGGGAAAGTAGTTATTTTCTATCAGAAATCCACAAGAATAACACAATTTTTAACGTGGATTTTTCTATTAACAGAAAAATATTTCTATTCAATATTCAATTGAGAATGTTTCTCTTCTAAAGAGGAAACTGATTTCCAATCAAGAACAAGAAAAAATCAATTCTACGGAAATTTATGGTTAGATTGTAGGTATCTTGCTTGAGTAACTGATTGCATATATATATATATATATATATATATATCTATATCTATAAAGCATCAAATTATAGATAGTGACACCTATAATCTGTGTGGTGAAGCTTAAACCTGTTGTCGTGGAATTTTGATGACACGAAATTTCTCGCACATGAATAGGTCACCAACAGATGTCAGCATAGGCCAATCCACGACACCAATAGACGTACTCCTAGTGCGTTCAGAGTAACGCAAAACAAATAACGAGAGAAAGAGAAATTTGTTACGAATCCAAGAGAGCACACCATCCGCCAACAGCTGTTTCATGGTTTTCCAATCATCAGGACGGCTTGTGGTCTCTTTCAAATTCGTATCAAATATCTCATAGTGCTAATACATACCGGCAAGTACGAAAATGTGAAATAGGTGTCACTATCTATAATTTGATGCTCCCGTCAGAAAATCACATTAATTGAATTATGTGACGGAATTTCACAAAATCTTGCTGCAAATAGTAAATAAAACTGATTTGTATCCAAGGTATGAATCCAGAATGCCAATTAATTTATTTTCACAATACAAATAACATTTTTTGAAACAAATATATCCTATGCTTCATTCTACGTGGAGTCCTCCATTCTCAATACACTGCATAGTGCGGCGGTGCATTGCATCATGAACATTTCTTAGTATCTGGGGAGCTATTCCCCGAATACAATCCCTGATGGTATTCTTCAAATAACGCATATTACGAAATGGTATTCTTGGATATACCTTCTGTTTGAGATATCTCCATAAAAAAATCCAATGGATTGAGGTCCGGTGACCGGGCGGGCCAAGCGTTTTTGGAATATCTTCCAATCCATCGATTTGGAAATGTTCCGTTTAACCACCTTCTCACTTCTAGCGTAGGATGAACGGATGCTCCGTCTTGTTGAAAATACATTCCAGCTCTCATTTCCAGAGGAATATCATCTAAATAATTGGAGAGAAACGTCTACAGCATTCTTGAGTATCTTGCAGAATTCAGTGGTTGTCTGAAAAATACTGGCCCAACAATAAAGTAATTAATAATTCCGCACCAGACGTTAACTTTGGAGTGATATTGGTCTCTACATTCTATCCTGAAATGGGGATTATTATCTGCCCACCACCTGCAATTCTGGGAGCTGACTACCCCATTTGATGGATATACCAAGATTTTCTCCTCATTGCGATAATGACATTCTTGGATTTTCAATCGTAGACAGCATAATATTCATAACAGTTGCGCCATTTTCAGTTATCGGTCGTTTATGTGTCACTTTGTATTTTTTCGAAACGATCCGGATTCCCTGAATGTTTTCAAAATTCTTGTAATTGTCGAATTATGAACCTTTTTACCTGGATGTCTTTCATTAAAAATATTGGCAGTGTCTCTACAAGTATGATAATTGTCACCATGTATCATAATCTCCACTCTCTCCTGTATGCTTAGTCGAGCAGCCATGATTGAATTGAAAAACTACTGAAATTACTCTACAGATTTGTGAGTTATTCTTGATGTGTCAAAAATGGTTTGTTTACAATTAGAAATGAATTTGTTTTCAAAGCCAACTGTGATCGGCAAATGTTCTATATCTCAATCATTTACAGTAAAATTCAAAGAACAAAACTATGGAAGATGCGTATTGTTATCGAAGTCGACTGTAACAACTCACGATATTTCGAAATTCATGAATAATACGTGAATACATTTTTCGAGTGGATTAAGACCTCAATTTTGTTCGATGGATGCTGCAAAAAATTCAATATGTCTTGCTTAAAAAAAAACTATAAAAAAAATGTCATATTTCACAATTCCTGATTGTCTTAAAAATGTTATTCGTAGTGTGGAAATAAATTCATTTTCATTCTGGCATCATACCTTGGAGACAATTCAGTTCTATTTACTATTTGCAGCAAGATTTTGAGAAATTTCGTCACATAATTCAATTAATGTGATTTTCCGATGGGAGGGAGAAATAAGAAAACATTCAGAGAGTGATATCATCATATCTAACAATGTAGCATAATATTCCTCATGTTGTACTGGGCGATGAGAAAAAATGGGAAAAAAAGTTGAAATATAAAATTGGTCATAGGTGGCTATGATTCGAATTTCTGGATCAATATTGGATTTTGATCAATATTTCTAGCGTGAGAAATAAAGTGATGGGATCATATTATTCTGAAAATGAAGCATGGCTTTTCTATCTCCCTCGTATATGGTCGTATAAAATTCAATTTTGGTGTTTGCAATTCAGGTTTGGGATGAAGCAGATGTTTTTATTGCGAATGATTTTTTTTGAGAAATCAATAATAAAAAAGTTCTCCATATGCTGCGAACTTTATGCCTGACACTGTTGTATATAGAGGTTTGTTTGGAAAATAAAGATTTGGTTAGCGCACACCGATAAAGCAGCCAAACAACGCTTTATCGTACGACTTAATTTACAAATATTGAACCAAAAACTACATACAAACAAAAAAACAAATAATTTTACCTTTTTATAATCAATATATATATATAATATATGTATATATATATATATATATATATATATATATATATATATATATATATATATATATATATATATATATATATATATATATAAATTTTCTTCAATTTATCGGAATAAAAGTCTGATTCATTCAAGTTGTATAATTTCTTTCAACGACGTTTCGACATAGTATTTGTCATCATCAGGAGTAAGAACATTCCTTGAAATGATACACATTAAAAAAGACCCCAACAGCATTAACAATAGAAATGACATCAAAAACTTCAGCCAGATTTAAAACAACCTTTGTTCATAGTAATTATAATGAAAACTGTTCTCTTTACATGCTGCCAAAAAAATACAGTCCGGCTCATATACTAAAACTCAATCTAAACAATTCAGTCTACTCATGAAGGGGGGAAAATGCATGAAAGATAAACAAGCCATTCCCGATAACTCCGAAGTCACACAACTACAATAACGTTCATACGATGCGAACTCAGAAATTCAAGTAAAATAATTTGTAAGTGAATACTCATATACATTACAGGGAAAAAATTAAGGTGCTTTTTTTCGAATTCTTAACCACTATAATGCGTTATAGAATGGCAATCTACACACGTCATTCGAGGGTGTGCCACAGGTTAGATTTATATATATCCCCAATAGATATTCTCCGTTTTTCGTTTTTATTTGTATCCAGATTTGCTCAATATTAAGAATGAATACCATATCTCGAACACGATATATCCTTATTTACATAGGAAGCGACACTGCCTCCACGAGATCGCATGCGGTCCAATCTCAAGATTATAACCTACCACTGATATAGTCTCATCGCTCAAATCATTTGACAGCCATGTTTCAGTTACTGCCACAATGTACGATTGAACAGCATTTTTGAATTCCTGAGAAAATTATAAGGAAATTCATTCATTTCCTAGATGTAATAATTTTCAAACAATTGTGTTATCACAAATATCTCCTTTGATTCGAATTTTTTGTTGACGATTTCATATATTTTTCATAAGTATGTAATAATAATGATAATAAGAAAGAAAAAACTTTGTGGTGCAAATTATCATACATATAAAAATTTGGCATTAGTTTTGAAATGCTTTCAACAGTTTCTGGTGAATATGCCAGTGGGATCCCTCAATAGACAATTAATATAATCGGATAATTTCATCTTGACGTTCATGTCACAACAACAAAGGTTCTAAGAGATATGTAAATTTTTTTTTTCATATATCTCATGAAGGAATATGGCTTTTATAGGGGGGACATACGTTTGTATTCAGTACGCCAGGAAAAACTTTTACTGGTTGTATAAAAAAAGTAATGAAAATTTCAAATATTGGAAAGGTTATATCTCTAACGACACTAAATCTTTCTTGTTCCCATGGTGGCGTAACATTATTCGTCGAAAAATGCAGTGATAATCTAATTAAATACACTCCACATCGGCACCCAATAGGGATATGTATAATGACTATTTAAGATAATTCTTCCGGTGGTTTTGGAGGTACGGATTCTGGATGATAGTGATTATTTGATAAGTTTTTTCAGTTTTCCCAAATGTGTGAATCCAGTGCAGTACTGTTGTGAAAATAACTATAGAAATGCTTGCTTATATACTCGATGCAGATTTAATTCATTTAATAATCTATTCACGGAAAAATCCTTGAGAAGCTGATAGATACAATAGACACACATCTTAGGAAAAATATACGAACACACGAATTATAGGTGTCACTATATATATATATATATATAAAATATATATATATATATATATATATATATAATATATATATATATATATTATATATATAATTATAAATATATATATATATGTTATAATTTCCTCGATGGTACTGTAAATGGAAAATATTATTGAATCTGATTCCGAAAGATCAGTTTATGCAGAAAATCAGGAGCACATAATTGTGAAGTACCTTGAATAAACAACGGAAATTACCTTGCGTACTTTTGTTTGCAATATTTTGCCTGGAACATAGTGTTATGGTTGATTATAGGAAAATTAAGTTTATAGGCCAAATATCTGAGAAATTCATATTGTACTTCGTCGAATGTATCGCCGTACATACATAATATGGATTCCATAATCGAGGCATATTTCAAGTTGATCGCGAAATTGCATAATGGATAATTTCGATGACCCCATTGGCATATATTTTGAAGATCTCATAAATATTCTGTAACTTTGCCAGATATCAATAATACATTGAATACCCATATGTTTGGATGAAGTCAGTTCATTCATCAAATAGCCGAGATCTTTCATTTCATTCACTTTTCAACCGACGAAACCAAAAAGGAGGAGGTGCTCTATTCGACGCGTATATTTAATTTTCTTTATGTATGATCACGCATAACTTTTTATTGAGACGTCGGATTCCGAAAATTCTTTCTTCAATGAATAGGTTGTATTTCGAAGTTGTTTCCATTCGAATTAAAAAGATGAAATCTACCCCTAAGGGTAGCAAAATGAAGGATATTGATCACTCACCCACTGAATTCTGGTCCGTTAACCGATTCTATCAGGCATAACTTTGTACTGGGTTCTTGGATTTGGATGATTCTTTTTTTATTAGATAGGGTATACCTCATAGTTGATCATATTTGGATTTCGAAGGGAAATTATCCACCCTTACGGGTAGAAAAATAGGGGATAATTGATTTTTCACTTGTGAACATTGGCACACATATGTAGTTGACAATGACAGATCGCTAATGTCATTATTTTTGTTCTCCTACATCCGTCACAATCATTATATTCTATGAGAGGATGGGATGATATATGAAGTAATGATATAAACTAACCAGAACAACAAAAATAATTAATATTACAACAAATAGTAAAAGTAGATAATCATATTATGTAACTGGTAATAGTTGAAGTAAGGTGGGTAAGTGAGTATTTTGAAGTATTAAAAAAACAAGTAGGTAGTAATAAAAAGATTTCAGTCACAAAAAATTGAAAAATAAAACCTTTTTAACAAAAAATTAATCCGACGAAATACGGAACTGAAAATTAAAAAATAAAATAAACCTCCTTAGTCTCAATAACTAAGCTCCTAATCTAATGTAAGTAACTCATTTTGAGTCGGCGCTAAACGAACAAGCAACGAAGATCATCAAATTACTTCAAAAAAATTATCAGAATGTCACCGCGCAACTCGATGCCATCATTTTACGCCTTACCTAATTCATTTGCTTGTTTGTTTGGCGCCGACTCAATATTAGTTATGTATTTGCATTAGTTGAGGAGCTTATTTATTGAGACTAAGAAGGTTATTTTTATTTTTTACTTTTCAGTTCCGTATTTCGTCGGTTTGATTTTCTGTTAAACAGTTTTTATGTCAAATAATTTAATTAATGAAGTATGAGTTATTGAAACTCCTGAGGGATCTATTGAAATATATAGGAAAGGACTCATTTGAACTAAGATCCACGACATTCATACAATACTGGTAATTTAATTTTATAGTATGAAGCAGTCTTCATAATTTTTGAGTTTATATGTCATCTGCAAAAAGTGAAAGTGTTATTTTTTTTTCGAGAGGAGCGATGACCGTCCCTTTCACTGAAACCTGATCAAATCTATTGTGGCTCGATCCTGATTAAATGGGAGTTCACCTCCAATATCCGCGCTTCACAAAGTCGATGATGATGCTTGGTGATACATTTGTAGGTATTCAAACTCCCACAGGGATCAGTCCTGAGTCCGACTCTATAGAACATAAAGTATGACGGAGTTCTGCGGCTGGATCTCCCCGAGGGAGCCACCACCATCGGCTTTGCTGATGACCTGGCCAATATAGTGGAGGCATCAACATATACGGAATTAACCAGGAAAACCAACGACAGTATAAGACGAATAGATACATGGATTGAAAATAACCACCTAGCATTGGCACCCAAAAAACTGAGGCAGTGATCCTGAAAGGAAAAAGGAAAAGTGATCACATAAAATTTACAATAGATGGCCTGTACATAAGCCCCAAAAAATCAGTAGAATATTTGGGAGTCCACTTTGACGACCAACGAACCTTCGGTAAGCATGTCGGAGAAGCAGTCATGAAGGCAGAAGAAAGAACAGCGAACCTAAAAAAGATTATGCCTAACATAGGGGGACAATCTAGTGAAAAAAAAGTGGAGTGCTATCGGAGGTAGTACATGGTATCCGGCTATATGGGGCACCAGTATATGCAGATGCCATGCGGAAAAACAAGTACAGAGAAATAATCACCCGGGCACAGAGGAAAATTCTACTCAGAGTAGCATCGGCATATAGGACCGCCTCAAACATATTATCCAAGTGATTACAGGTATAATACCAATCGACCTTCAAGTCATGCTGGGGAAATTTATCCACGAGTACCCCAGGAACAACCTGGAAAAAGTAAAAACAGGGTCGAGAGGAAGAAGCATACAAGAATGGCAAAACGGATGGGACAGGGAAATGGAGAGAGGACAGTGGACCAAAAGACTCATAGTAAATATAAAAGAATGGATAAACTTTAGGTACAGAAAGCTGGAGTATTACTCAACCCGAGCATTTACCGGCCATAGGTCGTACAGAAGGTTCACTGAGAAAATAGGGAAAGAGGTGGTTGACACCTGCGTATACTGCGAGGAGGTAGACACACCGAAACACACTATTTACAAATTTGATCGGTGTTTTCACCTCCACTGGAAAAAAAATTACTCGAGGCTCTAGTTGCCATACGGTGGAATCTTGTTGGTTCTAGGCCATTGCATCCGCATGAGATGTATTTTTTTGTCTTGGCAGGAGCGACATTGAGCCATCTCCGCCAGTCCGATTCCATGAAGATGTTTACGCAGTCTATGGTGAGCTGTGTACAGTACTCTTATTATGATCCTCAGACATTCCCTATTCGATCCCAACAGAGCTGGTGTTCTTCTTTTCGAAGGGTTTGGTATAAATGCCTTTGGAAGGACTCTTTCCACTGTTTTTTCTGCTCGGTCCAGTTTGAGAATCATTGTGCTACTCTTTTATATCCCGAAAAAGAGCTCTGGTACTGTGAACTCCTTCATAGTGCCTTCTTTATCCAGAAGGTTGAATTTTTCATTTTTCTCAAAGCAAAATCATTCTGTTGTCCCTGCCTTGGCTTTGGAGGGACTCAACGCAGTTTCATAATATTCTGGATTCATTCCTGTTCGATGTCAAGGCTCTCAGTGATGTCCGATTTTGATAGTTTTTTTTCATTTCCTGTAGACAGAATTGGATTGCATGGAATTCTGCCTTGAATATGGTGATGCACTATCCCAGGTTCACGCTTGGGTTGAATTTGCAGAACATCCCGATGTACGGCAAGGGAGCCATTGAGGTCTTTTGTTATTAAACCTATCCATCAATAATATTGTTGAGAATATAAGTGACTCCCATGTCGAAGAATGCTTATCTTTGGGAAGTAACCAAGAGAGCAAGGCAAGCTTTATGGACTGTGGAAAAATATAGGCAATCGAACCCAAACAACTGTGCTGGGTTTACTTCGTAATATTAAGACATATGAATGGTCTTCTGGTGGAGCAAAGAAATCCAACAAACTCCAGAGTCAAACAGGGTCAATATCCACCACTCCGACATTAGCCATGGAAGTCCTTCCCAATATACCCCTGCAGCATATTTGTTTGGGGAAAGAAATGAGAGTGAGTGCATACAGAAACCTGTCGAGCAATAGGGAAGTTATAAAAAGTTAGAAAATGAGATAAGATATGATTTCATCAATGCCATCAGACATTTATACAACTTTTATGGACTTCATTAGATTTTTTTCTCTCTAAAAAATTCATGATCAGCGGGTTGCTGATGTCTTGTAGATTCACGAACTGTGAATATTCCTGAAATATTATGGAGACGATGAAAGCCAAATCAGAAGATTTTGATGAATCAATTGAAATAACGGTTTGCAATAGAATAACGTGCTCTCTCTAGTGGACGAAATATTTGGAGTTATATGTTGTTGGTACAAGAGATCAATACTTTTTGGGTCATTTCGACCATTTACATATAAAGATGCCTTTCATTTACGTTCCTAAACTCCTTTCCATTGATTTTTTTTAGGAATTCTCATGTTGTGATTATCAGTATTGCATATTCTTTATCGATTAGATATTGATCATGAAAAATTATTATAATTATTCCTACTCATGAATTTCAGTAACTGCAACTTCAACTCTTCCATTAAATTGAATAATCCAACTAGGACAAAACTCCCAACAAGAAAGGAAATGCAGTTTGAGAAAACTCGAGTGAGTATGCTGCTAATCGTACTCGCTTACTGGCGTTTATAGATTTTAGGAGTTCTGGAAGTTTGCCAATCCAAACATATCCAAGCACCCTGCGAATATCTCCTCATCGCCCTCTTCGAGAACATTTTAGTAGTTTGTTAAAACCTGATAAGTCGAATATATTCTAGAACTCCTCGTGCATTACGTGATTCCTGAGATTTGAAATTGATACATAATCATCATTTTAATACATATTCTACCGGAACGAATTGGAAAATATCAAACATTTTGGGAAAGAGTACAACATGTATTTTGAATATGATATTTTCTGCTGGACAATTCATCTCTTCGACGGGAGCGGAAAAGGGCTCCGTTTTCGGTATTACGCTTAACTCAACGACAAAAACGTTTCCATGCTAGATTTTTTTTCTAGTATTGCCCGTCTAAATTGCGGAACTTCAAAACTCTCGTGGCTTTACTAATATAAGTATATGTATATATGGTTATATATATATATATATATATATATATATATATATATATATATATATATATATATATATATAAACTGAACACGACCCATGTTCATATTTGTAAATATGACCATGTCAATATTTGTAATTATGCCAACCTGATAGTAGAAAAACAGTTTGAATTTTCTATGTCACCCGCAAATTTTTAATATTTACATACTGTGTATTCAAAGACCTCCCTATAGACTCGAAATATTTATTGACGACTGTTATTCTTATTATCCCAATTACCCCCACTCGCATCTTTTATTTTAGACGGGAACCTCAATATAAATTTTGCGAATAAAGCCTCTACTGATACCCAAATGATGATACATGTGCTAGACTGTTTCAATTCAGTAATGCATGTAGATGAACCCACTCGTGTCTCTGAACTCTCATCCACTATGATAGACTATGTCTGCATGAACATAAGTGATGTAGTACGCTCTATTACAAATCCTGGACTATCTGACCATTCAGCAGTTACCTGTTCCATCCCTTATATATTTGATCAAAAAACCACACATAATAGCAAGATACACGGGCGAATTTCCAGCAAAAGGAACTATACCAAATTCCGACTTCTCTGTCAAAAACTGGATTGATATTTCATACATGGGGCTGAAGATTCAGTCAACTCTTTTCGGAATTATGTTGTTGAAATATGCAATGAAGCATTTCCACTATTGACCATAAAGAAAAACAAAATCGAAACCTTGGATTACAAGAGGACTAAAAAACTATTCCTGCGATTTACGTTGTCTCCATATCATAAGAAAATTCCACAGCGATAACCTTTTCTTCATGTCTCACTTCACTAACTACCGTCGAATCTACAAACAGACTATCAAAATATCTAAAGATTTGTACTACAGAAATAGATTGGATCAAGCAGTTAACAAACAAAAAGAAATGTGGACAATACTCAATTATTCGAGGGGCGAAACAAAAAATCGGAATCATCCAGAAGTAAATGTTGAAAAAAACTCTCTGAACCAATATTATTGTTCTATAGCAAACAAATTAACCCACAAAACTTCTAAAACAGTTGATCCTCTTGAGCATCTAAAAACTGTAGCCTTTCCGATGCACTCTCTATTCTTATACGGGACGGACTTGTCTGATCTCGAATCAGTAATAAGTGAGGAATTTTTTTCCTCAGGCGAAGATCACTCATCAGCCAATTACCTGACGGAGCCCTAAGTGCTCTTGGTGTGGCCAAAAACAAGTCTTTTGCAACAGTTACTTTACCTTCCAGCCTGAAGACAGCAACAGTTATACCCTTCCACAAAGGAGGAGCCACTGATGTTCCAAACAACTCCAGGCCTTTCTAATATTTATCAATACTGTCATAAATCAATGAGAAACCAGTTAAATGTAGAATGATGGGTTTCTGCAGAGACACAATATATTGGCGCCTGAATAGTTCGGTTCCCAAAACAACAAGGGTACAAATGACGCAATCTTCAATCTTCTTGAAAGAGTGTTCATGAGCCTTAATGAGAACGAAGCAGCCACAGCTATATTCTTTGATCTTTCTTCTGAGGCTTTCGACTCTGTGAGTCATGAAATACTATCGAAATAGTACTTCCATTACGGTTTTCGCGGAACAGCTCTAGACTGGATCAGATCTTAACTTACTGATCGGAGGCAAATAATCATTCTGAGTTAGACAAAATAGGTCCTAGGTCCCATTTTCTTCCTCCAATACATTAACGATTTAGCCAAGCTCGATATCTCTGGACAGCTCACACTGTTTGCTGACGATAGCACAATCCTCTGGTAAAATGAAGTTCGTACTGCTTTAGATAAAACTATTCCTGCAGAAGTAGTTGAAATCAAATTGTGGTGTGGAGCAAATATGCTGACATTGAATATCACAAAAACAAATTTGGTCACGTTTAAGTTGGATTTCGAAGAAGTACCCTTAGGTCCTGTACTGAACAAAAGTAAGCCTGGAACAGTTTTTTTGGCGTACAAATTGATAACAATGTGAAGTAAAAAAACTGTCCTCTGGTTGCTACGTTGTCAATATAATATCCCGCGAACTTGGAATGTCGGCTTCTTTAACGGCATACCACTCATTCATTGCGTCTCTCTTACGCTATGGAATATCATTCTGGGGTTCTTGCAGTCAGGCTCCAATCCAAAGATTGTGAGCAGGCCGAAAAAATAATGCCATAGCACTCGGTATACATACATAAGTTTTCATTTCAATACACTCAACACATGTTGACACAAGTTCTGTTTCGCAAAATAGTGACACTGGCAACTCGGGTAAAATGTCAAATAAATTGACTCATGACGTCAAAAGGAACGGCAATAACGGCACCGGCACTGAATTTGGGGGTTTAAGATGAGCGTTTATTCGAATATTACACAATATCTTATTGGAAAAACTATGCATATATAATATTTCATCACTATATTTCAACTTCAAGCACACATGAAGCAAATTTGTGAGTTTGGGATCTCGCCTATTACTATAAATCTTCCTTACGTAGTTTTGGCTTCAAAGCGGATTTATTGTCTGATAAAAGCTGTTTTAAGTGACTAATGTTAAAAACATAAAGTAGAAAAAACAAAATTTTTTTTAAACAATTAGTTTTTCGGAAAAGAGTTCGAAGTTCCGAAGAAAATATTCTTGTCTTAAGGAAAGACTTCCAATAAAGATATTTTGAAACGAAAAATGGGACTAATGGGACCAATGATCAAGATTGGAGGAATATACTTAATTGTCGCTATTTTTGATCCACCCTGTTTAATAGGCGGCTCCTTTTGTCTCAACGACCGACTGAGTAATATGTCATTTGACTTCCTTCTGACCAGCAATGCTTTCATTTTATTACTAATCAACTAAAAAGTAATACTTTTGGATAAGTGAACCTCACTATGTTTCAGTAAAACAGCCAACTTCATGATTTTCATAAATTCATATCTTCGAAACTAGACATAGAAACTAATTAAAACTTGTACGTGTAACTTCTAATGAGGCTGAGAGCCATTTTTCCATATATTTGGTACTGCGTTCTCCAATGAAAATATAGAGTCAGTGAAGTGGTTCCAGAATTCAGAGGTCCACAGTGCAGAGATGGTTCTGGTAATCTTCAAAGAGAGAATTTTTGGCAAGAAAATTACTTTGGTGATCCTTTATTGAATCTCAAATTGCATTTTCGAATCCATGCCAAAACAACTCTTTCGAAGGGAATATGTTATCGCAATCCGCTCGGCGATAAAAATGATTAAAATTTATATGAGATATATCTTCTTTTCTAAGTAATTCATTTTTTGAAAAGACCAGTGGAAAAATAACATACTATTTGTCACACTTGTTACACAAATACTGGGAAAAATTCACTAACCCCAACACTAACCGGTATACAAGTCAGGAAAAAAAAACTTGCTCACTTCCCACTACAACTCTTACCAAACAGTCTTTGATTTACAGAAACAAGCAGATTTATGATCTTTTGCCGAATCAAATCAGAGAAATTGACGATATGAAAAGTTTCCGAAAGCCACTTCAAACATGGGAAAATGCTTCTACAATTTGGAGGAAAAACTAGCATACGCATTCTAGTCGTTCTGTGATATACTTTGTTCATGTGCTCTTTGTAATATTACAATTTACTATCAGAATAATTTTTTTTATTTAGCTGTAAGCGTTTTCTTCTTATTTATGGGACTACCTATATATATATATATATATATATATATATTAATTATCATTAGAATATTGTGATAATTTTGACTTTGTCGACAAATGTTTTCATTTAGACAATGAAGCTTATCTATCTATTTATATAATAATTTATACCCACGAATATATCTAAAAACATAGTGAAAAACCTGTATGTGGAGTATGTGTCACAAGTCTAACAGTGAAACACATTTTAATCGAGTGTACGAAATACATTAAACAGAGACAAAAATATCAAATGCAAGAAACTTTAGCAGATATCTTCAAAGACTTTAACGATTACTTATTATTATACTTGACGGATATAAATGTTAAATCCAAAATATAACTGTATACAGTCGCTAATGATCGAAAAATAGATGCGACTCAAAAAATTTGAAAAAAAAAAATATAATAATTTATTTAGTTGAAGATATTATATATATTATCTCTACCTGAACGAAACATGTGTCGTAGTTTTATCAACCCAGTTCAGTAAGGTAAGTGTGATTTTATTTACTTCAATTTTAGTACATAATGAGCCAGAAAAGAGTGCCCATTCAAGATAACATATCATCTGTCTTGAGTCTGCTGTGGACTTCTTTTCGGAAATCTTCAACTTGACCAAAAAAAAACAAATAAAAGGACATTTTGGAGAACCTTTCCGATGCGTCATCATAATTTCGATGAGTGATCTGTTCCATTATACAGATATTCTTCAATATGAGGGCTAAGGAAAATGAAAATGAAGTTGAAATGTATTTCAATATGTCACGTTTATAAATATTCACAGGAAAAAGTGCCCCACAAGACGAAATCCGGTCAATATCCGCCCAGATGTTATAAAAACGGACCCTTTCGCATAAAATATCGTTGGGTTGTATATTTTTCGGATGCCAATTTTCATAACACAAATAAATTCAGCAGTTTCGATTCTTGCAATATACAATATATATCTTGAATATTATTGGGAAATTCTGAAGTGACGAGGTTTTTATCAGTTGACTTCAAAATAAACATTAATTGGATCGCTGCAAGAAAAAGTTGAGGGGCTAAATTTCTGTGCGCCTTTATGTTTCGTATTGAATTTTGTTAGAGGTTGAGATATAAATTCACGATTGATTTCATTTGTCACATTGTGAATTACCTATCGACTTCAGTATTCAACAGGTTCATTACAGAAGCGACAATTCAGATATACTTGATGAAATCAGTCATTGGGTTAGGTCATTTCAGTAACTATTGTTGAAAGGTAATGCTGCAATGGATTGAGTTTGAAGTTCATATCCTAGTGTGAAATGTTTTCAATCAGACCTGTGCCGAGCACTGACAAAAAGTTCTTCGAGCACTAAGCTCTCTTGAAAAGTGCTCCCGAGTCTCGAGCACTGAGCACATTCATTTATGACTCGCGATTACTGAGCACTTTCTAAGATAATTGGACTAAGAACTTTTCAGAACGGTCAGACCATTAGATACCTAAGTTTCCTCTCGAATATAAGGACGCGAATGCGATCACAAGTTCTTGAGGGTTTCGCCAGCCGCGTTTTTATGTTTTGACATTTATGGAATCATCCCGAAAAGTCCTACGGAGCCCTGAGCACTTTTTGGGATTACTAAGCACTGAGCCTTTTCGTAAAATGCTCGAAGCAATAATAGTCTGAATAACAAGTTAAAAAACGGGTTAATTCATGAAAATATGTGCGATAGCTGATTCGATTCGGAATGACTTCTAGAAAAATGTATCTCGAGCATTTATTAGCAAATTGCAATTATTATTAACAAAATAAGATGAAAAAACAAAAAGATATTTAGTTTTTCGTCAATAACTCAAAAATCATCGATATTTAAGAACTTTGAGAAAAAGATCACAAAGAGGAGAACATTTTCAATAAAAAAGTTCCTACTTCCGGAATTCTATCTCCAATATTTATAATTTTTATTCAACGCCGAAAATAGATCTCTGCGCGGCTGTTATGTCGATTTTTATCCAATATCTGTTTTCACAAAAGTCGACATAACAGTTCAAATAATTGACCTGTAAATTTTTTGCTTCTTGGAGCCCTTTTAATGTAACTAAAAGTGAATAAATTTTTTTATATTTTGTTATAATTTTTTTAAATGAACAAAAAAATGAAATATTAAAAAAAAATAGAAAATGTTTTGTTGACAAATGTTATTATACAGCTGTTTTTGCATTCAACAATGGCATTAATTAACGTGGGGACACAATTCTTTACGTCATTCGTTGATTAATTGTTTATAAACAAATAGCCAGGTATAATATTTAAAAAAGAATATTTCTTACCATTTCATTCTCAAAACAAAATAATGAATAAAAAAAAACCTTAAATAATTTTTTTAATTGTTTATAATAGATTTTTTTATATTTCTTTGTTTAAATAATTAATTAAATTTTTTTTCTCTCTAAAAATCATAATTGGCATTTCTCTATAGGTTGACAACAATTTTTTTTAATCAAAATCTTCATTATTTATTAAGTTACAAAAGTTACAAAAACAGCCATATATAACAAAAAATTATCTTTCATTTTTTATAACTTTTCTAAATATTACTGGAATCAAAGTGGCCTCTTAATTTTACAAGTAACAAATTGATATACATTTTAAATTATAAGAGATATGACATCCAAACATTTTTGTAGGAGATCAATCAATCGAAATGGATAAAAATCCAAGTTTGTAACTATTGCTTATCAGCTGCTGAATGCATTTGTTACTAAAAATTCGCCTTTTTTACATTTTCTTACATTTTTTGACTTATAAATTGTTAAAAAATCAAAATACAGCTGTGAACCAGACAATTTTGTTCGGTAATAATATATCTGCCAAATACCCTCTACATCATACCCATATCTTTTATAGTTTAGATTATAAACGTTTTTTAATTTATATTTATCTAACTCGTGTTCCGTTATATACGATATTTCATTTTATATTACAGCACTCATTTATATTGAGCAATATCTTTACCTCCTATTCATTTAATAATCATAGTTGCTCCTAACTGAAGGTGCCTCATTGTTTATTCAAAAAAAAAGAATAATTGTTTAATCAAATTAGGGAATTTTACTCGAATTTTTTTAAATTTTATCAGCTTCTAAATTTTTTAATTTACTTATATTTTTATACTTTTCATCATAATGAAAAAGTAGAAGGATGAAACAGAATCCATAAATGAATAAATTTTTTAATTATAATTATTAATAATAATTTTAGTTAATAATACAAAGTTTTTTGAATACAACGTTTTCTATGAGCCCATTCGATGACAAACGTTTGATGAGAGAAAGCAATAAACAATTATACAAATATTCTATTCTTCTATTTTATTATGATGAAAAGTATAAAAATATAAGTAAATAAAAAAATTTAGAAGATACAGCTGAGAAAACTTAAGAATATTTGAGTATAGTTAGAAGCTACTATAATTTATTACAATGAATAGAAAGTAAAGATATTGCCAAAAATAAATGAGTGCTGTGATATAAAATAAAAGGCAAATATTCGCCTCAAAACAAATCATTTCTCATGTCTGAGAGCTAGTTGCAGAAAACCTGGCCAATCGAGTAATAGAATGAAATGTTTTCATAATTAAATTTTAACCCACTTCTATTTGTCCGTATAACGTGAACTTCGGCAGGTGTTCATTATTCCGGTGACAATGCATTACGCAATTTTTACCAAATGAAAAACAAAATGGCGGCTACAATATGGCGGACAAATTTTGTGATTATAGTTCGATTCCATTCAAAATTAGTATGTGGGGACTTTTGGGGGTGAACATCATGATTCCTTCGTCAGAATCCATGAATTCCAAATGGCAGCTCCAATATGGCGATGAGCTTTGTGGATATAGCCCAATTCCGAAAGAAATGGGTATGTGGGGGTTTTTGGGGTCGAAGATCATGATTTTTTGGTCAGAATCTACGGATTCAAGATGGCGGCTCTGGGATGGCGACGACTTTTGTTATTATAGTCCGATTCTATTCAAAATTGGTGTGTGGGGGGTTTTGTAGTCGGACATCATGATTTCTCAGTCGAAATTCATGAATTCAAGATGCCGGGTCCAAGAAGACGCGTATCGGATTCCATTCAAAATCATCATCGGTCGGATTACATTTAAAACTGATATGTGGATTTTTGGGGTTATAGATTCAATAGGATGACTGATTTCATGAATGACTAAAAAGAATGAAATGAAAATGATTGAGAAAAAAATTAAGACAAGCTTCCATACAAATACACCAAAAGATAAATAATGTATTTACTTGTTTGACCTAGATTATTCTATGAGTAACAGATTCAGAAGCTGGCCGTGAACAGGAAATAGGTATTGGTTGTAGTTTGGAGCTGTTACTCGATTGATATAGTAATGAACCAAAAAAATTTGATGCCAAGGCATTAGAACAAGATTTAACGAAGTACTAAAATATATTAGTTTTTTACTCTATGAATACTAAATTTTAAGAGTAATTTCAAGCTGTTACTCCATTGGTATGGTTGCAGTACGAAAAATGTTCCGGAGAGAGAGCAGAACAAATTCTGCCCAGACACTGAATAATTTTTCTTATCGTCTCTGTGAGTGCTAATATTTTGATAAAAATCACTAAATTTGTTCACACAAATCACCAAAAAGGAAAACATAATTGCTTTGTTTGACCTAGATTATTCTGCGAGTAACAGATTTAAAATCTTGCCATGCAAGAATACCTATTTTATATTCGCGGCAAACTTTTGAATCTGTTACTCATAGAATAACCTAGGTCAAACAATTGAAGAACTATTTTCAAGTATAAAAGCTTGTCTTGACTTTTTTTTCAATAATTTTCATTGAGTTCTTACAAAAATTGATAATCTACGACTCCCAAAAAATCCACTTACGAATTTTGAATAGAATCGGGCCATAATAACAAAACATATCGCCATCCTGAAGCCGCCATCTTGAATTCATAACTTTTGACTGAGGAATCATGATGTCCGACTCCAAAAGCTCCCACACACCAATTTTGAATGGAATCGGACTATAGTAACAAGAGTTGTCGCCATCTTGGAGATGCCATCTTGAATTCATGAATTTTTGCAATAATCATGGTGTCCGTTCCCAAAATCTCCACATACCAATTTTGAATACAATCGAACTATAATCACAAAAATCGTCCGCCATATTGGAACCGCCATTTTTTTTTTGCAAGAATTCCATGATGCATTGTTACCGAAATTACGAACACCTACCGAATTTCACGTACTGGAAGTGAGTTAGAATTAACTTATGTTGTGAACTGTGAAATACGTACCTTTCCCTCACCCTGTATTGTACCGATATAAAGGTTTCCCCAAGCAACGGAGAAACAAGTGGAGAGTTGGTTCAACAATTTCCCTAGTCTGTCGAACGACTTGTCACTTTCAGATACTTTTTTACTATTATTGTTATTTTGCGAGTTCACTGTTCAATTCAACGAATACAAATTTGAAAAGGATTGTCTGCTCTATCTACCCAAACCCTAAGGTCCTTCGAACCCTCAACCATATGGTCTCATCGAGCCGGATACCCAACCGATGGAAAGCATCCCTGCACTGAAACGTCGCCGTAGTTGGCAAAGGTCTCTGCTTTAGAAGAAGTCGCTCATTCCCAGATAACTGACAAAACATCAGACTTCAACCCCTCTCAACGACTTGGAAGAAGCTGGAAGTAACAAGTTTCTCGTCAGAACACTCCATTTCCTGATAGGAAGATATTTATCTCCCAGAACCCGATTCACGAGGTCAGAAGTGTTTGATTTGTATAATTTGACATTTTTACAATTCATCTGATTGACATTTTTTAACGTCACCTTTCGTTGATAGCCCATCGCAATTTACTTCAGATTATTTATTTCGGAAGAACTTTCACTTATTAATTTATATTTCAATATATCATTAATATGGAAGATCTTATCAGAGAAAGAGGACGTTCCAAAGGAAACATCACCAGAATCGAAAATTTTATTGCTGAACATGAGAACGATGAAAAAACCAACCTCCCACTAAAAGGAACGTTTTATCTTTCATCGCTTCACTTTTTGATCCCCTAGGTCTAATAGGTCCCGTTATACTTCTCGAAAAAATTATAATGCAGAAGATTTGGGTAAGCAAAATAGAATGGGATGAATTGTTAACCCCAATATTGATAGATCAATGGAATTTATTTTATGAAAATGTTCCTACACTAACAAAGCTATCTATTCCTCGATGGTTATTCTCAGAAGGAAGCGTTAAGGAAATACAATTACACGGTTTTTCAGATGCATCCCTATTGGGTTATGGTGCATGTTTATATCTTCGAGTTATCTATTCAAACAAGATTTCCTCAAGGTTAATTGGTTCCAAATCCAGAGTTGCCCCACTTAAAACTATTTCTCTCCCTAAATTAGAACTTTGTGGTGCTCTGTTGTTGGCCCGATTTACTCATAAAATTCTCACAATATTTACCCAGAAAATTTCGAGGGTCATTCTCTGGACAGATTCTCAGATAACTCTCAGTTGGATCTCCGATTTCCCCACTAGATGGACAACTTTCGTCGCAAATCGAGTTTCTGAAATTCAGGAATTAACCACAAATGCTCAGTGGCGACATATAGCTTCACTAGAAAATCCTGCTGATCACATATCTCGAGGACTACCTCCATCATCTTTGATTGATTGCGAGATTTGGTGGAATGGACAAAAATTTCTTTCAGACTTCAATAGTGATTTTGACCAACCCGCTCCAATCGAAAAGCTTATCTCTCTTCCGGAACAAAGGTCAAAAATATCTCATATTCAAGTAAATTCGAATTATCCTTCAATGTTCTCACGATTCTCAAATTTCATTCGCATGCAACGTTCGATTGCATATTGTATCAGATTTGTTTATAATTGCAAGCCCAATAATGAAATACTAATTGGTCCACTCACTGTCTCAGAATTAAATTATTCTTTAGTGGTCATCGTGAAAAGAGTGCAAGCACAACATTTCAGTAAGGAAATTGCTCTTCTTTCGCACAATCAAACTATCCCTAATAATTGTTCCATTTTGCCTTTAACACCCTTTGTAGATAAAGAAGGTATCTTACGCGTAGGTGGTAGGCTGAATGAAGCACCTTTACCCATTTCTCAAAAACATCCTATGTTATTGCCCTCCAAGGATTACGTTGTCACACTCATCATAAAAAACGAACATATTCGCCTGAATCATGCCGCACCACAAAATGTGTTGTGTAATCTCAGACTGCGATTCTGGCCCATAAATGGTTTACGACAAGTTAAAAAGGTTATTAAAAATTGTGTGAGATGTCATCGATTCAAAGCTAAACACGCCCAGCAACTCATGGGTGTTCTTCCTCCAGAACGTGTCTCTCCCACAAGAGCATTTCTTAATGTTGGTATCGATTTCGGTGGTCCAATTATGGGGAAAGAATCAAAATTACGCAACGCTAGGATCACTAAATCATATATTGCTCTATTTGTTTGTATGAATACCAAGGCCATTCATTTGGAATTAGTTTCCAATCTTACTACAGATATGTTTCTTCTAACTTTGAAACGCTTCATTTCAAGACGCGGACTTCCTCTCACCATTTTTAGTGATAATGCAACTAATTTCCAAGGTGCAAATAATTCACTTCATGAAATTAATATTTTTTTTTTTTAAGAAAAAAATTCAATTCACGATTTTCTGGCAACCAGAAAGGTCAACTGGAAATTCATACCACCCAACAGTCCACACTGGGGTGGTCTTTGGGAGGCAGGAATAAAATCAACAAAGTATCATCTCAAACGGACCATAGGTAAAGGTACGTTGACCTTTGAACATTTGTGATGTTATGAACTGTGAAATACGTACCTTTTCCTCACCCTGTATTGTACCGATATAAAGGTTCCCCCAAGCAACGGAGAAACAAGTGGAGAGTTGGTTCAATAATTTCCCTAGTCTGTCGAACGACTTGTCACTTTCAGATACTTTTTTACTATTATTGTTATTTTGCGAGTTCACTGTTCAATTCAACGAATACAAATTTGAAAAGGATTGTCTGCTCTATCTACCCAAACCCTAAGGTCCTTCGAACCCTCAACCATAAGTCGCTAGTTCAAATCCGGCTCGAAGGACCATATGGTTGAGGGTTCGAAGGACCTTAGGGTTTGGGTAGATAGAGCAGACAATCCTTTTCAAATTTGTATTCGTTGAATTGAACAGTGAACTCGCAAAATAACAATAATAGTAAAAAAGTATCTGAAAGTGACAAGTCGTTCGACAGACTGGGGAAATTGTTGAACCAACTCTCCACTTGTTTCTCCGTTGCTTGGGGAAACCTTTATATCGGTACAATACAGGGTGAGGGAAAGGTACGTATTTCACAGTTCACAACAACTTACAAGATTTGAACTAGACACATATATATGTGAAATTAAATAAATGCTTGTGAAAATATTTCTTTCTGTTACTCGATCGGCCAGGTTTTCTGCAGTGAGCTCTCAGACATGGGAAATGATATGTTTTGGGACGCATATTCGCCCCAAACAAATCATTTTTCAATTTAAAAAAAAAAGATAAAAAAAGCTGTCCGGGTTGAACCCACGCTCACCTACGCTCCCTTCCGTGAACCAGCACCTTAGACTGCTGGACCATCTGGAAGTTAATTGGTTTTGAAACTATTACCAATCTGTTGCTACATTGGTATGGTTGCTTTTTCCTAAAAAGGCTATAAAAAACTTATGCACCACTTTTGCCCAGGCAGTCAATGATTTTTCTTATGTTTGCTGTGAGTACTAACATTTCAAATACATTTCATTCTGTTATTTGATTGGCCAGGTTTTCTGCAGCCCGCTCTAAGCCTATTAGTAGAGTGCTTTGGCACAGCTCGGTTTTCGATCTACGGGATTAGCATACAAAGTACAGCATATGATTTATAGACTGAAATATTATTAGTGAGAATCCAATAACTTGAATATATGTATATGGAGAGAACAGCAACAAGCATGAATTCCTGGCAACCCATGCACAATCTGTTTGATTATACATTTTTTTCAAATACGCTCCTTGGAGAAAAATGGGATTAGGACCACATATGTTACACTGGCTGTACAACATGATAATAAAGCCGAAATCTTCCTTGGTGTAGTAAACGAGGACACAACAATGAAGCAATATCACAAATTTGGGCGGAGTTAAGACTTTTCCGCATAAGTATAACAGAGGAAATGGAATCAAATCTCCCACGAAAGCCACTGCTGAGATATCCTCCTCTCCACTTGGTGCTTCAAGTGGAGGTAAGGTTAGGTGCTTCCAGACTGGAAGACTAACTGTATAATATAAATGTTAGGACAGAACACATTGCGAAACTATTCTCCTTTGACGAATCATTCAGGTTATCTATACCTGCAGTTCTGAAAGAAAAAACGTTTGTTTGTGATGAATTATATACTGGATCCAAGTAGACCAATCAATAGAAATTTTTTCGTGACAAAAATACTACCAATTGAGAAACCGACTGTGCCATCATACGAAATACGGACCGTAGTTATACCCTATTATGTTTCCTACTCTCAACTGACATTGCTTGATTTGTTATCAACATTTAAATGCAAAAAATCAGTTTCAAAATGCTGAGAAAATGAACCCTAGCACAACTCGATCGGATTATTAATAACGGAGAAAACTCGAAAAAAATGTGCGTTTTTCTAAAGATTCATAACACCACCATTTTTTAAGTTTTGTAGCAGGCTCTCCACGACATACTACAGATTGATATATACTTCATGTGTGAAAAACTCAGGCACTGTTGGATTATTAGTTTTCGCATAATTGCAGTTTTATTTTTTTATGCACTTTATTGCAGCAGACCTGGATGCGTCATAGGTGCTCCGATTTCATTTTTTCTGAAAGATTTTGAAAGTTGAAGTATAGTACTACGACTACGACTATTTCCATTTTGCGTTAAAATGCTGCGAAATATGTGAGAAATACTCGCAAACATGACCAAAAACGGGCGAGTGCATGAAAGCGGCTGAGGAGTGGGGTTAGAGCAGCAGTTTCATAACGGACCCAGCGCGCTTGTATTACTATACATACGATTCCTCGCGTAAGTTGCTCTACCCCCACTACTCAGCCGCTTTCACGCACTCGCCCATTTTCGGTCATGTTTGCAAGTATTTTTCACCTATTCTGCAGCATTTAAACGCACCTACGTTTTGTCCAGTTCTCGAAATCTTTTTGAAAAATTGGAATCGGACCACCTATGATGCATCCAGGTCTGTGGCTAAAAAATTAGATCGCAATTATGCCAAAACTAATGACCCGACAGCGCCGGAGTTTTCACAAATAAAGTAAATATTAATCACTACTATGTCGTGGGAAGTTATTAGTTATTAATGAAAAAAACTCGGATTTTTTCCGGTTTTTATTCGTTACCAATAATCTGATTAAATCGCACAGAAGCGAATTTTTTTGCATTTCAATAATTCGTCTCCTGAAAGTATCGAGATAAATTTCAAGTAACAAGTCAAAAACGATAAAAAAAAAAGATTTTAAATGTTTATAACAAATTAAGCAATGACAGTTGCGAGTGAGAAACATAACAGGATATAACTACGAACTATCTTTCCTATGATGGCACAGTCGGTTTCCTGGTCGTATTTCCGTCACAGAATCAATAGAGCAGAAAATCTCTATTCATTGGCCTAAAGTGAGTATCCCAATTCACTTTCTCTTATATCCAATTGATATGCAAAATTCCAACGAGTTATTTAACAATGATTCCTCTACACGAACGGCCGAATACTGGGCCCATAACCTGATGAATTATATATGTATGAAAGTATTATTATATAAATGAAAGAAAACGATACTTGGGAAATTGGCAACTTGAACTGCTTCATTAGATAATGACAATTACATCTATCACAACAACACAATATACAGAATGGAAAAAGTTTGTGTCTGTTGAAACTGTAAGTCAATATATTCAACAGTTTGAAGATTGAAGACAATATGGTAACGTGATTACTGTCGTTTTGGATCTGGAAGTTTCCTCACGTTTCTATGGCTCATATCTGAAATCGTCTTCAGGTGAATAGTCAGACGATTGCAGATACAATCAACCGAAACGTCGTGAAAAACTTTCAAATCCATTGAGACGATAGGCGTCCGAAACTAGAGTTATCATGAAAAGAATAACGCAGAACTCAACACAATTCTACAGGGAAAGATCTGGTACACAGACGGATCTAAGACTGAGAATGGTGTGGGAGCAAGAGTGTTTCCTTAAAATCCAAGGACTGGTGTCAGCTACTCATTGGGTAACGACACCCCTGAGTTTCAGGTAGAGGTCTGCACAACATTTCGATATGCGAAGGAGAATGATAGAGGAGCAAAAAAAGAGGAGCAGATCCATACTCTTTAGGACAGCCAGGCGGCTTTATGTAGCCAGGAAGTGACGTCTCAACTGGTATGGACTTGAAAAGAGGGAATTGATAACACAGGCAGAACGAATCCGATTCGAACTGATTTGGGTCATCAGGGATATCACGAGAAATAGACACGGAAAAGAATATATCAAAGGCCCGTCCTAGAACCAGCACTTCTGTTAACTTTGAACAGGGAGCAATCATAAATCATAACGGGGTTGATAACTGGGTAAGCACCGGTGAGAGAGCATGTCAATGAAATGGGACTGTACACTGATGACCTGATCTGTAGACTATGCGGCAAGAAATCAGAAACAACACATACTGTAAAGGACTTGTACAAACGTGTACAAGGCACAAAATTACTGAAGTGGGTATTTTAGGGGAAAACAACAGGTGAGATACCATGGGCCAAAAGACCCAAGTGTCATTGGAGGCCACGAGTAGACCACTTTTCCGAAAAAAAAGAAAAAATGTATAAACATCCGTTACTCACAAATAGAATCGAATATCTGAAATATTATCCTATCGAAAATTAAACTAATGATTCCATTTGAAAATATTTTCTGGAGTGACATTGAATTGAAAAATGAGAAAGGAAATGATATACTGATAGCAACGTCCAATAAAACAATGTAATACGTGATGTTTCTCCTACTCGTAATAATATATTCATGCAAAGTTTAGCATGTCACTCGATATTATGTAACTTCATTTAATGAAACGTTCGATATTATTACGTATTGATTCCTGTTTCACACGCATTATTATTATCCTTCAATTTCCTTTGTATATCATGACCACTTGCAGTTGAATTACATGTACGGAGATAACTCGTGTATACATGGTCTTGCCAGTGTAATATAATCCAAAATTCAAGAGGGCGGATCCAAAATTGCAAATATTTTTGGTGATTCATGATTGGAATCTACTCCAAATTAGAACCGATCATCTATTCAGAATTGATTTCTGGAGTTTTTGAGGAATTGAACACTGTTGTCAGACAAATTTTATGATTTATGAACAAAATATATCCAGAAATGAGTTTAGCGTCAGATGTCATGATTTTTTTCTCAAAATTCAATAATAAGAGATGGCAAGCGTGTTTTATGGTGCAAATTTATTCAACATTGTTATAAAGTGATTTTGAGTGTCAATTTCGAAGCTTCCTATGAGTGACATTGACAATACTGTCGGAAAAAATAACAAAAGAATTGGATTGGCTGAAGTTAAAATCTAAATATGAGAGATGAGGGTAGGTCGATTCAAGCTGGGATCTAATACTAATAATTCATACTGATTTGTTAAATCGTGCAGATTTAAGGATAAATATATTGATTTTTTCGAATTTTGATTTTTTTATTCAGAAAATTCGCTCCAGTGTAACTATTTACTGGTATCTACATTTCAAAAACATATTTCATGTCCATTCTCTCAGAATCACTTCACATATTGAAAAGGGATACATTCTAAATTTGAATAGTGAATAGAAATATGTTTCTTGAATTGAAAATAACACGATATAAAAGAAGTTATTTTTTGTAATATCTAACAGAAAACAACTACTCCTGGCTGAAGCCATGCTGGACATTAAACTACATCAGATCATTTTCATTCAGATAGTTATTAGATTTTTCTTTCCAGCCATAATAAGGAACCCATATAGATGAATGAGGTAAACGAGAATATTTTCTAAAAGAGAGTACTAACCAGATATCCTTTGTAACATTGATGCAAGGGAAGCATCGCACTCACTAGGTCTTCAATACATTTTGGTCGAAGAAAATCTATTTCACTCTTCCACGATCATCAGGAAGACCGGAAGAAATGGAAAACTCATTTTCAAGAAGCACTCTCACTTTGCAAAGATAGAAACATGTTAGAAGCATTTCTTTTGAAGAGACACTTTAAAATTAGTTTTTTCATATTGAAACCTGTCATGAGGTGTGATGGATTGATTCGTTTGAAAATATGAACAGGATATGCATAAATTCAGATGTGGAATCTTCTGCGACTGAAAGATAAACTCTGGTCACTATCTTTCATCGTTCAAGATAACCTCTTGTGGGGTATTCATGTTGAATATTGAATAGAAATATGTTTCTGTGAATTGGAAAATCCACGATGAATATGAAGTAATTTTTTGTAATATCTAACAGAAATAAATATTGAGAAATGACTCTGACTAAAAAAAAAATGTGGAAGAGAAAATTTGCATTTTTATTCAGATAGATATTTGATTTTTCGTTCCAGAATTAATTAAGAACTCATATAGATGAATGAGGCAAAGAAGAATGTTTTCCATAAGAGAATACTCACCAGGTATCATTTGTAACATTCATGCAAGAGACGAATCTCACTCACTAGTTCTTCAATACATTTTGTTCGACGAAAATCTATTTCACGCTGCCACCATCATCAGGAAGACCAGAAGAAATGGAAAACACGAATTCAAGAAACATTTCTTTTGAAAAGACACTTTGAAATATTTTTTTTCCAATTGAAACCTGTCATGGGGTATGATGGATTGATTTGTTTGAAATTATGAACAGGATAATCATAAAATCAAATGTGGAATCCTCTACGAGTGAAAGATAAATTTCAGTCACTATCTTCCATCGTTAAAGATAAACTCATGTTGGAAAGGGAAAAATTCTCAATTGAATAGGTGATGAAGAGTTTGTAAGCAATTGTACTGAATGTTCTGATTGGCTTTCTGATTTTCATGTATTTGATTTGTATTTTTTTGGAAACATTTTCGCGATAATCCAAATAATCAGATCCAATGCTTTTCTAGATCCAAACAAATGGAATACCAATCGTAAGGAATTATATACCGGAAAAATAAATATTTCGAACCAGATGTGCATTCGGAAGCATTCAGTACGAATACGTGCTGATCTTCAATTATTTTCATCATCTAGGTAGATGAAACGGACAATCATCCATGTTTACGAACCCTGTACTGATAAGTGGCTTTTCAAACTCCATTTGGAAGGTATAAATTTCTCAAATTGTGCTATGGAATCAATTCAGCACCAGAAATTTCCGAAACAATAATGGTAGAAACCTTTTCTGATTTACCAGGCGTACTAGTTTTCGCAGATAATATTCTTGCATATGGAGAAAATCATAGGGTTCATAATGAAAGATTGGAAAAGGTATTCAGGCTCGCGAAGTTAATCTGAAGTTCAATAAAGATAAATGTTAATTCGGTTTTAATGAAATAAAATATTTAGGTTATATTATCAATAGTCAAGGTTTTAAACCAGATTATGGGAAAGTGAAAGCAATTTGTGAAATACCAACACCTGAAAATGTATATTTTTTAGAAATAATCAACTATTTAGGACCATTTATTAAAAACTTGTCAAAAGAAAAAACAGAAATGCTTCGTTATTAAAAAAAAACTCTATTGGTACTGGAATATTTATAAGTTAATCTCCAGTTTTCAGGCCCTGAAATAGTTTTTATCCAATCCGCAACAAACATTTGCCAAGTAGCCCTGTAGGATTGTGAACGATTATCCATTGGATCCAATCCAATTTCCTACGAAGCTTTACTCAGGAAAGTAGTTCTTTTCTGATGTATATTCGACCAAAGTAGTCGTGAGTAATAATATTTTTCGTAATTGTTACCAAACGAATTATACGAAATCCCAACTCCCTATATGGAATGTTATCAGACCATTGGGCTCATAATAGTTACAAGAATGCGGAAGAATTTTGATATAGATTATAATGGATCTGAATCATGGCAATATTTTGTGAAAGTTCATACGATGTTCCACTATCGGGGTGGGTAATCGTTTTTGGCAGCAGAACCAATGTATTTGAAATAGTTTTGGCAATGGTTTCGGCTTAATTTCGTTTCAAGGGTGTATTTATCACAGATATTTGCCGAAAGCAACGAGTTGAAGAGGACTATATTTAAAGGACCGGAGCATATAATGTAGAAGAACCCATTCGTCAGGAAATCCTTGGAAAGGCCATAGTCGAATCCAGGACATCAATTTAAGTGGCGACCGAATGATATATTTCGTTATCTGTTACACCGACCACTTCCATTGAAGATTTGGTATGAATATGGACGAATATATTACCAAGGTTTGCATAGTTCAGGACAGACACACCGATATATCTATAGAAAATGCATCATTTCCATTACTTTTTGCGAATAACAAAAATAGAAACAAAACAACGAATAACTATATTTTGCTAGAAGTCCAACGATATAATCCACGACGTCCATTCTACCACTTCCAGTTCAATCGGAAGTGAGAACTTCTTTATTCGAGTGGGAAGTTGATATTCTGAGAATGCTGAAAAAGTTTTAGTAGGTAGTGTTATGCAATTGAAAGTGATTCATTATTATCGCAAAAATAACACGTCATATTTCCGTTTTGAGCGTATCAGTGGCATTTTATATTCAAGATTCTCCCATATGGGGTCATTTGTCGTTTTGTTTCGAGTTATCCATACGGGAAAACTGTATTCAATCTTTTTTTTAGGAAATGTCAATATATACCAAATATTGTGCCTGAATATATACTGAAAAATTTGTTTTTCAAGAGATATTTGCAAAAACTGCAATTTTTAGTAGTATATGATAAAAGACAGCTAATCTTTCATGTTTCTGCATCTTCCATGATAATTCATATTGCTGATGAATTGTATGTGTATGATATCCAGAGAATATATCATTTATATAACAGAAATTGTTATAAAAAAAACAAAGTAACCGTTGACAGTAGGTACAAAATTGGTAATGCTTATCTGACTCTCATAACTTCAGCAGAACCCCTATTCGAATATTTCTTGTTGATTTACAATGTAGTGTTATTTGTTCCAGAATACTCCATGGATGTCTGATGAGATCAGTAGTGTAACTATTGACTGACAAATCCATTAATTCTAGATTTTTCTCTGAATGAGAATATTAATGCATTTGCGACGTCAGGAGATTCGCCAAACTCACCTTGGTACTTGAATTGTAATTTCGGTTTTTGAATGATTTCGAGCGTGTAAACCGGTGGGTCACACTGGTTTTGGTGATGGAATAGCTGGATGAGCATTATTGTGTGAAATGATAACATATTATAATTTGCTCTGATTGGGCGCCAGAAAGGTTTTTTTATTAACATTTCAAATAGTTATTATCTCAGGGTGGGTTTGAACAATCAGAGAGTCATACTACCAAAACCAAACAATATATTCTACATCCAAGAATGTATCTAAATAAACGAATATGGAAAGTCCATATCGGAAGGAAAACTATATCAACTGAACATTGTTAATATGTAGAAAAGTCTGTACACATGAACAATGTCTATGATGTTGTGTTCCCTTTTTACGCTGTCAATGAAACGTTGGTAGGTCCTTTGTGGTGGATATAAATTGGTTGACTCCTACCTTTTCTTTAGGAATGACAGATGACACCTTGTAGCATAGTTCAACGTCGTCAGCACTTTCAAACTATGGAAGTTTGTGAGGAAACAGCTAACAACAGCAGATAACTAACAGTGGTCACGTATTTCCACGATCCACTCTCATGAAGGCGAAACAACACACCTCCTCTGTGAAAGTACCACTCATTCCTCCCTTGGCGTTGCTACTCCGTCCCCCTCCCCTCCAACCTTCCAAACGTCATTCTGCTAACCGACAATGCACGAGACACCAGCCGAAAGTTCTCGAATACTACAATTCAACACAGCGGCGGTTCACCACATACACGTACTACATAACCTCCCCTTCAAATTGTGATGAATATACATTGAATAAAGAGAAATTCAAAGCCAAGCACGCTTCATTCGTTATCATTTGAAGCAGATATAAAGGTTAAATTGAAAATGTTCTGACACCAAAAACAACCGTCAAATCACTTGACCGTTCGGTCCTGATGCAACTATAGTACATGGGCCTCTATAAAGTAAGAAAAATTTCAGTATTTCTTTATTCCCACTGAAAGACTGAGGATGAGTCCTAACCAACACTTTATCTCGTATCTTAAACTGGACTAATTTATGAGCCTTGTTATGACGATCCTAATTTATGAGCCTTGTTGTGACGAACCTGGCATATCTGAGCTTTTGTGAGCAATCTACTATATGCTAACTGAATTATTTGATCATGACAGAAGGATCGTAATAGTTTTCCTTCTACGATTTTCCCGTTCCGTAGGGTTACCCTGTGGGTAATAAACCGACGTATGTTGCACCTGATTATGATTTTTCTCTAACGTGTCCACCCTGAACTTACTGCAAAATTGGGTACTATTATCTGATAATATCACTTTGGGTTTTCCCACTCTGGAAAAATACTTATCAACCATTACAATTTACAATAGCTTCAGAGGTAGCACGGCGCAAAGCAAATAACGGAACGTATTTGCTAATGATCACCAATAACTGAGTGGTACCGCCTCTTGACCGAGGTAACGGACCTACCAAATCTAGATAAACAATTCAGTTGACATTTTCCGGAACAATACTTATCATTCGACCGTGGAAGTAGGCAAAATTTTCCTTTTCTGACAAAGTAGATACGATGCTATAATCGTGCGGCACGACCGCCTCATTTTTGGCCAATACTAGTATTGCGATAACTGTAGAAAACATTTTTCAGTGCCAAAAGTCCCTGTTCATTATGTTTTTGTAACACTAATGAACACGATTACTCTCTGGATGCGAGTTAGCACAGCTTTTAGTAGCTGAATCACGGATCATGATGCAATATAAACATTTTTTACGATCTGAATTTCCGATTAAAGATTTCAATGTTTTGAACAGGAAGGGTCATTACGTTGATGCCCCTGTATAAATTTCATGCTAGTTTTAACTATTTTACTAATTTTCATCTGAAACATGGAAATGGTAATTGTTTCCGGTGATTCAACATATATATTTTCGTAATTTGGAACAGGGTACAGGGACAAAACATCAGCCAGTACGTTTTCAGAACCCTTACAATAGACGATTTCAAAATTAAATTCTTGCATTGAAATTAACCACCGGGCAATCCTACTGATGAACAATTTGCACGATTTGATGAAAGACAGGACTTTATGATCGCATATAACCGTTAATTCGCGGCCGAGTACGATGTACGCCATTTTTTCAATGCAAACATTACCGCGCATGCCTTTTTCTCGGTAACACTGTACCGCAACTCTGGACCATGTAAAACGCACCTAGCGAAAGCAATATTATTTTTATACCCCTCTTCATCTATTTGAAATAAACAGGCACGATCAGAGTCTATCTTAACGCCTTTCGCAGATATACTATGGCCTAAAACTCCAACTTCATATCTGGCAAAGGTCGATTTTTTTAACTTATACCTTATACCTGCCGACTCAAATCCATGGAGAATACAGCGTATATGTTCTTTATGGATTTCCGGAGAGGGAGAAAATATTAATAAATTATCAACGAACGCTATCACAAAATTATCCACCTCCGGGCCTTTGACTGGGGCTAAAATAAAACTTCCCACCGATGAACATCACCCAAACGGTGAGACCGTAAAAACATATGTTTCACCATTATAGAGAAAACCGGTATACAGTTGATGATCTTTTTTAATTGGAACCTGCCAATATGAAGCAGCCAAGTCTAAGGTACTCAATACTTGGCCATTCAGCTAACCAAAATGCATGCTACAATATACAATATTGTCGAAAGAGTCCAAATACTCACCAAATGACACTATCGTGGCATACGGCATACATCTTCAAAAAAGTTCTGATTATTAAATGATAAAGGACTCAACAATTTTGTATAAACAGACACAACATCAACACTGTAGAAGTTCGATATCAACGCCTCATTGTATGAAACAATAAAAAAAAACATGACCTATTCTCTAATACTTTCAGTTCAATCGGAAGTGAGACATTCTTCGTTCGAGTGAAAGTTGAAATACTGAAAATGTTGAAAAGGTCCCACTGGTTATTGTTATAGAACTGAAAGTGATTAATTATAATGGCAGAAATAACACGTCTGAAGTCAATATTGTGTGAGACCCAGTTCCATATTTCAGTTTCAGTGGAATTTTAAATCTAGGATTCTCCCATATGAAGTCATTTCTCGTTTAGTTCCGAGTTATTCATGAATCCTTGTATATATCAACTTTTCAGGAAAATTACAATAAATATATTTTTTTTAAATTATATTTTATTTATATTTTGCTTGAATTTATCCTTGAAAATCTGATTTTCAAGAGATAGTTGCAAAAAATGCAAGATCCAACTTTAAGTAACAAACAATAATGACAGCCAATCTTTTTCATGTTTGTGCATATTCCGTGAGAACCTATAATGCTGATGAATTTTATGGGTGTATGATATCCAGATAATAAATTATCTACATAAAAAAAATATTGAAAAAAAAACAAAGTAACCGTCGACAGTATGTACAGGATTATTAATCCTTCTGTCAACACATGACTAACTTCAGCTTGATGTTTCGCCAGTTACTATATCAACTGATGGATCAAATCTTGCTGAATGACATCGCTAAAAGGGGCCGCGTAAGCATTCTCCCCGTCAACAAAGAACAGTACATCTTATTCATTCAACTCGATCAACACGAGCATTACATTTCGAATTATCGATTCCTATCGTTTCATTGGAACGGGTCTGGATGAGTTGGTTTCCACTTTGATTGTTGAAAATTTAAGGAATTTTAAAAAAGAATTCAGTCATTCGGACGATGAGAAATCCACTCTCCTTACAAAGAAAGGAGTATTTCCATACGACTACCTCAATAATATATAAAAATTGATCAAGACCGAACTCTCATCACGAGATTTTTTTCATAATAGACTATATGGCGAACATATACCAGACGAAAAGTATACTCACGCAAAAATTCATGGGAATCATTCACTTTGACGACACTGTGCGACTACTCTGACCTGTATATGAAGACGGACATACTACTCTTGACTGACGTGATGAAACATTTTAGGGGCATTGACTTGAAAACTTAAGGACTCCGCATGGTATTATACTATACCGGGGTACACTTGGGACTGTATGCTGAAGTATACGAAATGTAAGCTGCAAATTTTGAAAGATGTTGATATGGCGATGTTTATTGAAAAGGGGTTGAGAGGGTGGGTATTTCAGTTTGTTCTAATAGATTAGGCGAAGTGAATAAGTATATGACAACATACGATCCTGACAAACCATCAAAGTATCTTTTTTATTTGGCCGTCATTCCTTCTGGCGTAGCAGAATCCCTATTCAAATATTTCTTGTTGATTTACAATCTATTGTAATTTGTTCCAGAATACTCCACAGATGTTCGATGATATTGATATTGGTACTATTGGCTCACAAATCCATTATTTCTAGCTTTTTTACTGATACGTTCGCGACGTCAGGAGATTTACTGAACTAACCATGAAACTTAAATTGTGATTTCTTTTCTATTTTTGAATGGTTTCGAGCGTGTACCATCGATGGGTCGCAACGGCTCTTGGTGATTAGGTAGATAGATAAGCTTTATTGTCTTAAATGATAACATTTGGTAGACAAAGTACAAATACTCACCAAATGACACATTCATGGCATATGGTATACGTCTGCAAAATAGTTGTGATAATTAAATTCTAAGTGACTCAACAATTTCATATGAACAGACACAACAAAAAATACAAATGAAATAGTTGGACTTATTCAATTCTAAAAAAGATCAAACATTGTGGAATAAACAGGCACGTCGAAATATGAAAGAACGAGTATATGGTGACCAACAACATGCATTTCGAATTGAAATAATCTATAACTTTCAACATCTCACAGACCACTGGAAGACTGGAATTGATATGGAAAATATTCCTTCAGAGTATAGAAGCATCACCCCAAACATATTTTCTGAATTGCTTTATATCAATAATATATTTGATTAACTTCTGCAAATGAATATATATTCGTTTACTTTTGTAAACCAAAGATTGTCTCGTCCGGGATGAAGTAGGAAATGGAAGAAAAAGGTTCCCGACGAGTGTGCCTTTTTTATTGGAGTTTATGAACCTTTCTCAGTATTTATGTAGTAAACATACCGTCTCTAGCACATAAATTTCGACAGAGGTTAATATCTTGTATTCGTGAAAAATCGGCCTACATGATTCTCGAATCTTGATTTTGAATACAAATCTCAAAGCTCGTTTCTGTAACACGGACACACTTTGCATTAGGACCTGGTACAAGTATCCCAGAATGGAACTCCATACCGTAAGTGTTACTCAACAAACGACAGTTATTCAGTATTTTTTCTACAACCCTTTACGAAAAGACGTCATTTTGTGATGAAATACCTTCAGCAAAAACGTGGTTTGCGTCGCATGTGAAAGAAATTCTTATAACGTTAACTTTCGTTTCTTGTAACGAAAGTTAAATTTATATTTTCGATCATTTCCCGCCCTCGTATATAATGTTTTGATGACTTTGAATTATATATAAACAAAGAACAGAACAGGAACAGGAATCATTTCTATAATCAGAATGCATTTTTTTTACATTTGTTCGATTAAAACGCAAAATAGAATCATAAAAATACCGTGAGATTTAAAAACAATGTATATCTAGTTGCCTGGTTTTTCTAGTTTAATATTCCTCGTTGATTAATTAGACTTGTCAGTTTGCACTGAAAACATTGTTAGATTTTTAGGTTATCATGATTTTTGATTCGGAAAGTGATTTAGATTTTCCAAATACACCACCAGAAATAGCGAATCAAGCTGAGGCAACCTCTTTGGATTCATTATCAGTAAAATCTAATGAGAGATATGAAGAAATATATGCATGGATTGGAGAGTTGATAATCACGCAAATTCATTTTCGTAAATTGTGCTGACTGCGTATTTTGGATGGTTGTCAAAAAAATTCAAGTCATCGACGCTATGGTCTATGTATTCGATATCCCAAGTTACGTTCTTTTTTTAAACGAAAATCTGATGGTTTCAGAAGTCAAAAGTCTAAAAAAAAATACTTCCGATGAGATACACACTTTCTTAAAGAATGCACCCGACTCCAAATACTGAATGACTAAGGTAAGTTCTCTGTTTTGGGAATTTCGGGGGCTTGTCGTTACCATGAATTAAATGATTTGACAGTGAATGATGTAAAAGATACCAGCAGTATACTCTCAGTTACAACACGTAATACAAAAACAAAAGTACCGCGTTCCCTCCACATTTCTGGGTCCTTCTAGGAATTTTCTAAATTATATATGAACCTCCGTCTACTAGAGATGTACAAAATGAATACAAGATTCTTTATTGACTAGCAGAACGGAAAGAGTACTAGACAGGTTGTGGGAATAAATAAATTCAGTAAATTTTCCATGGAAATAGCTCAATATTTAAGCTTGCCTGATCCCCAAAAATATACTAGGCATTGTTTGCGTGGAACTTCCGCAACGCTATCAGTGGATGTGATTTACTTCATTTAAAAAAGCATTGAGGCTGGAAATCTAGTAACGTTGCGGAGGGATATGTTGATCAATCAGTTAGCAGCAAAAATCAAATACAAACCTAAATTTTACAATCCATACAAAATACAACGCTATCCGATTACGACGCATCTTCATCTGGAGAGACATCAGTTACCAACATAACAGATGTGGCTTCGTCTACCTCAATAAATAAAAATTTTGATTGTAATACTCCTATAATTTTGAATAATTGCTCGAATTCAACAATTAACCAATAATTGAATCATAAATAATGTTTAAAAAAAAATTGTTATTTTTAATTTAAAATAAAATGTTCTTTCATCGTTCTTTTTGAGCATATTATTATGATATGAACAGGGTTGTAGAACAAGTATAGTGTTTCACTCGTCGAAAACATTTTTTGAAGCTCGTGAACATTACCAGCCTCGGCTGGTAAACTGTTCTCTCTCTTAAAAAAATGTTACTTTCGTCACTCGTAAAACAATATACTATTATCAAAGGGTCATTATGACCCACCGGTGGGCATGTGAAATAAGGCATTTTTTGCAAAAAAAAAACTTTCGTTGAGGTAGTTTGCCACTAGGAAATGGAAATATCTTTAGAAGAAAGAAAGTTTTTACCGGAAGCGCTACCTCAAAATCCACCATTACCGCCTGTTGTTCCCAAATCACAACAATTATCAAAACGACCACGTTCATTGCTTCAGAGCATAGTTCCATTTTCCCCTTCAAAATCCACAAGAAGCCATTTCATCATCAGAGACCCCACATTATACATCCAGATAAAACCAAACAAGATCATTTATATCAACATACTCATACTTTTCCACCACCAATCGAGAAACCACCTTCTCTGTATATCTACTTACAATATTGAATTTTCCGCAATATCCATGGTTTGGTCTGGCAAACAGACCTTGGCGACGGATGTATTGCACTGGGGTCTCAAAAAAATGGTGCCGGAATGGAGCTTCCGAGAAACAGGGCGGAATCTCGGAGTATTCAGCCTCAGCACTTGTGCAGGGGGCACCACATGGTTGAACCAACAAACCAACCCATTTCCCCCTCACTCACTCGTGGGACCAAATGACCACTGCGCCGAAATACCGAAAGGAATGAGGAGAACGCTTGGCCTTCTCGGTTTCTTTCAGGGCACTGGAAAGGGTGCGGTTCCGAGCGTTCTACAGAATCGGAAGAGAGATAACTTCTGGGTACTGGTCGAACTCTAAGGCCCATCCAGATTAACCTCCAACACTGCAAGGTAGTCACGGCAGTACTTGCAGTTGCTAGGAGGGACTTCGAAGTGATCCTTGATCGAGAACCATGGATATTTTTACAATTACAAGCTTTCATTCAGTTTCACCTTTCCCGATGTCTGTGTGTCAGTAATCAAATCCAAGTTAAATTCGACCCACTTCAAATCGTCCGATTGATTTGAAATTTGGCAGTTGTATATAATTTCCGGTGACAATTCCAAAGCTTGCCGCGCATACAAAATAGTTAATCTTGCGCGGCAAGCTTTTGAATCTGTTACTCACAGAATAACCTAGATCAAACATGAAACGAATAATTTTTCCGTTTCAGTGCGTTTGTATAAATAAAAGCATGCCTTCAAAAAAAAATTTTTATAATTTTTTTGAAAACTATTTTCAATAAAAAATGCACTTACTCAACAAAAAAACTTTTTGAAGATATTTTCATCCTTGAACTAAAAAAACTGGATATCTTTGGAATCTTCAGTTTATAATATGAAAATGAAAAAGAGTTAACATCAATAAAGCACATACATAATACGCGGTCCAAAAAAAACTTCCAGTTTTCTACAGAAAAAATTGCAAAGGAAATAGGACAAGGAAAATGAAAATTTGGCTGGAACAATTGCCTATAGAAAATATAACAAGGATGATTTATATTCCTCGATAACTATTGCAATCTGCTATGGGTTCCTTTCTACAATATGATACATTAACGGATGGACATTTACGTTCAGAATTTATATATGTACGAATATTATATCTATCTATATATGAACATGTGTGTCTTATATTTATTTATTATTTTGTAACTTTCACTCCTCTCAGTAAACTTTCATTATCCATTATCTATTGTCACCTATGACTTTACCAATGTATAATTAAATTAATAATGAAAAATAAACGAACATAGTTTTCTTGACGAGATAGGTTGAATACTCCCACAACAAGTTTTTCTGATCTATTTTATTCAATACCATAGTCAAAATACATGTATTTTTTAGAATTTTTTGCCCCACAACAAGTTCAACTAGACAATAGAAATCGACCTGTTTCAGGTTAAACAAATACATAATAACGATAAAAATGAATTTATTCCATACCTTTGGACCGCACTGTATATACGTATAATATAGGTAATATTTCTGTATTGTTGTTGTATAGTAATGAAATGAATGAACTACTATTATTATATCATTATTATACGACATGGTGACACAAAAGGTATATGAGGGACAAGTGGAGAGTTATTGTGTAGCAGATCAACTGAGATCTCCCGGACCTGTATTCTCATCAGGTAAGATACAATGGGCAGAAAAGCTCGAGTGTTTCAGTGGGTAAATCTACCTCAGTGACTCCCACACTACCGCAAGGTGTCCATAAAGGATTTTCTCCACATTCAAAAAAAAATATCCGTAGAGTTTCTATAAAAACATAAAATGTTATGAACAGTGATCCACGCGTGGGCACTAACGATCATTAGTGAGGACGAGATTGACTCACCAGTGCCTCGCGGACGCGTAAAATCATTCTGGCGATAAGAGCACTCACTACCGAATTGAATTCAATTTGGACTATGCTGATTGACAACTGGATTAGAACATTTCGTTAATGTGTCATCAATCTAGTTGTAAACTTCTCCCACGCTCAATTATCACAGCCCTCATTTCTTTCATTGTTGGATCCATATTAGTATGTATAGATTTGACATCTCTCAACTCGTCGCTGATGAAATGGTAGCTTACTATCTTCTTGTTTCAATTGTTGTGTTCTTTCTCAAATTTACGGCCAGGTCTTGATGATCTAGAGTTCCAATAGCTCTACTTCTTGATTGCTGTTGTGCTTCATGGACTTCGTTTTGATTGTTTCCATGACCGTAAAACAGGAATTCCTTTTCTGCAATTCGCATGTTTACTCATAAAAAACAATTGACCAAATACCGATCCTCTCTGACATTGAGGGTTGGATCTTCCACCATTATTTTTTTCAATTCCATACGAGTTGACCGATTTCGAGCACGTACTTAGGGATGTGACCGACCCAGCAATGTTAATCAATGGAAAAATTGCTTTTCCTAAAATATCATCTATGATTGTAATCGTCTTTGAAACTGACAACACCACATCTCGACTTTTCAGAATCACAAAATAGTGGGTTATTTCCTTATTAATTATTCGTTTCTGTTTGGCTACTTCAAAACCTTTTACAAAATATACCAAAACTAATATGAACTAACAGAGATTGATTTTAAAAACGTGTTTGTTAGTGAAGTTTCGGAAAATTGCATTCATTTTGATAAGCATGTGCGATTCTTTCTTGAGAGTCTCATCATATCACGAAGATATGAATCGTTTGGTTTATATAATTCGGAATTCATGACTACTTTAAATATTCTGTATATGACTCCAAAATAGCAGGAATGGGTAATTGAGTCCAAAAATTTTCATGATTTCACTCAGTATTACAGAAACCTAGCGCAAGATTTCGTACACCGAAATCTAGTTTGTGAAATATCCTGCTCCACGTTGTGAATTACATTAGATCAGTAGCTGAGGGAAACTATCTTTCTCCTGGCATATCGTTTATAAATTACCCCCCTCAGGACAATATGCGATATTCAGCTCCGTGTCACTGGTGATTACCTGAATTATAATGATTATTTTCTATGAAGATGAAGGCTAGACGATGATTGCAATGCAGGTATGGTGTGGACAATGGAAAACGTCGTCAAAAAAGAGTCATTGAAATGGAATTGCGTGACAAACGACCGTAAGGCTAACGGATCGAACTGAAAACAACGAGTAGCTCTATGGCGCCAGGTTATTCGAATGCGGGATTTCATTCATTGCCAGGAATCTGACGATATCAGTTTCATTTATTGCAATTAATCATGAAAAACTGCATTCGTATAACCGGCTCCGGTAGATGGAAGTGTCATGTACTCATGATGATTCTTTTTGTTTTCCGCGTGTGGATTCATAGAATTATTTAATCATTCTTTAGTATTTGTTTCATTGATAACCATTAGCGGCATTGGACTAATACAGGTTTTCTGATACGCATCGGATTTGGAAATGAGGCTAGTATTGTGCTTCAAACTCCCATCATTTTCTCCATTCTTCAATTTCAAATTTTATACAGAATGGTTGGTCAACAAATGAACGCAACTATCCAGTTACTCACCTACACAATTCTTATGTCAAATCACTCAGAAGTATATGGCATAGCGAGTGTAGCAATCGAGGTTAATGAATTATGCAGACCATAAAGCTTAACAATCGAAACTTTATATACAACAGCATGGCACGAATTTTGCTTTTCGTTTTCCAATAACCCTTCATTAAATATTATGGCGAAAAATTTCATATACTTTGTGTGCTGTTTTGATTGCTCGATCACTCACTTATCAAATTGCATACTGAATAATTCGATCAAAGATTTGGCAAAAGATCAAGAACCCACGAAGGCTCAGAAGGTATGTGGGCACAGAACATTCATATGAATATCATTTAACGAATATTCATCATGGTCTAGTGGTAGCAAAATAACAATAATCTTGAATGATTATACATCACCATTTTTTTTGTATTATGTTTATTCATCCTAGGAATCCCTAATAAGCATATACAGGGTGTTACTGAATGAGTGCGACAAACTTCAGCGGGTGATTCTCCATAAAAAAAATTGCTATATAACTATATAACTTTTGTCCTCAAATGCTTCGTTTTCCGAAATACGGGGTGTTAAAGTTTTTCTCAAAAACTGACTATTTATTTATTGTTCTGAAACCGGTCGAAATATGCGAATGAAATCTGGTTAGTTTCAGAAGGTATTCATTGCGCAATTTTTGACTTGCAATTGAGAATTTTATGTTCATCATTGGCGCGCATACGGGTAATGATCTCAATTTTTGTGAAGACAAAAAGGTACGCCACTGAGATATTTTGAATCAAAAATAATTCTTGAATTCCTTGTTCAATTTGTGACAAAAAATCTCTCCTGCCTTTTTTTCGTATGAGGCGCCGTTTTTATGCAAAAGAATAAAACATCTTAACGCGTATTTTTGATTTCTTCAATACATTATCAAGAACTATCTGATACAATAACGTTAAACCAGAACAATAACAGAAAATAACACTAATAAATAAATAGGCGCAAAGCTACAACATATGTTCAAAATGACGTCCCTCAACTCTTCGCCTCATTGATCGATTCTTCACGTCTTCAACATTTCCGACGGGAGTGGAATGAACTGATGACTTAATGCAAAAATTTAGAGGATTTGAATCTGGAGATCGAGCAGGCCAATGTTCCGTAACTCCCTTACCTATCCAACGTTTTGGATATACTGTATCTAAGTGATTACGTACAATAATGCTGAAATGGATTGGTGCACCATCATGTATGAACCAGAAGTGTAGTCTCAGCTGCAGAGAAATTTCTTCAAGAAGAACAGGTAACTCTCTCTGTAGGAAATTGAGTGAGAGTCGCCTGTTAGTCGTTGTGGGAGGAAATATGGACCGATTGAACGATCATCAAGTACCACAAGCCATACATTTACTGGAAACTGATGCTGAAAATAAGCTTCAAAGATTCCATGTGGATTTTCCTCAGCCCAGAATTGATTGTGATGGAAATATTGTAAACACTGTCGTCCAAACTTAGCCTCGTCAGTAAACAAAACGCCATTTAAAAAATTAGGAATTTGAGCGATTTGATGAAGAATCCAATGGCAGAAAACTAGGCGCAGAAAAAAGTCTCTGGGTAGTAGAGCTTGCACACGTTGAATATGAAATGGATACAATTGCTGTTCTTCAAGAATTTTAAATACAGTGGAGTTGCTTACATTCAGTATGTTGGCAAATTTTCGAGTATTTGTTTCAGCTGACTCCGCAATTAACTCGAGAACTGCTTTTTCTACGTTAGTTTGAAGGTTGTAGACGATGTGGTAACTTGATTACTATCGTTTCGGACGTCCATCGTCTTCATGTATTTAAAAGGTTTTCACGACGTTTCGAATGCTTGTATCTTCTAGTTGCACAGTTCGTACTTCTCGAGGGCACCCACAGTCAGCCGTTTGTTTCTTAAATGTACCAATTTCGCGCAAAAGTTGGTGAAGACGAGCAAATATTGTGTGATGCGGTCCTCTTCGTCCTGGATACAACTCAGCATATAATCGTCGAGCTTGCCGACTAATTCCATTACTTCGACCATAGACAAAATGCATGTCTGACAATTCCGCATTTGTATAATTTTCCATTCTTTTCGATAAAAAAAAAATTATTACTCTTCATCAATTCATACCAAACTAAAAGCTTTAAAATGAAGAAACGCTAATTTGACATTTCGTTGAAATATTCCTATATAACAGAATGTTGACAGTAGCCTACTAGCATCGCTACTAGATAATGTATTAAAGTAATGACAAATACGCGTTAAGATGTTTTATTTTTGTTCATAAAAACGGCGCCCTATACGAATAAAAAGGAGGAGAGATTTTTTGTCACAAATTGAACGAGGCCTACCATTTTTTTTTTTTTAAATTGAGATCATTACCCGTATGCGTGCCAATGATGAACATAGAATTCTTAATTGCATGTTAAAAAATGCGCAATAAGTCCTCTTGAAACTCACCAAATTTCATTTGCATATCTTGACCGGTTCCAGAGCAATAAATAAATATCCAGTTTTCAAGAGAAACTTTAACACCCCGTTTTTCGGAAAACGAAGCATTTACGGACGAAAGTTATATAGCAAACTGTCATAATTTTCTCATGCAGAATCATCCCCTGAAGTTTGTCGCAGTTATTCAGTAACATCCTGTATTTATTTCGTAATTGAACATTGACAAAATAGTTTATAATTATAATGGCAAGGAATACTATAACTTTTTGTTCCAACAGCATGAAAAAGTTTTATGTGACTAACCTAATCATGGAATATGCTATGACGATGAGAAATGCAGACGTTATCCGCTCCAAGTGTTCCGAAAAATAAGGAACAAAAATGAGTAAGCTGAATCGTGAAATCATATAGAGTGTAAATGGGATAGGATCAAACACTGTTCCTTGGGAAACTCCAAGTTTTATTATATTGTAACGTAAATAAACTTAGCAAACTTCGGCAGAGAATGGACGACATCCACGAACGAGTCCGGTTGAACATCCAGAGTGCCAGCGATAAAATGAAGAAGACCTATGACATCAAGGCCGACGTTGGAGAACACTACGGCGATGCCCCTGGACATTTGAAGATCTTCTGCCACACAGTGCGCTAGTGCGTAGTCAGCAGGCACCTCGAAAAGGTCTCGTGACTCCTCTCTAGTAACCCCATGTAGAACTTTCTGCCCGTTTGAATACAAGGACATAAACTTCTCGAACGTCATATCATCCTCCGGTGGCTTGAGGCGAACTTGGTCAGGTTTCCAGCGTA